>OX578148.1:121109481-121569481 GCA_951213105.1 Amaurobius ferox
TATATATATATATATATATATATATATATAATTTTAAATAGCATAAATTATTTACGATTTATTAATAATTACATATTTTTATAATTATATGTTATTTCAAACGAATCCTTCATTTCTTTTTAATGCACATATATCTTAAATTCGAAAAGAAATGGAAAACTTATGAAACATGGAACGTGTCTCATTTATCATATATCAAATATATGTGAAAGCCCATGCTGTTCTATTTAGTCTCCGTATACACTTTCTCGTGTATTTTGCAACAGGCTCATAGAAAGTTTCATGTTGCGATATTATTTTCCATGTCACATTTCAAAAGGAACATATAAGATTCATAGAAGACTTTACTCGTTCGTGAATTATTCTGCGAATAGTTTGCTTTTACCCTTGAATGACATGCGGGTTCGACATATTTAAACTTTCGCTGTTCAGAACTATCTACCCGGATAATCAGTGCAGAAAATTTAGCTAATGTTGGTAAAAATATTTTCGAGAACATCCGAAACATATTATCAAATAACTGGATAAAATACTTCACATTCGATATTCTCATACATACATACATGTTCGTACTTGTCATGTTCACTTGTATCAATCACATTCCACACCTATTCAATGGGAGTCTTCAGTTTCTGTACTTTCAAGATGATAGTAATATATATTATCTCAATGCTCTCCGTGTTGCGCACTTTCCCTACATGTATAATACATTGTATAAGGAAAGTATTTCGGCGTGATCAAAAATTGGAATTCTTGTTGATAATGAATTACCGATTAATCGCGTTTATTGTGAGGTTTCAGTAGATTGGGTTGGAAATGAATATGACGAAATATAGCCAAATTGGCGATATTTTGAAAATATTGCTAACTTGACAAAATGTCGCAAAATTGGTAAAAATAATTCTTAATTTACAAAAAATGATCCAGTATTCGATGAACATTCAATAATTTTTATCGATTAATATCGCTAATGTATAAACTATATTGCTTAGATGCTGCTAGCAATATTTCTACTCGTAAACTCAGATTTGTGTGAGATATAATCTAATATCGTACTTTAAAATTGTATTATATATTGCTATCCAGAAAGTTGACTAATTTTATTGAACAATTCAACCTTAAAAACATTGTACCATGGATCTTGTACATCAGTAGTTTACTGTGAAACAAAAGTAGTGGATGTTGGGAAAGTTATGCACTGCCCGTATCATATTTCCGTAAACAAAATTCATTTATTATGCTTATATATGATCGGACGTCACTCTATGAATTACACAACTATTGTCTCCTGTAAATATTTAATAACATAATGCATCCGCATTATGTTATTATAAATTTACCTTTTTTAGCTTTTTCATTTGACAGTTATATTTATTCTTTTAAAATTATTCCTTTTCACCTTGCTATACTTTACAAATTCCTTATATCTAGATAAGGAGTAAAAAATGCATAAATAAAGGATTCATTTTAATTTTTCATGTAAGAGCACTGGTTTATATATTTCTTCAATTCAGATCAGCATCCAACATCAAACACCCAAAATTTTAGCAATGTTATTCGTTTATTTATAAACAGATTTGTAAATTTATAAACCATCTTCAATCGTGAGAATGTTATCGTCTCGGGTGATATTCACGTCGTATGTTCAGTGTTCATTCAAAATGCACAATGCAATGCGAATAGAAAAATACGATCAGATGCTTTTTCCATTTTAAATTCGAATAGTTTGGTCAATGTTTCTTGTACTCTAAGAAAATAGAAATTTCTAATATAGGGACAATGGTAAAACAGATTATATAGGGTTGCTAGGAAATTCTTTAAAGGTCCCAACAATTTTAAAAGTGGAAAGTCAATGAGTGTACACATTAGGTATATTTACAGCAAAGTGGCCATATCTGATTGAATGAAAGAAAAGTCCGTAATGACAAGTTTAATAATATAGGATAAAGAACACATCAGCAAACCGAGATAAACGATAAAAGCCAATTACAAAGGTGTAGAACACTGTATAAGGTAGATCATTGTAGAATTGACAAAATACAAATGTTACAAAACACATTTTGACATAATACGGTTATTTGCGAATTGCCGTCATATTTATTAACATTAAGATAAATAGCACTTTCGTGCGCAGAAGTCTAATATACAGCCAGTTCACATACAGCCAGTCTAATAGTCTGCCCTTTAGAAAATGTCCTTAATGAACATTTGGATTCGAAAAAGAATAGGACAGCATACTTTGACTCAGCACTGAAGATAGCTTCGTGTTCAATCCCTGATAATATGACATTCAGACATATATTTAGTGATTTTGATATACCCGTATCGTTCGTTCGTCGTGTAGATTCGTGCTAATTAGAGAAGGCTCTAAAACTATGTCATTGGCTTTTTTCATCTAACGTTTCTGTATTCTAACATTTTATGTCTCCGCTAGAAGAAGAGGAATCCATTTATTTTTGTCGGTCATGGTTGAACGGCCGGTCATGGCGGTCTTGGTTGAACGTGTAAGGAAAAATATTATAAAATTGATAAAACTATTACGGAAAAGTGAAAGAGCTCGTAAATAAATAAGATGCTGGAGACAAACTTTTATGTTCAAAATTTCACAAACGGTATTATTGTTGAGGAATAAACGATATTTTATCATAGGTAACCACACTGTTTAAGCTTTGCCAATTTCTTTTGACATATAATTACAAATTGAAAAACTCCTAAAAATAAATTTCAAATAACTGTATATATCTATATAAATAAAAATGAAAATCTGTCTGTCTGTCTGTCTGTCTGTCTGTCTGTCTGTCTGTCTGTCTGTCACACCATCACGGGAGAACGGCTGAACCGAATTTGATGAAATTTTGTGGGTAGCCCAGAAATAGCCCCACTTAAAATTATATCCGTGTTTGGAGTTTCTACGACCAGTGGTTCTCGAGATATTAGTAAAAAACGAAATTTTCGTTTGTCTCATCGTCCCGGAAAAACGGCTGAACCGAATTTAATGAAATTTGGTGAATAGCCTTGAAATATCCCCCCATAAATTTTGTCCATGTTTCGAGTTTCTAAGACCTGGGGTTGTCGAGATATTAATGAAAAACGGAACTTTTTCCTAGGAGTTCTACTCCCTAACTCCGTGGTTTATCCAAACGAAAAGCTTGAAAATCGTTTGAAAGTAAATTAAAATTTAATCTCTGAGTTTGATGGGAGGTTTTTTGCGTTAATTAGTCACTTTCTGAAAACATGAATTGTTTGAAACATGATTTAAAGGGGAAATCTATCTCCATGGTTCATGGTTTATTTAAAACAAGCTTTTACGGAACAATGAGAAGTATAGAGAAATCAAAATCGTTATTTAATTTCGCAGTTTATGTTATAAGACATGACATATTTACCATGTTATAAGATTCTATCTTATGTTACTCAGAAACGCAATTAAATAAAATCTGTCTGTTAATTTTAATAATTATTTTTTCGATTTGAATAATAAATAAATGGATATAAAAATATATTTTAGAAAAGAACGATTTGATTTTTCTTATAGCATTTTTGACTGGATAATATCAATTACGGTCTTCAGGTTTAAAAATTATTATTATTTATATTTTCGGGGATTATTGATTCAAGGATTATTGATATTTTCAAGTTATTATGCAGTTATTTTATTATGACAAAAATTGTTTAAACTCATATATTGTATGTTGTACGAATCTTCTACAAATACACGTGTATATCTTTTAATCTACGAGAATATAAGTAGTACAGGTACATTGACATATGTTTTGATATATATAGGCATATATTGGAATCAATTACGACCTTCTGGTATAAAGAGTACGGATATTATTGATGTTTTCAATTTATTACGTCATCTCTTTATTTTGGCAAATATTTTTGAGACGCATATTGTAATACGGGTAATCTTCTACTAACACATTGGCATATTTTCTGATCTGCGACAATATAATTAGTACGGGGTTGCATATATTCATTCAATTCCTATTTTTTCTTCTGTAAATTTGATTACAAAAGGGTGCAGGATGTTTTATTCTTCAGATCTGATCGTGAAGATAATTTTGCATAGTGAGAACATATATTCTTAAACTTCTCTTTAGGAGCAATAAATTTAATATTTTAACAGAATTTGCACATGATTGCGAACTTTAAGTTTCTTTAAATTATACACTCCGTACGAATAACGGGTGTGCTGTTAGTGGTTAATAAATTTTAACATTTTAGGAGGATATATCATGTTGCTCGGCATCGCAATTAAAATAAATGTGTTTGTTAATGTTTTTATTATTTTTTTTCGATTTAAATAATAAATAAATGGATAAATGGATATAAAAGTATATCTTATGAATGGACGGTTTGATTTTTCTTTTAATTATATTAATTGCTGACTGCGTACATCAATTTCATTTATTTTGGCAAAGAGTTTTCAAGCTTATATCGCATTTAGCTACTAAACTCATATATTGTGTTTAGCCAATAAATTCATATAGCCGATTGTTGAAACAGAAAAAGAGTAGAGCGGGTATATCTTCTAATACAATTGTAGTGTTTTCATTTAGTATATTGAAACGGGATAAGAATGTTTCATTCAGATCTGCAAATTCAAAGCTACGAATTTGGAGGGATATCGCTAATTTGACAACTTTTCTTAAACTTTGCCAAATTGACGGAAATGTCGCCAAATTGATATAAACGACACACAAACAGCTGCCATAAACCTTCGGGTTGGTCGTGTGGCTTGGGTCTTCTACATATCAATGAAATTTTTTTTTGTTTTGTTAGAAGAGAGTACTGAAATGATGTTTGGTTAGCATTTATCTGTCAGACCAACCATCCTACTTAGCAATACATTTAGCGAATTTTTAAAATGTCACCAAATTGATAAAAATGTTTTCAAATCTATAAAAATATCTTGAAATTGATAAAATTGCGCTACATAAATGATATTAATTGTTTTTTGTTAGGGGATAGTATTGTGATGATATTTCGTCAATTTGTCGCAAAGTGGAACTGTCAGTTCTACAGTCCCACTTGGCGATAAATTTGGCGATTTTTTAAAATGTCGCTAATTTGACGAAACTGTCGCCAAATTTTCCATAGAAATATAACTATTTAGACGATATTTTTTCTACCAATTTATTTGAAGCAAATGATATCATGTCGCTTAGCAACGGATTTAAATCCAATGTGTTTATGCGGCAGACGGTTTTTATTAAATCCTTTCCGATTTGAATAATGAAGATATGTATATAAATAAATTCCATTGCCATTTCATTTTGGACTGGATAATATCAATTATACTCTTCAGGTTTAAACATTATTATTATTGATATTTTCCGGAATTATTGATTCAGGGATTATTGATATTTTTAAGTTATTACGCCATTGTTTTATTGCGGCAAAAATTGCTGACACACGCATATTGTACGTTGTACGCGTAATCTTCTAGGAATGCACGGGTATATCTTCTAACCTACGAGAATATAAGTAGTACAAGTATATTGGCATATATATTGGAATCAAGTACAGTCTTCTGGTATGAAGATTAAGGGGATTAATTATATATTCAATTTATTACGTCGTCTGTATTTTACCAAAAAACATTTGTGACTCATATTGCAAAACGGGTAATCTTCTACTAATAATCGGACATTATTAGTAGTACGTGTATATCTTCCCATATAATTTTAGCACTTTAATTTTGACATATATTGGAATAAATGACTGTCTTCAGATTTAAAGATTACGGGTTTATTGGTATTTTCAATTTATACATGTAATCTACTAATACAGGTTATATTTTCTAATATTCGCGTATATAATTAGTACGGGTCCCATACAATTTTAACGCTTTTATTTTGCATATATTGATTCAATTCCATATTTTTTTTTTATATTTGCTTACATAAGGGGTCCAAGATGTTTTATTCTTCAGATATGTCCATGAAGATAATTTTATATAGCGAGAACAGAGATTCTTAAACTTCTTTTTAGGAGCATTATATTAAATATTTTAACAGAATATTTTGATTAAACATGTCATTTAGTATACTATAAGAATTTGGGCATGATTATGAATTTCAAGTTTCTTTATATTATATACTCCGTACGAAGAACGGGTATGCTGCTAGTATTTATATATATTTATTTATTTCCGGTGGGTGGTCTTTTCATAAAAGGGGTCTAAATTCTTGTAGGATCCATGGAACAAAAGCAAAGTCCAATTAGAAATATTTACACTGTATAGTAACTGCTCCATAGAAAATAAAATCTGATGTGGGCAACACAGGGATTTCTCTATATACTGTAATGAATATGTTTCTTTTCTCAATAAAAACTGATATATAATATATTCAGCACAATACCTTTAATGTTGAATTATACATTTGCATCTTTTCCGTAAGGCAACATGTAAAACTATTTCGAAGGACCAATTAACATAAATTTCACACCGAAATTTTACATTGATTGCATTCACCACCCTGTCGATTGCAACCAGCATTGATTGCATCCACCATTTACTAGTCCTTATATTAAAATCAAAATCTATTCTTCAATTTGTCGTCAATTTTTTAACGGCATCTGTTTGGAAATTTTGACGATATTGACATCAATCTGGGGGCAAAATGTAACACAGTTCAGCGAATTTATCGCCAAACATTACAGATAAACGGAGAAAAGATCAATTTAATATATATAAATGCCTCTTGGCGAATTGTTAACGTCAACATATGGAACTATTACACAGATAATCTTCTCTTATGAATAGAACGACAATATGCGTGAGAATGCTGTTAACATATTTATCTTATATTACATAAACTGAACGTATTTCACAAAAGTTAATACTTTTTAATTTTATGTGCTTTTTTTCTTAAATTTATTTGAAACATTACAATATTTCGAGAACGGTTAAAACTACCGTTCTCAGTTTAGGATAAATCGTTCTCTAATGAAAAATTACATAAGGAATGCGTATTTGTGCAATACTGAAGGATCTGACTTTTTGATGATTTTTTCAAAATTTAATTTTAAAAGTTTCGGGGGGGGGGGGAGAGGTCTTTCAAGCATGCAATTGAGTTTAAAATCAATAGGCGTACAACAACATATTAGAACACATATTAAACTATTTGAATAATTTATTCACCCATTCATCGTCATTTTAGTGCCTTACGTACCCCTCATAATGCAATGACTTTACTTGTGTAAGACGCAAGATCCACAGCAGAATGTTTTTGTATTTCTTAAATACGCAAATTGAAATTTTGATATTTTGTCTACTTTTGAATCCAATCAGAGTGACTTATTTATAATCACGCGCAAAATCCTCATAGAAATGGAATTGCATTGAACTTATATCTAGTGAAATGAAATGGCGAAATCGTCAAGTCAAAATACGAAATGATTAAAAAAATCATCTTATATCGTGAATAGAACGAATTAACTTCAAGAGAATAATAGTAATAGTTTTGTTATTGAAATTGTCTGATGATATTCATTACTTGTTTCTAAAATGTATGTAGACTTTTTTGTAAAAATTATTTGAATATCAAGAAATATCTCAATGGTTCATGCTAACATTCAAAACTTTGTGTCAATCGTTTTTTAATGAAACATCATGTCGAAAGTGGTTAATTATTTTCCATTATTAAGGATCCTCAATGTAATGTTTCTGTCATCTTTTTATTCGAAAATCAGAGATCTTTAGAATATTCGATTGAGTTTAAGGTCACCGAGTTCCAGTATTTACTCATTGTAATAATAGTGCCTATTTACGATACTTGATTCGTTCGTGAAATATAGTTTCTACAAACTCACAGACTACAAACGTACATATACGTACACTATCATGCAAACATATATGCATACTAATCGGAGGTATGCGTCTAGAGCCAATTGCTGTAAGGTGAAAAAATGAGGTCAATTATACTGAAGCACTCTGTTTAAGCTTATATTTGATAAAATTCCCTTTCTATTTATTTTCACAGCAGACACTTGACACATTCTTCGCATATTTCAAATGTAAAACATTGTTGTTCTGTCCCAACGCGTTTGATAAAAGAAAAATAACACATTTCTCATTTGGTCTGAATATATTTGTCATTGTCGTCGACCAACTGGCATTAAAAAGAGAAATTCGAAATCTGGAAGTAATTTGAAATTCTACCTCCTGTATACTTTTTTGTAGTTTTCGCCGAGCAAGATTTATTATACATGCGGCCATGTGATAAATTCAAAAAGACCGACTTTAAATTTTTATCTAGGATCTTAAACTTGTTCAGAAAGACAAATATGAAAGTTTCACATACATTTTAACATCATAAGTACTGGAAATTATGTTTTACGCGTTGTAAAGAGTTTATTTTAAAATGATTGTTATGGTATTTATTTAATAACTGTATTATTTAATAACTATATATATATAATGTATAAGAAAAATATTGTGACGGGATCGAAAATTCGTATTCGAGTTTTCGACGGGAGAGCATGTTTCAAGCATCCCTGATCACGAATTAAACATTTTTGAGATGATGTCTGTGAGAATGTACGTGTGTGCATGTGGGCGTGTGTGTGTGTGTGTGTCAGTGAGACTGTGGAAACGATAACTGACGAATGAATGGACCGATTATAACGAAATTTAGTACAAAATTCACAATCCATGAATACTGGAAGCTTGTTGTTTTTATACGCAATCGGATGCTCAGAATCCCCTTAAATTTTCGAGTGACATTTTGAAAAAAAAACATTAAAAAATCAAAACCTTTAATAAAGTTACGCAAATAGCTTTTTCTTATGTAATTTTTCATCAGAAAACGATTGACATAAATTTTAAAACGCTAGCATAAGCCCTTCTCGAGATATTGCACATTTTCAAAAAATTATCAAAAAATCATGTAAAATAAAAAAAAGTATTACGTATTGAGAAACATGTTCACTTTTCATATGTAATATCATGCGATAAATTTGGTGACATCATTCTCGTGGATCTAGCTCGTTCCATTCATGAAAAATATAATTTGAGTAATACTTTTGTATTTGAACGCCAATAGTCATTTATCTGTTGTAAGAATAAGAATTTCGGCATCCATAACACTTGGCGAGATTTTGGCGACGAATTTGGTAGAATATCGCCAACTTAGCGACTTGTTTAAATGTTGCTAAATTAACGAAAAACTCGCCAAATGGATAAAATTGAGGCTAAATCAATTAAAATGACGACTAATTGACGAAAATTTAGTATCTTGGAAAGAATATATCTACTATAAGAATAACCTATTATTTTTACTGTTAAAGTAGTAAATTCATTGCATTATATAAGGAAAGTCATGTGTTGCCCACATCAGATTTTTTAAATATGTTATCGTTGGAGAGTTAAATAAAATTTTTATTTATGAATTACTGCATGTCCAATTTTAATGTTATGTTTCAGCAGAGTAAGTTATGTATTCAAAATCAGCTAGTTTTTAAAATTCTTTTTAAATTGAAAAAATAAAAGAGTAAAAATAATGGTTTATTTAAACAGTAAAAATAATGATTTGTGTAAAAAATCTCACTCGAAACGTTTAAAGTAGTTTGCGTCTGGCTGAGATAAACATGGGAAATGGTTTATTTAAAAAAGTAATAAATATATGTTGAAGAAACGAAATAAAACTTATTTTAATTTCAGTTATATATCAATAGATGTTTTAATGTTATAATAGCTGTGGTATTGTGAGTGAGTTAAAAGTTACGAGTTATTGCGCACTTTACACAAACGTATAGTTCTAATATGACTGATCTGTGGACATAGCTGTGCCCAATTCAGATGAAACTGTTAATAATTTGGGTCGAAAAACAGTCTAAGGCAGGCGACTGTAAATGTGTCGAACACCTAGTCCACTCGACTGACCCTAGGGTTTACAACCGCTATTTGAGCCTATATTGTTTACTATATTGAGCCTATATTGTTTACAGCCGCTATATTCCTTTAAAATCTAACTAAATATCTGAGTTTAGCGTATTAAATTAGTCAAAGTTATCTTTTAAACATAAATGTAGATAAAACGTTTTTATAATTAATGATCCACAGTGATGTACATTTTAAACTAAACTTCAGAAATTGTGAATATGATGCCAAAATGAAATACGATGCCAAAATATAGATATTTTTTCAAGTGCATTTGAAGAACTTAAATTAACAAATACATTCTTTTAAATTGCGTTCTACTTAATATTGGTTGCGAAACGGAATTCTTCCATTCTAATTAGTTTATCTTCTCCTCGATATCCGCAAGATAAATACTTTTACTCGTCTATGAAAAGTGCCGAGTAGAAATGTTAAAATTTGTGATATTATAATTATAAAAAATGCTTTCAGTCAGAAAACAGCTGCATGATAAGAAAGTAAAATGTATATTTGCCATAACATGAGATTTGTTACAGAATGACTAATTTACGTTACTCTGCAGATTAGTTGTCTCTTGCTATATGTGATTGTGTTTTTATAACAACGGTTTTACTTAGAAAGGGCATGTATTATAAGCTAGATCACCGTGAATCGTTATGAGAAATTCATGATTTGTAAAAATTAACAACACATGGTATTGTACTCGTATAAAATGCTCTCTTCAGTACTATTGATTTACAAAAGTAAAACGAATATAACTGTTGTGCGTGTTCTCCCAAAGTAACGGCCAATTTAACGATTGTACATGATTTGACGATTGTACAACGATGTGGCATGAATGAATAGTTGAATTGGTCTACAATGATGTAACTAGAATCAGTGAGCTGGTTTCACTTAATATATGCAAAATTTCGGCACTTGTTCTTGTCAAGGCTCGAGCTATTGATTATTCTATGTTAACAACATACTGTATTCGTTATATCACAGAATGTATAAGTTATATAAAAGATTCACGACATGTTTTAGAAGGCTTCAAGTTTACGATAGTGGGCTAAATGTGTCATCGAAGATGCCAAATTTGCAGACGATCGAGACAGACAGACGGGCTGAAAGAGCTGTTTTTGGCAGACCAACTCTTATCGCTTTCCAACACCAATCGGTCGAGCAAAGTAATATACCCGAATTATAATTTTGGATTCGAAGCTACCTTTGAACCTAGCCTTATAACATTGGGCTACGGCGCAAGTGATGCCGGGCTCAAACCCAAACCGATCCCCTCAGTGGTGTGCTGGACGAAAAACGAACAGCCAATGCAACCTTCATCGACGACAAACGCTACTCCTCTCACGATATGTAAGCACTACAAAAAGCACATTATCTCTTTTCTACTGGCATCCACTGACTGACGTCCCCCCCCCATCGGCAGCTTCACGATCGAAGTACATACTTTGCTAGTTGAACTGGGCACTTTGATGACTCGATTTTTATGACTAAAAATTAGTTGGGTTTTGGGCCATTTCTTCAGACTCGTTCGAACTCTTTCCAGAAGAGAGAGTGTGTGACAAACAGGCTCTCACGTCTTCCAACTCCAATCGACGGAGCTAAGAACAACGCTTTTATCTCTTGGTCTAAACTTATAGCATCGATACGACTGTCGTGGTCCCATGTTCAAACTACAATGAGCTAAACAGCTTGTCCCTTCATTGTATATAGAATAATTGCGAAATAATTTCCCGGATAATGGTTACTGCACTAGGAACATGATTTCTTCTAATGTTATGATATTTCTTTTAGCTTTTTGCTCATCATGCTTTATAAAAATGTAATTTTTTAACCTAATGTTAAATCTGTACAGATTGAAATAACAAATATGAGTATTCCAGTGTTTAAGTGCTGACCCAGAACTTTAATAAACTGATCAATTGTTCTGTGATATGTCTTAATTCACACTGATTGAAAATCGGAAATTTCCCACTTTTTATCCGTTTATCTTTTCTTTTGGCTGTACGTTCTCTTTTATCTATGAAGTATGCGGAAGATATTTTGTAAAACTCTTATCTCTAAAATAAAGAAATAAACTTTCAAATCAAATATCTGTAAGATGAGAAAAAGTTTTATGCCTAGAATTGTGTACAAAAGTGTTGATCAATATATTAACTGGTCATATTCAAGATTGTGGTGTGACACGAACCTATTTACACTATATAAGAGCATCGATTATCTCTATCAATCTGTCTGTCTGTCTGTCAGGCTAAAGGGGCGGCAAATTTGGAAATCTTAAAACAATTTGGGTATCAATTTCGTGTCATTTCACAAACTTGGCGACTTTTTTACTTTCCCTGCAATACATGGTAATGTATAGGGAAAGTATTGGAATCATGCCAAAAATCGCAACTCGAGTTTTCGACGGATCCACACGTTTCGAGACCTCTAGAATACGAAAAAACCATTTTTAGCGTGACGTCTGTGTGTGTGTCTGTGTGTCTGTCTGTCTGTGCAGATTTTGTACTCTCTCTAACTAAAAAACTAATACACCGAATTTCACAAAATTTTGTAGGTAAGTCACTTGTGGGTGGGGCTGGTACTGATTAGTTTTGGGTACGATTCGGGATAAAAGAACCCGTCTTTTTTTGCGAAATGGCCCGAAAAATCTTGTATCCACTCTAACTGAAAAACTAATGGACCGAATTTCACAAAATTCGGTGGATAAGTCACTTGTGGGATAACCTGGTGCTGATTAGATTTTGGTACGATTCGGAAAAAAATAACCTGCCTTTTTTTGCAAAATGGCACGCAAAAATCGTCAAAATCTAAACTAAAGAACTAGGTATACTCAGATATATCCATTAAATGCCCGTTTAATACGTAATTTTTAATGACGAAAAGAATAAGATCAACCCCATTACGCTAGGACTGGCCGTTCTCGAGATATTTTAGTTTTTCGTACTTTCCCTACGCCACCTTTGAAAATAAGCCCGGTTACCGAATGAGAACAAAAATTGAATGAAAGTAAAATAAATTTAATTAAAATAAAAAGAACGTTAATATAAGTCTGCAGGGAAAGTCATGTGCTGCTCACATCAGATTTTTTAACTTGGTAAAGTTAACTCTAAAGCAAAAGCTCTGAAAATTAAATATCATTTCCTTGATAATATTTTGCGGCTTGTAGGAACTCATACTATTTGCTCAAAATATAGAAAAATCATTATTATAGATATTGTGTTTTCTTAGCAGTCTAGAGGACTGTAAATTATTTGAGTTTTGTTGAGGGTCATCTAGAAATTATGTTTCGTTTGGGGGTCGAAATGCAATTTAATAATTGTAAGACCAAAAAATTCAAAATTGCAATAAAGTGAGCCATTACATATAAAGCTACGTAACAAAAGGTAAGACTGGATGGCAACTACAGTGACACTTCAGTAGATATTTATTGGACATAAATCCAATGATTCACTTTGCATAATCTCGGACATTAAGCTAGATCGTCCGTGCCCATATCATGACAATCTACACGTCACAGTGGATCGATGGGCCATCCACTATACGATGAAGACGGGCCAAAAGAACAAAATACGAACAACCAAAGGAACGCTGGTCTCACATTTGGTAAGCAACGATAAAAATAATAAATCACTTATTTCCCCGGTAACTGCATTTAAAATAGCATTCAGAATAAACTGCTGAAAGATTGTATCTGAGTTTGATTGCTAATTACCATAATATTTGCGTCAAACTAAAAATTTCTTACTTAATTATTTTCCTACGTCTTAACTCTCAGTTGAACAGACATCTGGCTGCAGAAGAAAATGAAGGTTTGCAGACATACCCGAAATTTCACAATCCAATCTTATTCTAAAGCATAAGTTGTAATGAATCACTAATATTAATATGACATAGAATTAATTTCACCACGACAATAATATTGATCTACAGAAGCATGTAGCTGCGCGTTCTCGAGATTTAAGCAAGTATATAGCAAAGTACTCAGAAGCAAGTATACAGCAGCAAGTATACAGAAGCAAGTATACAACAGCTGGACAAATTGGTGATACTCCTTAACATTGCGTCATGCACCATGTCCTTACGGCGGATTTAACATTGAAATGTGAATAAAACTGTACATAAAATTTATGGAATGTTCTAAAACTATCGGAACAATGAAAAGCTTAAAAATTCCCGGCATAAGATGAAATGCCTTATAAAAAATAAATGCATTTAATATTATACTTTTAGATCGTCTAGAATGATATTTATTTTCTCTGCCATATTATGATTAATGCATTTGATATAGCTATGTTTTTTTTTATAAAACACAGTTTCTAATAGTTGTATGCAATTCGGAATTTTTTTATATCTGTATTTACTTTTCTATGACTCATAAAGATATATATTTCAGTATGCTCATCAATCTTTACTAATTGGAATAAAAACCACAAAATACAAACAACTCACCATTAATCAGCTTATAGGCCAGTAAGCCGCTTTGAATAGAAACAAAGATTTAGGAGCTTGCAAGAAAATACTTCCTCTGGACGTTTTCGTCTAGAGAACCTTGTTTCTCATTGTTGTAGAAAATAAGAAATTTGTTTGTTGTTGTAAATTGCTAAACCAGATAGTTTTGGGAGTTACTTATAAATGATTATAAATTTAACGATAATTTATTTTGTATAGCTAGCGGTTTTATGTAAAAAAAAATCATTAGATATCAACTCCATTTTGGGGAGGCGGAAATTATCTGAGTAATACGCTGGACATGGGGCGATGAATATATAAGTAAAGCTGTTAAAAAAGAAGAATCCTTACGTACTTGCACACTTTATATCGCCGAACAGAACAGGAGATGCCAGTCAATAGGGATGTCTTCTAAGAATATTAATATTTAAGATTTGTATAAGAGGCCATAGTTATTTTGGCACTAACTCCGAAATTTCAAAGGGCAACCCCATTTGATCATCACATATTCGTTGTCACCGAAAACTATCATGCAGATTAAAAAATAATGGAAAAGTGCAAAAACTTGTCCGAGAAAATCCTTAAAAACCATTAAAAGGTGCGTTTAAAAATTTAACTCTGCAGCAGAAAGTGTAAATTCCTATCTGATAATCTGGTTCCGCAAGTATGTGATGTTCTGTCACTTTCATCTGCGTTTTGTTTCAGTGTTATGCACATATACAGTCGTTGTATTTTAAACATCGATGTTGTTTGGAATGGCTTTCGGTAATTTTAATCATGGATGGTTCAAAATAACATTCGATGATTTCTTCCAATAATTTTTGGAAAGGTCCCTGATAAGCGTAATCGTCATCGAATTTTGAATAAAACTTGATAGCGCACGACGCATAAATTTGAATTTCTTTGTACCGATATTTCAAACGCAGTTGCATCAGGTGGTGTTGCAATTAACACCTGCTTCTAGTCATCTTCATGAATATTAATTTATAATTATTCATAAGAATTTCAAATATATTTGCATATTAAAATTGATATTAATTTTGCTTAGGCTTTTTAATGAAAAAGTAAAAACAATTTTCTTGGAAAGTTGATTTATAGCGATTATTCATCCCAAAAAAACTGAAAACTCGTTTATCATTAAAATTAACGAATTTCAAACACTTACAAATAGATAAAAATTCTTTAAAAATGGTAATTTTTTTTTAAATCCGCTTGAAATTTTCTATATAATATGAATATTTAATGATCAATAGTATTTTTCCTTGACGATTTTGGAGTTAATGCCGAAATAACTATGAAGACGATCCCTTATGCAAATTTTAAATATTGATATTTGTAGAAGACATTAATCCCTATCGAATGATATCTTCCGTTTTGTTCTGACAACGGTAGGCTTTGCAATAGTTCTCTCAGATTGCAATCTTCCATGTCCTATCTTGTAAAGGACCAAAAATAATAATAAAACGCCACGGCTTTCATCTGCTAAGTGATAGGGGGCGCCACAATAACAATCTGAAGTTGTCATGCAAACGTGCTCTACTGACATGTATTATTAACATTTTAGTGTGAAAAGATTATATATTTCAATTATTATTATTTTGAAATAAAATGGACAATAATGGTAAGTAGTAAACGATAAATTCATTACTAATATAATTTATATCTTATTAATTAGCAAAACAACTGCCAAGACATGGTCGTAAAGGTTGATC
Source organism: Amaurobius ferox (assembly GCA_951213105.1). Classification (NCBI taxonomy): domain Eukaryota; kingdom Metazoa; phylum Arthropoda; class Arachnida; order Araneae; family Amaurobiidae; genus Amaurobius; species Amaurobius ferox. Next base: position 121,125,538 of record OX578148.1, read on the forward strand.
AAACACAACAAAGACAAAGGCTGAAATTTTTGGAAAACAAAACTGAACTAATCAATAAAAATATCGACTGTATTACAATGAAAGTCAAAGCAAATGAAATTTGTAAAATAATGAATGATTTAAATTCTAAGTTTGAAATTATGAATGAGAATGATTAAATGTATGATTAATACAAATGAAAACGTTACAATGTGCACATTTAACAAATGCATAATCATTGCAATTCACAATGAAACAAGTTGCTGCACCAATATTAAATACAGTTGCCATTACCTTGTTAAATTTTGTAATGTATTTTCAACAGAATATCCAGCTTTTTTCCAAGAATATATTACCATATCTTGAAATATATCAGCGCCAAGTTAATTGTACACAAATGAATGCATTTTTAAAATAAATAATCTGTCATTTAACTTTCTGTTGGCCTCTTCATCGATGTTGGTTCAAAATGAATCGATGTCTTCAATATGGACCCCTTCAATGCATGCAGCTCGAATTTTTATGTAGTCTTCGATACGTTTTACAAATGTCTTCAAAAAAAAAGATTGAAGAAATAACAGTCTAACGGCTGTGCATATTTTGTTGTTTTTTCAGGTATTATTTAATAATAATAATAACTGAAAAGGATAATATTTTCACACTAAAATGTAAATAATACCCGTCAGTAGAGCACGTTTGCATGACAACTTAAGATTGTTATTGTGGCGCCCCCTATCATTTAGCAGATGAAAGCCGTGGCGTTTAATCATTATTCGTGATCATTTACAAGATAGGACTTCAAATATTGCAATCCGAGAGAACTATTGCAAGGTCTTCCCTTGTAAGATGTAAAGTGTGCAATTACGGTTCGCTGTTTCATTTTTACAGCTGTATATAGATATATACATATATAAATACATAAACGCACACGACCATATAGTGCAGATAAAAAAATATAAATGTATAAACGAAATACAAAAAATATGTAAACCTCAGTACTATCGATACCCAATTTTTCAAGACCCAGTGTGGGTGGTTCAGCATATTTAATCTCATACAAGAAGAAATTCAACAATGGTTCCCTTGATTTCCTCATCTTCACGGGCATTATTTTGCAGTAAATGTGCAGCATTGTATTTTTTCCGCTAAAAATATTTGCTTGATATTTCACTAAAGCAGTGAAAACTATCGGAACAAGAAATTAGTTGAAATTACGATTTCTAGAGTTACAAGTACTATCATTCTGCCGATTCCAAGATATTGTCTACAAACTGTAAACCCCAGTAGTGGTTGATCGGTTTGAGCTCCCGTGTTTATACGTACCACATTTAAATCTTTGCCAGAAATCGGGAACTATGATTATACATAGAACACTTTTACTCGACATCACAGTTGAGATCTATGGCTTGCACGAAAGTTGAGATGATTTAACCTTTACGACAGCTGTTATATGTATCCTACACTACAGCTTATATAATCGTTCAGCACAGCAGTGATATTATCCTACCCAGCATATGGATTCATTTATCCTCCATTACATCAGTAATAATTTCTTCAACACGATTGCTGGAATCCTTCTTCTTACCTAGCAGCTGGGATAAATCGACAGCTGAAATCATTCTTCTTGCCTGATAGCTGGGATAATTCATTGTAAAGACAGCTGGGACCTTTCGTTCTATACGACTGATGGGATTATTCTTCTTACGTAGCAGCTGGGATCCTTCGTTCTAGCTGATAGTTGAGATAATTCTTTGGTGGTGGTGGGAGGTGGTGGTGTCTTGTCTACACGAGTCAGTCGCTTAAATAGATCCATGAGCTAAGACCACGGCCCTGGCGATCGCAATGATGCTATGGGAGTAGAACAACTCCTGTGGAAATTCCACGATGTTTTGAAGTGCGGCCAGAATGGCAGGACATGTAAAGACATGTTCAGGGGAAAGTTCAGTTTCGGGACAGTTTCTACAGTCCCTGTAAACCCTAAATCCATTTCCATCGATTTTCATACCTCTGTAGTGACGTGTACGAGTCCTTACAACTGTTTTTGTGATAATTCTTTCTTCATTTATTAACAGTGTAGATATTAATCTCGAAAGTAACATTTTCTTCAACTTCACAGGGTATATTACAGCCCTGTTAACTACAGAGCTATGCTTCTGGTGAAGATCCACGTCATATTGATCTGTTTTGTTTATGCCAAAAGTTTTCAAAGTCTTTTTCGTCTTTATACACTGTAAAATATATGCGTCTCGCTCTTGCGAAGCAGGACGGCTTTCAGCAATCTTACAGGAGGAGAATAATTTTTTATTAAATAAATAATTTATCAAGAAACCGTTTTTGGTTCATCTTCGTCTCTCGCCGGTTGGACTGGACTATTTTGTTTAATGCTATTTTTATTCACATGGGATTTCCTTTAACCGGGAGTCACAGTTTACAGTGGCTTCCAAACTGCAACAAGTATGTATGCTTACAAGAAATTTCTGCACTCAAGCCGTATTTGGGATTCAAATATCACTCCTAAGTGCAGAATATCTGTGTTTTCGACTATAAAAATACTTTATTCAAAGTTCTTGACTTGGAATAACTAAAAACTTTATGTTCCTGACTTTTGGACTGACGGAAAATCCGGAGTTAAGAGGTTGAAGCATATTCTTAAGGGAAATTCCAACACTATAAGTTTTATATTGGATTTTACAAATAGTATATCATTATCTCATATCATAACAGTTTGATGTGTTTTAGGCATGTCAAGTATTTTTATCCCATAAAAATTATTCTATACTATTTAAGGTTCTTAAAATTAATGCTTTTTCCTTTTTATTCAATTGCTCTTAAATTACAAAAACAGCCAGAGTCATAAAAAGTGAATCGCTGTAAAAGGAATAGTCATAAAACACAAGCTTAATAGAGAAGTCTTTTAAAGTGCTAATATAGCATTTTAATGAACAAATATAGTCTTCGGAAATTCCTCCTAATTAATATTGATTGCGAAACCGAATTCTTTTCTTCTAATCCATTTATCTTTTCTCCGTTGCCCGCAAGATATTTATTCTCATTTATCCATGAGAGCCGGAACGGAAATGTTGAAATTCGTAATCTTATGAAATATAAAATAAAAGAACATTTAGTTAGAGAACAGCTACAAGAAAGGAAAATAAGGTACATTCGCTAAATTTTATGGATTCGCGATTCGTTCTTAAAATAATAAATTTGTTCAGACAAGACTTTTTCCTGTAAATTGATCTGTGGTTTCCTGTTATAAGCTTCCTGTTTGCTGTTTAGGATTTTATAACATAAATATAACAATTTAATTTATTAAATTGCTAGAGTGGTAAATTTTGGAACATGATTGTTTGTGTAATGAGAAAAATATAGAAAATTACATGAAAATAATATATATTTTTAAATGATTCTATATTAATGGACAGTAACTTATCCTGCCGTCCCGGTTTGATACATTTAATGTTCTTTGAGATTCTATGTCTCGTATTGCAAAATATATATCAAACAAAAATAGGCTGGTATGGAAATATCACCAGCTCAAATATATGTGTAAAATTTGGAGTTAACATATTATATGCCTGTTTCGAGATTACCTTTGCTCCCTTTGTCAATGCTGAAAATATTCACGCCAATTTCGAAGCCAAAAAATATGTAATGGACACACATGAAAGACTCAAGCATACATACCCAAGACAGTGTATTCTGAGGCCATCAATTAGAAAGCCCCATTTAAAGAAATTATCCAGACTTTTCAAGAAAAACCTTTTTAAAATAGACATATCGCATCTAAAACAATAAGCAAATAAGTAACACTCAACTGCAGTGTTCCAAAACACTCCAACAAATAAATACCAAGGCCACAAGAAGACAACAAGTCGCCAAAATTGATGTTATGGGAGGACAACGATTTATAATATCTCGTCACAAGGTGTTGGTGATCTCGAGGCGATGGAGGTGCTTGACCAATGTATAGTTGATTACTCGGCCAATAATGTATTGTCCTTAGGGATTGTCTAATGGAAACCTGAACCAAGCCCAACACAGATACCTGTGATCAGCCAGGTAGGAGTTACCAAAACACCTTGTGCAAGAGATGAAATGGGAAGAAGAGAAGGGTCAAGGTGCTAAAAATGGTATTAGATGTTGGTATATGAACATGTAGTAGATTTTTTAAGAAGAGTAGCGAGTTCCATAGCTGTAAAAAGATAAATTTCAGTAGTTGAGAATGATATCGATAAAATGGAATGGAGAGTGCGACAATGTTCAAAAGTAACAACCAAAATCATTAAATAAGGTCTATGGGATTCCAACCAATAATGGCCATTGATCAGCAAATCAGTACACAGCTGTATAAATCTGTATTGATAAATCTGTATCAAGAATAAGTATGTTATATATATATATATATGTATATATCAGAAAATGTAATAATAAAAAAAATTCATGTAATATTACCATCACCATAGAAGCAAAACCACGGCCATAATGCCGATAAGAGAAAAGAACAGCACCGGCCCAAATTTGATGATTAATCAGAACTAAATTCATCTTCAGGTCTGAATATTTAACTATAATTAACTCAAACAGATACCTGTTTCAAATTGAGCAATAGTACATTACTATAAATGCTCAAACTCAGACTACAGGCATGAAAAGACGAAAAAATGAAGCCAAGAAAATTTGTATTACCATGTGGCATGAACCCTTCTTCTTTTACCACGTGTATACGCGATCAACCTCAACAACTTAAATTACTATATATATATATATATATATATATATATATAATATATATATACTAATATATATATATATATAATTAGTTATAAAGAAATGTATATTAAAGCTGACGCTATGTCATAATTTTAACTGCCAGGAAGAAATACTGTGTTAATTAGTATAAAATGAAATTTGAATGCGATGTTAAATATTATTGTGAAATTTGATAATATGAGTACTTACAAGTTGAATAATAATAATAATAATAATAATAAAAATTAAGTTGGAGCGATAGAAATGTATCTCTGTCTCCTAAGTTAAATATTTTAATGTACATCTATTAATCAATTTATTTTTATATAACACGGGACAGCAACGGAAATAATTGTGGATTACCATAACGGCAATGTACTATTTAAATTCATGATCCCTTTACAAGACCTCATTCTGATAATATTTTGCCACCACATTTTAGTGCGTGACGTTTGATAAAATAATTAAGCGCCACAATAAGCGATATTTCCAAAGAAGGAAGTGAAATTTAGTGAAATTTTTAACCCCTTCAGATATTCGATTTATCCACATCAGCCATAATTTAATGTGTATCTATAGCCGATCCCACTTTTTAAAAGAACGAGAAGTGACATCTTCAGAAAAGGTCCTTTGCTAAAATCATGGATGGTAAATTTTATTGCCACCAATAAGTGTCCAGAAAAGTTTTTAATAGAGCGCATGTTAGACCCCTAGGTTCTCGGGCCAAATATTACTTTGAAGGCAGCACTTTTTCTTTAAAAAAAGGTTAGAAATATCGATGCTTTTTAAATTTAAATGCTCAAATGATAGTATCATTGAATTAAAACATTTTAATTTCAGTACATTGTACTTATTAGTAGAGTGCACAGAATTTGTATTGCCCTATGAGGCGGTAAAAAGTCCTGAGTTTGAATTAAAAAAAACACAATTTAGGGTCTACATTGAATTTTAGATTTTTTTAAACGTACTTTAGAAGGTTATTATGACCTTGACGCACATCACATCATATCATATACATATTCATTTGAACTAAATATAGAAACATTGACGGAGCGAGTCTATGTTGTCAAATATATTTTACTTTGACTTAAATTGAAAATGAGAGTTATCAGAAGCCTCAATTCACTAAAAAATAAATTTATTAACTTGTGTTAAACGCTTAAAATCAAATCAAATAACATTTAAAAACATTAAACATATTCAAAATGCCCGGCAGCTATTTTGGTAGCATAAGTAATTCTTTACACTGGGAACATCTATTAAATTTATTGTACTTCCTAAAGCATAAACGTAGGTATTCTCAAAGGATCTGGAGGTGCATGAGGAGCAGTATCTCCTACTACGTAATGTGGAAGAAAACTCAAAGCGGTGTTGAAAACCAAAAATGTTAAATATTTTAAAATTTATTGACTGTCTGTTTTTTAACATAGTTTTTATGTTTTTAATACAAGTTGAATCATTTTGAAAAAACATATTGAAATTTTCTGAAGCTATTTTATATATTGTTTAATGGAATAAGTCTATATTATGCCATTTAAATTCATACAAGTTAAATAAGAGGGAAAATAAAGTTCAGTAGGGAACCTCATTTGATGTCCATCTTAAATTTTTAAAATGCAATCTCCCATTTCTTCAAATCTGATTAAAAACACAATTTTCTTTTAAAGAAATTACAATATAAAAATAATGTACTCAAATGAACATTTCTTAGAATTTCCGGAAATATGCAAACTGCGTGTTTGTGGTTTAACCAAATTTGCTTTAATATGAAGAATACATAGTCACAAAAAATGTTGACATTGACTAGACCGTTTTTTCGACGCTTTTACTTTCTAAACTTCCATCAGGTGAAATAATTGAATCACAAAATCTACAAATTTTTCTCTTTGTTTTGATCATTAAAAAAGTTTGGTCTCAAGTTACAAGAAAGAAATTAAATAAACTTCATATTAAAAAACCAACTCATTATTATATTACAAATAAGACATTTTTTGTGCTAAAAGCACATATTATATAATGTGTCAAGGAATGTCATGGACCAGAGAATCGTCTCAAGGTGTATTAGGATTATCCTATACATTCTGTTCAAAGTATATAGAAACCCTAATGGTACTACATGATGAGACAATATTAGGAGGCTGATACTTTTTCTTTCAGAAGATCTCGTCCTATTAGAGACAGGGGAGAAAACTCAATTAAAATATTCTAGAGAGAGTTGTGGAATTAGCACTATAATTTCATACTCGCTCTTTCTACGCAGGAACTCCCTTAACCTTCAGCTATAACCACCACCATTAGTGGAATCTCGTTCTTTGCAACAATTTTTCATTTTATGGCTCAGTAACAACAGATGTGAATTCCTGGTCCCTTATTTCAGGTAGTTCAGGAGAGCTGTTGGCTTTAATTTCATTTTTTTTTGGCTCAGTAATAACAGAGATGAATTCCGGGTCCCTTTTGTCAGGTAGTTCAGAAGATATGTTGCCTGTAATTTACTTTTTTATCTCAGTAATGACAGAAATGAATTTCTGGTCCCTATTTAAGGTAGTTCGGGAGAGCTGTTGGCTTTAATTTCAGTTTTTGGATGAAAGGGTCTGCTAACGCGAGCTCAGAGCTCGTAGATAAGTAAAATGAGGATATCCTATGAATGGATCAGCTGGTTAAATCCTATGATGCTCAAAAGTCTATCGACTATATGAGGAATGCATTAGAGATGCACATTGAAATACATACACCATCTACATTCTAAAACACCTCGGGAGCTCTTAAAGTCTCTTGTAGAAGAATGAGCTATATTCCTTCACGACTTCATTAATAAGTTTGTCAGCATGGGGAATAGTTGTCAGAGGTAATTATAAAAAATATTAAAACTGTTATGTACCTCTGCATCCAACATTGCAAATATTGTATTCCTGTACAAAAATAATATGATTTCAAATTTCAAATATCACATGCTTTATTTTATATGTTTAATTTATGAAATTACTTTCAATGTTGTTTTAAAATTTGAGTTATAGTAGCATTATGGACGCAATTAGCATTAATCATTACTTACAAGATAATAAATATACACCGAAAACTTAAATCAAAGTTAACATCACACATTTTAAACTAATAACTATAATTATTTTAAATTTTTATTTACAAGTACAGTGTAATTTTCATTATTTTGAAGCAAAACTTGAATGGAGCGGGTAGAAAAATTTCTAATCTATAAGAAACTTTTAAAACCATCTAATGATGCTTGAGATGATTCTTTTCTGACACTGTCGATTATAATGATGTTACGATAACAATGTGAGAGGAGAGGAGATATAACACTACATCCTATATCTGATGAATTTAATTTTGTGAGGGAAGTCTTGGAAAATGTATTTGTAAATATAAATTCCCTTAATATATGATACACTTATTAAATCATATAAATAAAAACATATGTGTATTATCACTTTACAATATATTTAAATGCCGTTTTCCAAAAGACATATGTAATACAACCGTTATAATTAATTCTTATCAGCAAACAAAATAATCTGATGGACACTTACGAACTAGGAAATAAAAGGTTTCAATCGCATGTTATGCACTTAATTATAAGATATTGCAAAATTAAAAGCATATAAGTAATAAACTGGAAAATAAGCAATTAGATACGGTTTTTTTATTATCTTTATAAAATTATATAATTAACTTTTATAAACATAGTCACTTTTCTGGCCTTCACTTTTCAATCTATTCGTTTTCTAATGATGCACAATAGCATCTCGCAGAACATTATCATTATAAGATTTTTCAATCTTTACGTTATGTAATTTCATACATCATGACAACGTGTATATCTAAGGCATATGAGTAATAAAATGTAAAATATGCAATAAGATAGGGTCTGTTTATTAACGTGCATTAAATTTAGCAACCCATATATATATATATATATATATATATACCCATGTATAATACTACAGAAGCTTGGACTAGCATTACGCAAAAAGAAATGAAATAATAGAAGTAGGAATTAATGAGAGAAAAATCAAGTTTTTCACAATTCTCTCTAATACAACAGGGATGCACAGAAAAGTAGAAAATATTACGAAATACTTTAGAATAAATTGAGGATGTAGGCTGATTAAAATAAAAAAGCATTATAGAAATTTTAACATTACATAAAATTGATATTATGCAAAATTTTCCAAACTGATTAATATGCCTGCATCCTCATTTTTTTTTCAAAAATTTTGCTATAATATCAATTTTGCGTAATACTGAGATTTATATAGTATTGTATTATTTTAAATTTGTCTTCCATTTAGTTCAATTTTGTGTATAGTTAAAATTTATTTTCTAATTATCCATCCGCCAAATTTGTGTCGGAGACGACATTGAAATTTTTTTCTTATCATTTATTTTCTCATCAACTTAAAGCAACCGAATTATTTTTTCTGAACTTGGGTTGAAATGATGTAACTGTGTCAACATTTTATACCCGCTTGTTCAACAGTCTCTCCATATCTTTGATAAAAACGAAAACCTTATATTTATGCAACAATTTCTTCCCCTACTAACTTCACTAATGAACACAATTTCTTAGTCTTGATGCGTTTTATTTTTGAATGTCGACTCGAATAATTTTTATTTTATTTTTCTCCCTGCATTTTATTATTGCATAATGTTAAATTGTCGTCGTTCTATCCATTGAGCTTCTGGGGCTATCTCTTCTATTTCTATATTTGAAGTGAAGACAGAATGATATTGACTAAAATATTCAGTTTCTGATTCGTTTGCGTTTTTTACTAACTTATTTAATTTCGTAATTTATATTTAGAATGTTTTCTCATGATTATCTACAAATATAACAAGATAATTCAATATTTAAACTGATAACAATAATGACCGCATTTTTCTTTCAACTAGAAAGATGTAAATTTCGATAATTTAAACAGACTTTTAACGACACTAAAATAATTCTTTCTTGCCCGTGGTAAACACTTAACCAGAAAATGATGCTAAATATCCTCTTATGTCATTATCTGGGATAATGATGTTACGACTAATAATCGGGGGAGTTTAGAACATTTTCTCGTTAACCACTTGATGTTTTAATTTTTGTGAGGTCTCAGAAAAGTAAAAAAAATGTGCTTATATATAATGTTGAGTAAAATCACAAAATTTTAATGTAATTGACTGTAAAATTGAAATCATCTGCTACATACTGTATTCCTCTAGCGTTAAGAAAATAACAAAAACCGAACTGATCAAGAACTGTTCTGTTTAATAATATATACATCAAAATACGGATGAGGATATTGTTTCACGAACAAAATAAATAATTTATTGCATTACTAAATTTTATAATTTATATAATAAATAAAAAGTTCTCCATGGGCTTAGAAACATTACATTACACTTTTTATTTAGAAAATGACGCATTTAAATATATCTTGATCCTCTGAGTGAGGATATTGACAATCAATGAATATTTTCTCAATTAAAAAAATGCATACAACTTAGGACAAATGTCATCATCATTTTCAATACTAATCTCAGAATACATCTTTAAAAATAATCCATGAATATTACAAAATATAATATAAGAAGATAAAATAATGCAGAAAGCAATTTAAATTAGTTTATGGGTGGAAAATTGGTAACATGTCATGAGCAAAACACTCTTGTTGCTTATCGGTTTTTTCAAAATTCTGATTTTCTAACTATGCATGCAAAATAAGACTTCCTTCTACGTACTTATAATGCTTAATTTTAATCCTAAATACGTAAAGCAATTCTTCAGAGTGTTACTCCAATCTAATGCTATTTATTTGCATAAATATGCAAATATTAACCATTCAAAAGATGAGGCATCGATACGAATTCTTTTCCCATGTTGGTAAGGTTTAAGAGGATAATGGAAAACTGAGATTCGTGTAATTTCAAAGTCGCACATGTGACTAAAAGCCCGAGAAATAGAATCAAACGAAAATTTTGCATAACAAAGAAGTTCATTGTCTCGTACAAAATATATTAAAGTTAAAAATAAGAGAAAATCAATACAAAATAAACATCAGGATAATGAAACCAAATGAAAGATTTATCCTCAAATTTATAAGAAGTTGTTGAATATTAATTATTTTCCTGTTTTAATAATCATAAATAACTTTTAGAGGATCAAGGATATACATTTTGATTCAGAAAATTGTAATATATCATTTGTAATACTACACACACTCATTGCTTATATATATATATATATATATATATATATATATATATATATATACATATATATATATACAGAGTATATGTATATATACATACATATATATACAGAGTATATGTATATATACATACATATATATATATATATATATATATATATATATATATATATATATATATATATATATATATATATATATATATATATATATATATATATATACAGAGAGAGAGAGAGATTATTTTAAATGTGATATTTTTCATAATTTTGTTCAAGTATTTACAATTTAAAATAATTTTAATTAAGGGGAACTCAATTAGTGAAGATAATAATTTAATTCAGGTTACAATAATCATTTCTATAGGGAACAATTTTCAGTACAAAGTAGCATATTTAAATTTCATTAATTAAACTTTAATTGATTTAATTAAAATGTAATTACATCTACTTTTATTCAAAATTTAACTGTAGTTTTGATTGAGTATATATTTTGGTGAAGGAAATTAAATTTTATTTAATAATCACTAATAAATGACAAATCTTAAACAGATACAAAAGTCATTTTATTATGCAAATATCCTACAGACGTAATTTTAAATATAGCCATAGCGCTTTTGAACATCTTCCATGTTCATCCTCAGTGGCAATACAACTAGAAATAGATGACAACGTGCTTAAATACAATTCAATAGTGTTAAGTAAAATTTGCATATCATGAAATTGTCAGCCGCATAAAATAATGGATTATACTTCAGATTTAAATTATAATTTATACAAAGTTCAAAGATAAATACTTCAAAAAACAGTTTAAAAATAAGTATTTTAGAAAATAATTATAAATCAATCTAACTATGCAAAGGTTTAACAAGCAGGGAATCGAGAACGGGTCGCCAGGCCTAACTTAAAACCTGAACAGGGTCAAAATTACAAATACAAGAACGATATAAGTAAATAAAATGGATTCATATAGTAAGATAGAACGGGGGTTATTACAGCTAATTGAAAGAAAAGATTTTTCAAAAAGGGAGCGAAAATTATCTTTATTCATGAATTGGGCAAATGCAGTCGTTAATTTACCATTTTTTATGCCTCTTGCATATTCGGACACACGGATACCAACTTCAAGTTTAGTACTACCGATATAAAATTTATAAATATTATCCGGAGAAAGAAGGGGTATAATACACACTCGAGCGAGATTTTTAAAGTTAACATTATCCTTAAATTATCAGTTCGAATACGATTGAACAAGGTGGTAACAGCTGAATGAGCAGGTTTAAATTTATATTTGGTACAAAAATTAATAAGTGGACGAAAAATTTTAAGATGATAAGGATAACTAGCTTTAAACTGTAAACGATCATTAATAGGAATAAGACTAGAAAATGGTTGTAAAAATTTTGACGAATTTTGGCAAAGATATTATGAATAAACTCAAGAGTAACCTACATCTTGACTGAGTTTAAAAATTAAATCAATTTCATTACTTAAGAAATAATAGTAGAACTAACATTAAAAGCGCGATTGAAATATGCGATGAAGGAAGCCTTTTTAGAAGAAATAGGGTGAAAAGAATTAGCCGTAATGCACGTATTTGTAAACGTAGGTTTGCGAAAAACAATAGACCAAGAAGGGCGTTGTTCAGTACTTATGCCTAGGCCCTGTTCAGTACTTATGCTTTATGCATGTGGATAGCAGAAGATATAGGCTAAAATATCTATCTCATCATTTTCCGTTAGTACTCGTATTAAGTCATATCGACGATGGAATGGATCTGTTGATTGCAGTCGATATATCATCCGCAGGCAATAAAACCTCAAGAACTATACCGGCTTTACGGCAGTATAACAACTGTATAGTAGGCATTTACTGTGCGGCAGTACGGAAACGGCGACAGTATCCCCTCACTGTATAACTAGGAGATCGGTTACATTCACCTTAAATCAAAATCCTTTCAGAGTTACTGTTTAGACACATAATTTAAACTCTAGGTCAGGGGTCGGCAAGTAATTTTAGGTGGGGTCCGGATACTTTTGAAAACTTTTATCGAGGTCCAGAAAAAAAAAACTCATATTCCTTACTAGTTTTTTATTTTAAATTTCATTCACAAAATAATATCAAATACAGTAGATAGGCATATTTGTATTCAAAAATCAATGGGAGAAATAACATTTGCGGTCTTGAGCCAGTTTTTTAAAGTTAGGTTCACGCGGGGAGCAGCTTATGCGAAGAATGTCTTCAAGGTGGGCAGCCGTTAATCTTGGCCTCACCTTGAAGTTAATCTTGGCCCCACCATGGTGGGTCCCCAGCATTCTTATCCTTGATTACCTTTACTAGTCCCTTTTCTTTGCCGATCATCGCTGGGGCCCCGTCAGTTGAAAGAGACACCATTTTATCCTAACTAATGTTTGATTTTGTCATGAAGTCATCAAAAGCCTTGAATAAATCTTCTCCGCGAGTCTTGCCTTTAAACGGCAATATTGCTAGCAATGCTTCCCTAAATGATTTACTTTCAATATCCAAAAATCGCACGAAAATGGACCTCATCAACAATGTCACATAACTCATCAAGTGCTATGAGGCGCCTTCTGCAGAAGTTCGAGCAAACTACTTTTATTGTCAGCAGCCAAAATTTCGGTTCTTCTTGTATTGCTTCTTGCCGACGATGGAATACCTTGAATTGCGGCAACAACATCCCTTTTCTCTTCAAAAAGCGCCGCGGCCACTTCCAACATACATATTTTTACTACATCAGAGTCTGAAAATGGCTTCTGGTGTTTATTAAGCGTCCAACACACACGCAACGCTGCTTCTGCAGATTTTTCTTGCTCGCTCATAGAGCGAACTAGTAAGACCGTGGTTTATTTTGTAAGAAGCTAGATATGCCTTGAGTTTTCCTAGACGAGCTTCACTACCCAGAGGAAAATTTTTATGGAACTGCTGATGAGTTGTTTCGTAGTGTCGCTTTAAATTGCCACTTTTAACAAGAGCGACAGTTCTGTTGCATATGAGGCAAACTGGAACAGCTGCAGGCCTATCAGGCAGCGTATTGTTCAGTCCATTCAGTCAAAAACTTCCTATTTTCACTATCAACTTTACGCTTTTTAGGATCCATATCGATGAAAAAGAAACGTTATAAGACTCGATAATAACAAAACGCTCCGTACGAGATCGCAACAACTACTGATGAAGGGATTCGACGACCGCTTCCGTGTCAAAGTGTTTGCTGGCGCACAACAAAGGACCGCACCGCAAAGGGGAGGCGCTTCCATGCTCTAGGTCGCCGCCGCCGAGTAGACCCGCCCGAAAGATAAGTTTCATACAGTCGTTAGGCTTTCGTTCGAGTTACGCCTGCCTTGATTAAATAAATATAATTTCATTAAATAAAAATAATAAGGGTGGCGCTCAAACTTACAGATTCTATAGCTTTGATTCTAAAATATTTTTCTATAATATAGAAAAATATTTTTTAAATAATTTGATTAATTTATTTTATACTGTCAAAAATTTTTGGCGGTCCAGTTTTTGACCTTCCGCGGTCCGGACCTGGACCGAGGTCCGCCAGTTGCCGACCCCCGCTCTAGGTAGTGGAGTTACTGGATGCTTAAATACAAACTGTGAATAGACATAATTGTGACGTGATATCTTTACTGATATATCTGCCTATAATAAGTGGTAAACCTTTTTGTGGTGAAAAAACATTGAACTTTGTTTACTTATTTTAAATAAAACTTTTGTGGATTGAATTATCAATGTTAATTAAAGTGGATCGAAATTGATTTGGTGATGTTCCCTTATTTCTTTCTCAATTAACATGTTACTCAATGATAACTACTTCAAATTTGATAGTGTGACAGCCAATTTGTTTCAGATTTACTAAATACTGCATGGATAACATTTTTTTAATTTGACTTGTTTTGATAGAGGGGATGTATAAAAAGTTCATTTTCTTTACTTCCTAGAAAAATATTGCACATCATTTGAATTACTATTTCATAACTTCTTACCTTATTAAAAACATTTTCGCAGTTGGAACTATGGATCTACTCCAAACTGTTCAGGAATCTTCCACTGTTTAATTTTTGTGAAACACCCTGTATAGTGAAAGTCATGTGCTGTCTACATCAGATTTTTTTTATCAACTTCATCTTTTCTGTACATATATCAATCTAAAATATGAGGTGAGTGACTTTTCTATCGTTTTGTACTTACAAAGTACCAGATCCTGCACTGATGTTGACAACAGTATTTCTCGTGATGAAATTTCTCAACTATGTATTCCTCAACTTTAGTCCTAATGTAATTTACAGTTCGAGAACGTCTAATGCAGTTATATGTTTAATTTGAATCTGATGTGACCCAAACAGTTATTTTCTGACGTATGTAATGTACCCCATTATTGTTATTTTTTTTGTTATTAAGCTAAGTTACACTTTCAAACTTTCTGATGGTACATAAAGATATAAAAATTAAATTTATATTACACTTGAGTTTTTTATTCATGCCATATTAATATGGAAGGCGATACTACTTTATACTGAAAATGTTTCCTTATAGAAATGATTATTATAGCCTGAAACAAAATTATTACCTTCATTAATTGAATTCCAGTTTCAGCATACTTCGGTAACTTTCCCTCTTTAACTCCAGATTAGCCTAGAGTCAAAATCAATTGCTTAGGACAGAACTTGGAAAACATCTATTATTGGTTTGTTTGATGCCTTTAAGGTATGGCTCTGTTTAGGTCTCAGGGGACTTGTGGTCATTTATATTTAAGTAATACCAAAGTGTAAAGTGAAAAATACAATTGAGGACTGAAAAATGGAATCCAAAAGAGTTTTTAATGTAAAACATCTTAGGGTGCAGGGTAAGGAGTAAATCATAGCAAATGGTGAAGGTGATGAAATGGAAGTGACATCACATTGTTATGAATATCTGACAGGAAACCGTTGTTTAAGTGTTATAATGTTGAAGATCTGGGCCACTTGACAGATGCTACATATTCGGTGACCTGGTACACGAACTTGGCGAAATATAGTCAAATTGGTGAATGCTGACGATTTCTGGAAACTTCTCGAGTTTTGTAGATTGGTTAAGAACTCCACGAGTTATGTAAATGGATCTGTAAAAGTAATGTATGTAAAGATATTGATTGATATGATATTGTCGTTACAAGAAATTTGTAATTTGTGTGTATTTGAAAGAAATATATTTATGTATATAAAATATAATTATGTAAGATATATATTTATGTATATAAAATGAAAATTGAATTTGGGTCTGTAGCGAATGTTAAGTTGTATTTATACCAAAATTTTAAAAATACTTCAAAGGCCGTTTAACTTTTAAAATGCGAATTGATTTTGTATTTTGCAAAATATAAATTATATGGTACAATATATTTTAAAGTAGAAAAGTAAACTCTCTGAATATTTGAACAATTTAATTGAAAAATTAGAGCTAAAGTGCCGTATACTATAATGAGATACGTTGATACAAATGTTTCATTAATGCAAATGATATGCAAAGAAAAGCTTTAATTAAAGCACTAATTATATACCCTAAAACCAGGATTACGTTATACCGACAATAGATTTACTTAGCTCTAATTCTTAACATTTTTACAGGAAATCTAGAGACTTTTTCGTTCTTAAGTGTGATCCATGCTGGAGGAGGGTTAAGACAGCTTTGTACTTTCATAAATTACTTAATGCTTAATGAAAACAACAAACCTAAAATATCTGATGTGGCAGTAGATGACTTTCCCTATGTAATGCAATGAATTTACTTTTTTCACATTGAAAAATAGTTCATATAATAAATTATTTTAATAATTCGCTGGCGTTATTTTGGCGATTTTAACGATATTTTCGTTAATCTAGGGCAAAATATGGTCAAGCTGGTGACATTTTTCTAAATGAGTCGCCAAATTCGCAAAATTACAGATAAACGGATTGAAAAGTATTTCTAATATATAAATGTTTGTCAATGAATTATTAGGTATATATTAAACTACTACACATAATTTGGGATGCATAATATTGCATATGAAAAGTAAACATATTTTATAGTAGGTAAAACATTTTATTTTAATTTTATGTGAGTTTTCGGATACATTCTTTTCTTCAAAAGTACAATATTTTGAGGACGATCCAAGCTAACGCACAAAATTTTGTGTAAATAATTTTCTAATGAATAATTCCATACAAAATATTTACTTACATAACATTATTAAAAGTACTGTTTTTTTTGATGATTTTTACAAAATTTTATACTAAAATTTTGGTGGTCCTTCAAACATTTGATTGTGTTTAAAATTGTTCGAAATTTTAAACACAATCAAACAAAATCATTACAAACCACAGTATTAATGGTTTGTATTCTTTTATATCAAATTTCGTTCGTAATCCTTCAGCAGTTGCTGATATACAGTCTCTAAAATCTAATATACCCTCCCTCTTACTCTCACTCTCTCTCTCTCTCTCACACACACACACAACTTCAAAAACGATAGATTCGAGTTCAGTGATGCATGAAACTTAGTCTTCCTTTAAAATCTCATTCAAATTTTGAGCCCGTTGCGTTCGACTTTCCCTATACATTATATTATGTATCTAGGGAAAGTCAATATTAAAATAATTTTAAATTCAATATTTTTAATTTCCTTACAATTTATTGCACATACAGGAATGAAAATTCAGTCTTGCCGTTTTCTGGCTGTTGATACATACTTTGGATTTACTACAAAAGGAATAGGTGAAGCCATATATTTATATTATTAAATTTCATTAAGTCAAAAGGTTATTAATGTTAGCAAACACTCGAAGATTTGCCCCATTAATAATTTAATGCTTATGATGTTCATAATCCTGTATGTTCATATTCTTGTTATCTAATCATACATTTTGTTTTGTATTCGGCAAATATTCTTCACATATATGTTATGAATTGATCTTATATAAACTACACTTAAATTAGATTTAAATAAATGTCAAATAAAAATAATTATAAAAATATAATTGTCACTCAGTGATATTGATTATCAAAATGCTATTTGTTTCAGTTTAATGCAATATGTAGTAATGTAGTAAAATATTTTTCATTAAGGGTATTTTGGATTTTTCCAAATATTTTATTAACAGAAAATTGAACTTTTGGGTTTATATTCCAGAGCAAAAAGTAGTAATATTAATTTAAAACACATGCAAATTAGATTCAAAAACAAAATTCTAACTAATACACTAAGCTTCTGAAGTAAACCTGATAGATAACCCAGTAGAATTTCATTAGCTTTTGTAAACGTGGCTAATTAACATTTATCAATTTATACTGAAAAGTTAGAGATAAATTAATCTGCACTGAAAAATATGTTGTTTGTTCAATATTAATTAAAATTAACTGTATTAGTGTTTCGAATTTTCCCAGGAAATAAAATTATTTATTGGAGATAAAACAAGTCTACTTTATTATTTTGCATTTCTTTTTCTGGACAGAGGAACGAGAGCATTGATATGTATAACATAAAATAAGTACAAGAATTAAAGTAATATCTATGTGGTGAAAGTAATTGTACATTTGGTTAAAGTACATTTAAATATAATAATATCTTAGATTGTATTGCTACTCATTAATAGTTATCGTAAATCATATTGTTGTACATTTGCATCATAGTCGCAATAACCTACCATTTTTTCTTCGTACGAGTTCCTAAAATAGAATTATTAATTACAACACTGCACATTGACTTCCACATTTTTAACTTTTAAAATAAACATAATTTTTTTTACAATGGCCAGGCATTGACTCTTTCATCTTCACCTATACATCGGCCAGAACAGTGAACCTCTTAGCCGTCAAAGACGTTGCCCCAGCGCACCAGTGGGGGTGGGAACACATCGTGCCCAACAACACAAACATCCATGTCTTACGTGGGACTCGAACCCACAACGTGGCGGCCGATCAATCGCTGGAAACACTCGCCTTGACCGTTGGGCCACCACGTCGTCTGAAATGAGCCAACAGTACGCGGTGTTCCCAGGTGGTCACTCACCCAAGTACTAACTGCGCCCGATGCTGCTTAACTTCGGTGATCTAACGGGAACCGGTGTTTTCAGCACGGTACAGCCGTTGGCTCAAATGAACATTATTTATTGACACATATTATGATTACGATTAAACTGACATTAATTTTATATACACGCTTAAGGAGGAGAGACTGTACGTGTGAGACAAGGCTGCTTTATAATATTTTTCCAAAATCATATATTTGTCCTAATATGTAATGCAGATTTGCACATACCTCTGTTTGTCATCATGAACATGCCTAGCCTCCAATTGACTTTGAAATCACACTGTAGGAAAGTCATTGGTTCCATTGTACTTAACACAACGCTCTTAGACGGTAATTGCTACGAAACGCACACTTCGCTTCATGAACTCGTATTGTCGAATGCAATCGCTATGTGACGGTAGAACTCCAATTCGCTATGTGACGGTCGGACTCTAATTGTCGAATGCCACCGGTACTGGACAGTCATTGCTGCATATATATTAATTATCTCTTTCTTGCCACATCATCTCAACTGAGGTCCAGATACGCCCCCCCCCCCCACGTATATATATTGGTCGGTCCTCAGTGCGATGTAGCAACAGTACATCATTGGCTACTTTTTATACAATTCTGTTTAGTTTAAGCCTTGGTCTCAAGGATATTTATGCCCCAACCACACATGCGATTTATGTTAACTGAATTTATTAGTGTCATGGCCTCGCGGGCCGAGACAGTCATAAAATGGCGCCTACGAATCTGCGCTTTGTTTCTGAGTACATATCATATAAATCTCAAAACTGCACAAATGTCTCCTGGTCTCACAATTTACTTTAAAAATCGTATTTAAACATGGGGCTCCGCTTCCTACTTGCTAACTGTATCCTATCCTGGTAACTCGATTCGATAGTCTGACGGTTTTGACCCTTTCTCTCTGGAGCTCGCTTCGTGATTTCTTTGGTATCGCATCTACGGAGGAGTACTGCAATAGATAGTCCAACTCCTTGGATAGAGTCCAATTCCTTGTTTGATACCGCTCACTGATCGCCACTTTTTATGACATGGGACTTAATCACTTAAAGCAGTTATACTAAATAATTTATAAAAATCAAACTATTATATCAAATTCAAAAAAGTACTTGTAAATACTATATATTGTTTTTTTATTTATCTCTTTAGGGCCAAAAATTTAATGATTCTATCTTTAGTTGATTTACTGACCTAAGCATGAACCTTTTAAACGAGAAAAAACAGTAGCTTTACGAGAAAAAACTGTGCACCTCGGTGGACAGAATCCATTTCACCATTTGAACTGTTCAATGTATTTATACCAGAAACCACTGGAAGTGGCAACCGTAAGAACCGTACCATCCTTCTCCTAGATCACCCTCTCAGATGAAATATTGAAGATATAGAATTATCCTGACCATATTACCCGTAGATGCGAATATAGTTTGGGGCGGCGCCGAATGTTAAAGACGGGTCTTCCTTATGCCATTTTCCTGTTTTTTTAAAAGAGTTGGAAAAAACTGTTGCTTTTAAAACTCAATAATCTTTATACTGTAATAGGATTATCTCTTCATTTACTCCATGTTATTCCTCTCGTTTTCTAGTAGCAATGTCATTTTGGTCTACAAAATTATTCTCAAGTCTCTTCTTTCATGTGACAATAGATAAATATATTTACCTTTGTAAATGTTATACATAATTTACCAAAATTATTTGGAATATGCCGGCCACAACCACAAGCTGTTTTATTGGGAATTATTCCCTGCGACATTTTTTAACAGGTCATCTTCTTCTTCGGTCCAAACTGTGCGACCTACCAATTAGGCGTAAGACAATCGATCATCTTGATAATCCATACGAAATAGGATTGTATATAAATTAATCAGTCTTTAAAATGTGACGTTCATTAAATAATTCAAAAGTTAGAGGCTATAGAAATGAGTCAAATGTTTACCCTGAATAGTAATGCTTTGTTCATTTTAGCCAGTTTGGGTTCGTCTCGAGCCCCCCAAAAAATAAATTATGAACCAGAATTAACATTTTAGTTTTAATAATAAAAACAATAAACTGAAATTTATATATTTGATGATACTTCATTGCAAACGGGTTCTGCATTTGGAAATGGCAAAGCCATGGGCATACGTAGTTTACTATATATATATATATATATATACAGGGTGTCCTAAAAAGATTGAAAAGTTATTTAATTCTTTACCTGTTGGAGATAAGTGGGAAATGTAAATTGCAAAAGTGTTAAAAGTAAGGTAGGAAATAAGACTACGTTAATGAAACAGTCCTCCCATTAATTTTCAAAAAGTTACACTTTTTAAAGTTTTATACGACCACCCTTAGACAAATTTGGTCAATCAGAAATTTTTTATTTTTAATGCAACATGATCATTAAAAAAAAACGCATATCTGTATCTTTAAACTTGAGCGAGTTATATTTAATTAAAATTTGAACATTGTTAATGGGGACCCTATATCAAATTAGAAATGTAAATTTGTGACATATAACAAAAAATATAAAACTGGATGATAATACATTGGAGACAGTTTTGCGAATGCAACAGTTTGCGAACAGTCTCACGATGCAATCATGGATTCATAAGTACTTTTCACATTGAGGCATGCCAGTTTTTATTTTAAAAAATTAAATAAATAAGTAAAGAAATGCAAGTATGTCTTTGATTTTGAAATTTAACATAATTTTTCAAAACGAAGAATAGTATCTCACAGACGAATTTTTCTTTCCTTTAGCTATAATGTAGCTGTTTCAAATATTTATAGTAAAATAATTTAAAAAAAACTGAAGAATGAAATGCGGATGATTTATTTTTTAAATTACGTATTTATTCAATTCTATCAATGCATATTTTAATGCATATTTTAATAATGTGCCCTAACCGGGTAGTGAGTACCACTGCTTTATTTAGATGCATTTGCGATAAAAAAATTGACACATATTAACGTATTTTTGATCTAAACAATTTCCATTGGCAATTTATGATCCCTATTTTCACTGCTGCACCAGTCTTTCACATGGTACGGAAAAGTGGCATAATTCAGATTTTTTTCCTTTATCGTAATTCAGTTGATTTTAAAGATACATATATGCGGAGTTTTTTTAATGATCGTGTTGCATTAAAAATAAAAATTTTCTGATTGACCAAATGTGTCCTAAAAACATTGACATCCGCTTTTATTCCTTAAATATTGATCTTAGACATATATAATAAATTACAAAGTTGCGTAAAAAAATTTACAGAATTTTATGAAATCGATAAAAATTTCCGATTAAATATTTATACGGCCCCCAATACAAAAACATTTCAAATGGGTTATGTGCCCAATACACTAATAAGGTGAAGTACAAAATTTCAGCATTTTATCATAAAAAGTCCCAAATCCCAGAGATATATTTAAACAAAGTTGGTAAGAGATTAATCACAAATTAAAAGGTGGTTGTTTACAGCCAAGAGTGCAAATGACGCAGCGCAGAAATGCATCATAGGCAAATAATATCTGCCTCTTATCTTTAATGGATCTTTGGCATGGATGGAAAATATTTTGAACAAGCATTGTAATTTTTGTGTAAAGTTATTATTTCTACACAGTGTAGATACTTTTGTACCAATAAATATCAAACTTATAATTTATTTATATAATCATTGTTTTCTTTCGTAATTTGTGTATGACCCCTGAAACGCGATCTGCCGACATGATTTTTCCCCTCTGAGAACTCATGTCTATGCATCGAAAAGTGGTTTAAATCAGCATTTTTTATATCTCTGGGACTTTTTATGATAAAATGCTGAAATTTTGTACATCACTTTATTAGTGTATGGGGCACATTTTACTCATTGGAAATGTTTTTTGTACGGGAGCCGTATAAAAATTTAAATTTTGTATTTCTTAAAATTTAATTCCCTTTAAAATTTTAATCGATTTCATAAAATTCTCTATCTTTTTTTACGCAACTTTGTAATTTATTATGTATGTCCAAGGTCAATATTTAAGGAATAAAACTCGAGGTCAATGTTTTTGGAACACCCTGTATATTTAGCTTATACAAATGTAATGATCTTCTTTTATAAAACCTTTTCTAGTCCTCAAAGCATACTAGATTTTACTTATTTGGCTAAAGCCTATTTGATGTTGCATTTCTCTGTAAGCCTTTTTACTTGTTTGATCGGATTGTTTTATAGAAGTGTACTCACTCCTCCGACACATTGGACAGAAGAACAAAATGTCACGCTTCCCTGGGGTTCTTTAAAATGTGTTTCACAAAATAGGTATAAAGGTAAATCGCTAATCTTAAAGATAAATCGTTACTAGGTATATTTATAAATAAAAATAGTTCAAACATGTTTTGTAATTTGAAACACACACAACACATACAAATTTGCTCATTTCAAGAATAATGCCTAAAAACGGATTTTAACACTGTGACAATTGTATCCAGAATACAGTCCGAAATCAAAAAGTCCGGAACCTTATTGATACATAATTTTGGCTAAAGAAGAGATTTATCGAATATTAATATTCAATTTTATTTAACATATGTGTTTCATACAATTAATAAATAAGTGCCATTCAGAAAATTACAAAATATAAAACTATTAAATAATTGAAATCGACTTTCTACTTTTACAAATTACCAAATAATGTTTGTTTCTCTTTATTGCACCATATTATTTGAGTGAAAAAATTTATCATAAAATGTATATTTAGGTTTTCTAAACACCTTGACAAAGTAACAGAAAAATTGGGGTTTTAGTTTATTACTCCAGGGTAAAATGCAGTGATATAAATTTGCAATCCATGCAAATTAGATGCAAAAGAAGCACTTTAATTAAAACACTAAGCTTATGCCGTGAAGCTAATATCACATTAGAATTTCATTAGCTTGAATAAGCACTACTTATTAGCACTTATTTCGTTTACATTGAAATGCTAGAAATATTTTGATTGCGTTAAAAATACATTGTTTATGCAGTATTAAAATAAATTAACTGTGTGCATTTAGAACTTTTTCAGGAAATGAAACAATTTTCTATAATGATGCTCGAGGCTCAATACATAATCTGCGATGATTAGAAACTAATTCCATTTTACAATATTTAAATCAAATTTGAGAGGTTGTAAATTTCAGATAAAGTGAAAATACTCCAATAGAAAGTGTATTGTAAAGAAAAAGTAAAAACAGACCCTCTAAGGTTATACTGCCGACATTTATGACTTGTTTTCAATATTTTATTATAACAACAATTTAAATAAAATTTGACATTAATTTTTGGTTTAGTATAAATTTATAAATAGTATTTAAATGTATAAAAAATATTGTATGCATAAGTTACAGGAATAAATTGTATTATTTTTAAACGTGTAAATTTTAAGATTAATTTGTTTGCATTTTAATTTATTTGAATAATTGTATTTTAAAATGAATTGTTATATTTAATGAAAAGAAATGCCGTTATTAAAACATTTAATTTCCCATTAAAACATGGATGAGACTAAAAGCTCTTTCTTTTGATACTTTCTCTCATTCGACACAGACTGTTTAACCGACCTAAAGGTGTTAGGTTTCTTGTTTTGAAGGCTGGAGCACTGCCACCCAATTTAGACCTGAAACCAATGGAAGCGACATCTACATTGATGAACCGTCTTTTCACTACTACTAATCTCTCAGAAACACTTTAAAACACACATATTTAATGTGCCCGTACTCCGAGTGAACACCGGGACAGAGCTGGGAATCGAATTCAGGTCCTTCGAGTGTAATCTCCGTACCTTAACCAGTGGAAGGTCCCGTCCCTTATTCGTTTTATTAAATGTTAATTTACAACGCAAGTAACAACTTCTTAAGAGAATGGATCATGTACATACAATCGTATGCTCTCATTGATAGAAGAGGCCACACAAGTTTAGATGACTACAATTATTTCAAGCCTGTTTATGAGCTCTTCTAATCAGGCCAAAAATTCTATGCACTATTTGAAATATTATATTAGATTAAATCTAATTTTTTTATTTAATCTTTCAATTAGTTCACACTAATTATTACCTTATAAATAGGGCTCATAATATTTGTAGTAAAATAATTTTTCATATGTGTTATTTTTCAAGGACGTAGAGAGAAATTGCATAAATCCTACTTGTTATCACATACACTCATTTTATTTAGCAGCCAAAGAATCTTATTGCACTGTTCAATGATGCTCGAAGTTAACACTATGTAATTTTAGAGGTTTTGTCAGATAGTAAACTATGATATCTACATTTTTAAAACGTAGCTGCCTATGTATGTTTGCATATTGATATGTTTACAAACAAGTTTGGGTGATTTATATGCAAATAATTTAAGAGATATAATTTGTTCTGTTCTGAAGTTATACGCGCACCTCATTGTTACCTCCCAAATAGGTCAAATCGCGTATTTATTTGCAATCATATGCCTTTATTTATCAATTTGTATATCATCATATACTATAACAATAAAGATCAATCATGCATAAAGCATTGATTATGAAACACTTTCCAACTTCAATGCAATTTTATACAAACATCTCTAAAATCGGATACATTCCTCGGTAATATTTTTGAAATTATCACAATACTACATTAATTTATTATATTTGAAAACTTCATCGAAGAAAATGAACTTCATTCAAATGACGGCATTGAAATATAAATTGCCCGGTTTAAACATCTCTAAAATGCGATACATTCCTCGGTAATATTTTTTAAATTATCATAACACTACAATATTTTAATATATTTGAAAACTTCATTGAAAACAAATGAACTTTATTTAAAGACGTCATCGAAATATAAATCGCCTCTATATAAAAGCAGCATTCTATTCAAAACATTTTTCTAATCGTTTCATTCATCTTAATACTATAAAAATTTATTTTATTTAAAAATTTGAAAAATATTATCTACCATATTTATTTTAAAATGTGAAACCTTTCTCATACGTAAAATAATTAAACTCTTGGAAAGATAGGTATTATATAATATATATATCTTTTTTTTCTTTCTGGAGGATATAACGAGAGTCAGAATTTAATTGTATTTGTTTTTTCCCTATATTAAATAATTTTTATTTAAAAAACTACCTGACATATTTTACTGAAATTTTTTATTATATTTTATGGAATAATTTGAATATTTTCTAAAATTTTCGAAGCAATTTGTGAATTTTAAATTTGCTTAAAAACCGTTTGAAACATTAGGTCCCATAGGGTTCAATGGACTTCATTATTTCAACGCGGGTTCAATAAAAAACTAATTGGTTGATATTATTCATGTATATTCCCATAGGTCCCACAAACCGTCTGAAAAATAAAGTAAAATTTCATTTTGATAAAGGCATTTTTACGACAGTTATCGTGTTAACGGACAGACAGACAGACAGAATGAACAATGTCATAAACACTTTCAACTATGTTGTAAAGTGTTAAAGTCATAAACACTTTCAACTATGTTGTAAAGTGTTAGCAAATCTAATGTGGGAAGCACATGACTTTCCTTATATAAAGCAATGCATTTACTACTTTTACAGTAAAAACATAAGATATAAAATCCACAGCATTATGTTTATAACGTGCATTTGGACATTTTTTGAATAACATGTAAACATATTTCAAAAACACAATTAATTTATGTTTCGCGCAACTAAATAAATAATTATTAATAATCATTGCATCCTGGATAAGTGATACTGTCCATATATTAAAATATTTTAATAATTGATTCATCAATTAGGTGTCATTTTCATTAATTTAGTGTCATTTCTGCATTTTTGACAATATTTTCGTTAATCTGAGGCAAAATATTGCCCAGTTGGCGATGCTTTGCTAGATTATTTACAAAATTCGCCAAATGCCAAAAAGTATTACAGACAAAATGGAGAGAAGAGAAAATATTGTATGCTATAATGTATACCCATCATATGAGGGAAATCAGAATTTGCGAAAACAATAATTCCCATTTGGCGTCACTTTTATCAACTTCACAAAATTTTTGTCACTTTGGCAATTTTTTTTATTAGTAATACGTCCAAATGCAAAGTATTACCCAAATTATATTTTCCCATGAATGGAACAAGTTGGATCAACGAGAATGATGTCACCAAAGTTATCGAATGATATCATAGATGAAAAGTGAACATATTTCACAATCATTATTCACATTCGATTGCGTGTAAAAATAATTGGCTTCTTGTAGTCATAGATTGTAATTGTTGTACCAAATTCTGTTCGAATTTCTCCATTCGTTCGTGAGATATCGTCTCTACAGACTCACTGACACACATGTGCATACACGCACGCACGCACGCACACACGCACGCACACACACGCACACACACACACACACACACACACAAACACCACCTCAAAAACCTTTGATTTGTGTTCAGGGATGCTCGAAACTTGTTGTTTTTTCGAAAACACGTATTCGAATTTTCAACCCTGTCACAACACATTCCTTATACATTATAATATGTATATAAGGAAAGTAATATATAAAGTCGCAGCTTATCCAATGGGAAATGCCTGCATGGTATCTGCCGGAAATAATCGTAAATTTAAAGATATAATATGATATGTTTACAATACACCGCTTCAAGGTATCCTATGACACTAATATCCTATGATCTTCGACGTAAATCGGTTCGGAAAGCCAAACAGCCCATAGGGAAAAAAAATCAAGTTGTTTTTGGTCGATTTTCAAGCTAAAAATGATATATTACAGAAATCAACTCCCATCAATGTCTTAATTAAAATAAATTTTTTTATCTTCCTTTTTTAGTGCATTTGGCACATAGAAAAATTAGAAACAGGAAGCTACACTTTTTGCTTGAGATGTACTATTATCTGTGATCATACATAAAGCAAGAAGAGGACACTTTATCTAGCTACATAAAAATCCGTGGATTAATTCAAAATGTCGGCAGTAAAAAATTTAAAAAAACTAAAATGTTTAATTTTATTAAACGTCATATTTTTAAATGTATGTTTTATCAATAAAAGGGAATAGAATCCTTTTCAAGATGCAGAAACCAACCATTTCATGAAAATTACAATTTTTTGGAATTTTTAATAAATATTATTAATGGGGTTTCATTTAAAATAACCCCAAATGTGTCAATTTTTGTATTGCAATTGTATACTAGAAATGTGAGTAAACAAAGATTTAGAACGCCATAAATAGCGTTTAAATATATAACATGTATTTTTTCTTGCAATTTTAGTTGAATGCTTTGTCTGATGGCAATTTTCAAAAGCAGTCCTAGTATCGCAGTCATAAAAATCCGAAATGAAAAAAACTCTCAACACGTGTCCTTCTCCTTGAACCTTGCGAACATATTTTCCTGGATACCTTATAGAGTTTTGACAATTGTATGCCATGTATCAGGACAAAAACTTGACTATGCTATGAAAATGGTGGCTGTTTTGTCTTACGCACCTAAAATTTAAAGAGTTTAAAAAAAGTAAAAACAATAAAGTCAAAAATGTAAAAAAGTTAGAATTGTAAAAGAATGTATAAACCTTTGGTTGTCTTAAGCGAGTAGTCATTTTACGTGTATTTTTAAAGAAAAAAAATCAATAATGCGACTTACGAAATTGAAATTCAAAGAAGGTAAAACATATACAAATATTAATAAAAAAACTGGTAAATGTTCAGGTAACTAACTCTCCTGTTTTGAAAAATAAATCAGTAGAAAATTAGTCAAATTAGTCATAGATCAAAAGTTAAACGCTTCGTACCTGCTTGCATGGGCACATTGAAATAAATAGGATACATTTATTTTTCACTAAAGGATTCTCGTGCGAGATTTCTAAAATTAATTCAATAACATCACATTTTCTGATGTGGCACAGTAGAAATGACTACCTTTGTTTTCAGAACATAAAACATATTTGTTAATATGTTAATGTTTACATGGCAAGTTATTTATCGAAATCTAAAATATTTTACACATTTTTTCATTAATAAATACCACATATACACTCGCAAAAATCGAGGAGATTTTTTTCGTGCTAATTCTTGTCGAAGTTGAGGAGATTTGATTTATGAGCCAATTTTATAAGCAGAGAACCGAAGAGTTAGTTTTAGAAGAAACTTCTTTTCCCGATATTTAAATTTAGCTCAGTCAGAGATCAGAGATTATTTAACTTTTGAATATAGATGTGAAATATTATATTTTGTTTTAGCATAATGTAATACTTTTTATTTATAAGAATATGATTTTCAACTGTTTTAATTAACTATTAATGTATATTATATATAATGAAATATAAATTAATAATTATTATTAAATTCTCCCCATTTTTTGTATTTATTTTTTGCATATCAAATACCCATATATGCTGGGTCATATGTAACATTGATAGTTTATATGTAACAATGTTTCATAGATAATCGTTGATTTTTAAATTCTTTACTGAACGCTCGTCATATAACTGAAGATTAAAAAATTGTTCAAGTTCAAACAACTATATTCAAATATGAAGAGAGAAATAATCTACGTCCATGGTAGTAGATTTGTATACATAGTTTAAGATTTAGGATAACTGTGTAGATGTTTAAAAGGATCTGAGTGCAACCTTATATTGAGCTGTAAAATTTTTCTTTTTATATATTTCTTTGTTATTCTTTAGTTATTTTGCTCATAAATGTATATTATGAAAATGTTTTGTAACATAGTTCTGTTGAAGGCAAATATACACGGTATATTGTATAGCTTGTCTACGAGGAATTCAAATTCCCAAAATATTTCAAGCCAGAATTCACCAAGAGTTTTCTCTTTAAATACACTATCAGAACTCTAGTCTTCTTCTCTAATCGATAAGCTTCTTGACGATAAATTATCTTCATCAGATGTTGCGAGTCCAGTTCAATAAATCACATTGTGTGAAGAAAATATTCTTGAATACTTAAGGTTTTATTAAATGTTCCATAATGTCATACTTAATGTTATGGGACATTTAATATACTTTCTCTAATAAAGTTGTGCGATGTTTCAGTAAATCTATTCTGTTGGGAAGTTGTATAGCAGCTTGTCTTCTTCTATAATCAATAAGCTTCTTGACGATAAATTATCTTCATCAAAGGGGTTGCGATTCCACTTCAATACATCACTTTGTGTAACGAATGCATTCTTGAATACTTCATTTTTTAATGTTCCAGAATGTTATACTTCATTTCCTGGGCCATTTAATCTACTTTGGGTAATGAAGTACTGTAGTGTTTAAAACATTCGATGCTGTTTCTTTCAATGCATGATAGCCTGAGATGTATTTTTTAATGATTGATTCAATTCCATCTGCAAAACTAAAAATTGTAACATCTTTAATTCGTACAATACGATTTAGCTTGTTTGGCTGTTGAAAAATATCAGGACTACCGATATCAGGAGGAATCTGACGATCATGATTAAATAACGCCTACTAGCCATATATTCCTCTAAAAACACTTCAATACTTTGAGAGCCAATTAACTTTGTAGTCAATTTTGCTTATCCGTGCGAATGTGAAATTGGGAGAAAAATAATTAAAATCTGGTGCACGTGAAGCATTTTAAAATTTTCTAGCTTTTTTTTTCTATTTTTAAATTAAAACATACTACATTAACAATTTTTATAATATTTAGTAAATTCATGATGTAATTAGCATATATACAAGCAATTATGTCAATTTGATGCAAAATTAGAAAGCTGAATCTCAACGTCCACTGCCTCCTTTGAAGCACGTCACAACTTATAATTTGCGTATTTATTAACAGTAAAATCACACGTTCAGTCGGTGATTTTGGAATAATTGAACAATATATACATCGAAAGCGCCAGCAAATTGCATGAAGAAGAAACATTTTAATTAGAACGCATTCCAAGTGAGCTCCATTTGACTCTCATTAGCCTTAGTACGATCTACTTATTAGCACCTAATTTATTTTCGTTACAAAGATACAGGGCGTCTGATTACATTGTAAACCCCCAGTTGTTTAAGGCTCAAAATAGATTATCACTAGAATTTTTCCGAATTATATTAAAGGTAATAAAAGTAATATATATGATACACAAATTATTTACTTCGAATTTGTTATACAGATTTATGTTGATGTGTTTATAAAAAAGTTATCCGGGATGTAGCTCAACTCGACTTTCTTATACCAGTATCCAATTTTTCCCGAATTGTATAAGTACATTTTTAAAAATCAGCATCGTGAGTTCAAATTATTGCAACTACATCGTGTAACCTATCACTTTAAAGGGCTTGAAGAAATCTCTCAATTTATACCATACTTGACGAACGACCTGCACGGGCGCAACTTGCACCCAAAGGAGGGACAATAACGTCAAGTACAAAATACAATTATATCGCGGCTATTTTTCACATCAATGATTGTAACTAAAAAGTCTCGTGATTACTGCGCTACAAATAAACCAATTTATGCATTATTATGTCAAATTTTGTCCCATGCTGCCACGTTAAAATATATAAAATTCCAATTAAATTTCCGGCTTTTCGCTCGAATTTAAAAAAAAAAATTCTATCCATATCTAGATTTTTTTAATAATAAAGCAGGATATAAAGTTTCGTGTAAATCCATTAATATTTGCGACCACTATCATGTATACAAGAAATTGACCACAGGTATAGAGACAGACGCACATCACTCCAAAAATAGTAAAAATGTATTTTGAAGGGCTTAAATCATAATATTGGCATTAAAATCTTAAATTCGAAAATTTTCGTGAATACTATACTTTCTCTACACTGTATTACAATATAAGAGAGTAAAGATTGAAAAATATTATTTAATATTAAATTTTGCTATAAAGGAAAATGGGTATTTTCTCTCTTTCACTCTCTCTCAACTTAAGCATACGCAACATGCGTAGTAAGCATTATGATAAACATGAATTAGTTTTAAGGACTCACACGTTTTGCGTATCAACTTAGCAATGATGTGCGTTAGTATATGTGTGCGTGGGTAATAAACATTTTAACCGATTAAAATTTAATACAATCAGTAAACGTTCCATGCCAACGGCTTTAATGTTCTGAAAACACCGGTTCTTGTTAGATCACCGAAGTCAAGCAGCATCGGGCGCGGTTATTACTTGGGTGGGTGACCAACTGGGAATACCGCGTGCTGTTGGCACATTTCGGGCGCGGTAGTCCGGTGGTTTGCGCGCTGGATTTGCACGCTGCCATAACTGCCGCCGTGTTCATGCGGAGTGCGATCACGTTAAACATGTGGGTCTGTAAGTCCTTCCTAGATGTTAGTGGTAAGGGAAGGAGGATACGGTCCCTGTGGATGAATCCCCCACTGGGTTCCGGTCTAAATTGGGTGGCACTTCCCGGCCGTCCAAATGGTTACCTTGCACCTTTCTGGTAGGTCGGAAGGTCTGGGTCACAACAACAACTCAGTAAACGTTTCGGCCGCTTAGGTAGCTAGCTGCTCATGCCCTAGGATGAGTCGGGTGGTCAGTGTTTTCAACTCAGTAAACGTAAGAACGACTTCTTGGTATCAAATATCCTTACCAACTTTATTCCGTGCATGTGGCTTCCTTGGGATTCCTTCCCTTAGAACTTATATGCATCTCTAACACCCGCACTAAAATTTAAAAACCAACAATTGAGATGCCTGTTTCTGGTAGGAAACATCACATAAATTAGATATATTATATAGCCGGGAAATTAATTACATAATCATTCGTCCATTTCAGCAGCTGAATCGTGAACCATTTTGCCGTCACATAATATTGCCCTTGCGCACCACTGGAGGCTAATCGCATTGCATTCACAATAGACACTACAATACCCATGCTAGCGTGTGGGATATGAACCCCCAAAACAGCAGTCTAGAGAACACGAGGAAATAATTGCCTTAAACCTCTCATCTACCGTGCAGAGGTCCAGACATAAGATTAGTTTTGAACTGCAAATTGTTTTTCTAACTATTGAATTCTTTTTGTGCAAACATAATTATAGTGATATAAATTATAAATCAATTGCTATAAATCAATATCCCCAAACATATTCTACTAGGGTTATTGGAAGTTTAAATTTTAATAAAAAAATCGATGTGTTTTCCCTATTGTTCTAGTTTTAATGTTGCATTGTAATTTAAAGTACATGCAAATACGGAATTTCTTAATTAAAGAACATTGAATATACCAAAAATATCGATAACATTAAAATCTCATTATCTATAATGATTGTTTTTATCATTATGGATATCTTTAAAGCAAAAAGGGCAATATAATTAACTTTAAATCTATTTATGGAATAGATCAAAATAAATAAATTTGAATGGATTTGTAATTATCAAATTATGGAAATAATATGAATTAAAGTTAAACTTCATTGAATTATATTATTTATAATAGTTTATTTTAATCGGTATTTCCAAATCAGAGCAAACTAAGTAAATAAATGGTGGCATACGCTAAATAACTTTATTTATTAAAAATATATAGAAATTGCTATTTTTTAGTTTTTAATTCCGTTAACAGACAGTTATATAAAATATAATGATAGACATGGATCAATCCACTTAAAATAAACTCTTCCTAATTAAATAGACGACTATTTTGTTTTCATCATACCACTTTTAAAATTATTTTTGGCCCTGTTTATTGAGTAATACTACTACTACTAATAATAATAATAAAATAATAATAATAATAATAATAATAATATTAATAATAATACGTAATAATAATATAATAATAAAAATGTTTTGCAATAATAGTAATAATGGTACAATCATAATAATTTGGGTATAGTTTTGGACACAAATGCGTTCTATACTGAAAAAAAAGAGCACTGTCGATTTTATAGTAAAAACACTTGGCAATTCTGGTGTCAAGTATAATCACTGTAAATTTTTACAACACTACTGTAAAATTCTACTGCACATTTTGTTGTATTTTTCACAACTTTTTACATACAGTTTAAACATCTATACACGTTTTAAGGCAACATTTACAATTTTAAATGGGAGTCAATGTTTTCTAAAGAAAAAAACGCATATCTTGCATTAAAATTAAAAGTTAGTAGTGTGAAAAATATATTAATAGCAATAGTCAAACTTTGGCTGATACCGAGTCATTTTCTCTGAAAATTTAGAGTCTACCTTTACGTGTCACTCTATTAAGTTTGAAAGGAACGAATTACATCCTAAAGTGGAGAAAAATTATTCCTAAATGCGTACTTGGCAAGTTTTCAAACGTTTAGAATTAACCACATATTATAGCAAGGAAAACTTGAGTAACGAATAAAAGTACAATTAATACAATAATGCAGCATACAGATGTTTTGAGGATACACTGAATCCCCTTCGGCAGTGCAAGAGAACTACCAACTCAAATTCAGTATTGCTCTTAAATCCCTTCGAAATCCCTAATAGTTGGGGCATTTGTAGTATTTCATGCCAGTGTGGTCTTTCTTATATTGGTCAAACTAAACGTGCATTAAAATTTTGTTCTATGTAAAAAAAGGATTTTAAGAAATCGTCAATTGCTCAACATTGCTATTAATTTGAACAACGTTTTGAGTATTCTTCAGCAAGGATCATGCAAAAATGCACGTCTTTCTATGATCTTAACTTCTTTGTTGCCTTCCATATAAAAAAATGCCAGTAATGTTTAATGACATATTTAGTATTCCATTTTTGTCCACGGCATGACAGAAAGCCATGTAACCCCGCCTATCTGTTATTTCTTCTTTTTTTCCGTTGGGGCTCGTATGTGTTGTTGTTGAGACCCAGACCGTCTGACCTACCAGAAAGGTGTAAGGTAACTGTATGGACGGCCGGGAAGTGCCACCCAATTTAGACCGGAACCCAGTGGGGGAGGCATCCACAGGGACCGTACCCTCCTTCCCCTACCACCAACCTCTCGGAAGGACTTACGGACCCACATGTTTAACGTGATCGTACTCCGCATGAACACGACGGCATTTGTGGCAGCGTGCAAATCTAGCACGCAAACCACGGGGATACCGCACCCGAGATGGCCAACAGCACGCGGCGTTCCGAGGTGGTCACCCACCAAGTACTAACCGCGCCCGATGCTGCTTCACTTCGGTGATCTAACGAGAACCGGTGTTTTCAGCACGGTACGGCCGTTGGCCGGGCTCTTATGTGTTGTAATACGAAATTTTAAAACACGTTTAGTTTGACCAATATAAGAAAAACCATACTGGCATGAAATACTATAAATATCCCAACTATTAGGGATTTCTAAAAGCACTTAGAAAATTAGCAGATTAGAAAATCTGAGCTTATTAGAAGATTTAAATGTAATACTGAATTTGAGTTGCTAGTTCTCTTGCACTGACGAAGAGGATCCAGTGTATCTTCGATACAGCTATATCCTGTATTATTGTATTATTTGCGCTTTTATACGTTGCTCAAGTTTTCCTTATTCTTCGCACAAAGAGTATTGTACTTATTGATACACATATTAAGAGATCATATGCCATTTTGTAGTAAATACTGTTAGAATGTTAAGAGTTCAATATGAGGAAACTGTGTATACGATAGGGCATGGTTTTATCTGCTATATTTATTTTTATCATAGTTTTCATGTCCCCCGCTATTTTGCGGACATAAATCCAGTACCGGGGATAATTCCAGTACTCGACAAAAGGAAATATACTTTTCATACATTTTTTTGTGTGATAAAACGAATATAGGTGAATCATAGAGAAGTTCTTAAACACCTAAATAACATGGGAATGAAATATATCGATTATATCCGTTAGGTTTATACGCAGTAAAATGACTATACCTGATGGTAAGATGATTACAGAGCTCTTAGTAGAGAATGGAATCATTAGGAACATGAACTTGGCAAACGAGCAAGATATGACAAAAATATCAATTTCAACGTTGCAGATCATTGTCTAATGTGTAAAACTCGACACTAAATAGTTTAAACATAGAATTCATTTAGCACGATATGGTGATAAGTTAATCCCTATCACATTTAGAAACGATAATTTAAACAACACTGACATGTTTAGGAATCTAGTGTGGAGTCTGTAAAAAGTCTTCGTCGGTGACAATACACATTTGAATTTATGTAAGCCCATTGTTACATACTTTGAGAAGTGTGATAAAGTAAATCGTCACTTACTCAATTCTAAATTAAATGTCTTACCTTTGATGCCTTCACCAACGGTGGAGTATGCAAATCTCCAGAGGTCGCCAAACTGTCAACTTGTCGTCCGACAAGTAGCACTACATGTATCACAGTAGTACATCGTTTAACAACTAATGAAATATGGTCGGTATGAATTGTCTTCCATATACACTTTCTGTGCGTTCTTGAGGCCGATTCCCACCAATTCAACAATGTTCAACCACTGTGTAACATACATTTGTCTTCTATCTTGATTTGCTGCTGATATTATGTTTCTGATTTTTTTCAAATATCTGGATAAGACGTTGAAATTACATTTATTCGATGAGGCATAGTCACTTTAATATACAAGGTGGCCTTAATTAAAGTAGAGGTGTTTAGAGCCCCATAGTGAGAAAACTGTTGGTCCAAACTCAACTAAATTTGCGGTAAATACTATTTAAACCGTTGGTTTTTTATTTTTAAAAGAAAAAATAAGTTCGGAATTTTGCCCCCGCGGCCCAAAAGTGGCGCTGTAAGGTCTATTTTTGGAGTAAAATAGGCATAAGAAGTACAGAAAGTTAACATTTCACATGCATTTCGAAAAGGACATCATATGTACATTTTATACGTATTTAGTATATTTTATATTTACATTTGCATCTTACATTTACATACGTATGACATTAATTTTTATATTGGCATCATTTACATGTGTGATTCAATATGTTTTCCTTGCATATGTTCCAAGAAGTGCATTCTCTGGACAGCATTCTCTACTGCAGGATGAAGCAAATCCCCATTGATTTTCTTAACGTGCAATGTTATTCGGCGCTTCAAAGTGGCTAAATTATCCACATTCCCTTGGATTACCAAGCGCTTTACATGACTCCACAACCAAAAGTCACAAGGGGTAGGATCAGGCGAAAGGGCTGGCCACTTCATAGGAAACGCTCAACTATCCGGTTGTATGTAAACTGCTGTCGTAGGACTTCCTATACGCGCAATCCAATATGAGGGGGTGATCCATCCTGCATAACTACCGCAGATCTCAGACATCCACGCTGTTGAAGTTGCGGAATAACAAAGTTCAGCAGACACCTCTCAGCATTGACGAAACTTTCTGTACTTTCTATGCCTATTTTACTCCAAAAATGAACCTTACAGCACCACTTTGGCCCACGGTGGTAAAAATTCGAACTATTTTTTTTTTCATTTAAAAATCAAGACCCCATGGTGTATATAGTATTTACTGAAAATTTGGTCGAGTTTGGTCCAACAGTTTTCTCACTATCGGGATCTAAACAATTTTAATTATGGCAACCCTGTAGATACGAGTTCACTCAGGGATCGCTTCTTTATTTAAGAACTCAATAAGTTTCCTATAAACCATGCCCTAACGGCAAGCGAATATACCCAATGTAAGCTCAGTATTGCATATTTTAGAGTTTCATCGGAAATATATAGAATATATTAGAAACCAATACTTTTAAATG
Source organism: Amaurobius ferox (assembly GCA_951213105.1). Taxonomy (NCBI): domain Eukaryota; kingdom Metazoa; phylum Arthropoda; class Arachnida; order Araneae; family Amaurobiidae; genus Amaurobius; species Amaurobius ferox. The sequence continues at coordinate 121,163,184 of OX578148.1, forward strand.
ATAGATATATATTAACATGACAATATTGACAATAAAGTCACGGTCAATATTGGGTCTAAGTTGGCTAGCAATATTGTGCCAGTATATTGGCCAGCTATTAGCGTGTATATGAATTTAAAACAATAGGTCGTAGCTCCAGTCGAATGGAGCCAAAATGGTTTTGCAGGAATAAAATTTTATAAAATAAATCCCTTGTAAAGTTCAACTGTAAAATGAATGAGTCAGACTTATAGGTTTCATTCACAAGCTCTTAAAGCGCTAAAATCTATTAGCTAACTGTTTATAGCTAGCTAGTACTTTTAGTCTTCGCTCCATTTTCATTTAGAAACTCCGATCATAGACTTCACGTTAACACATCAAATTAACTTGCTTGGCGGTATATACATTAAACGTATATAATATATATGGCGATATTTCAGATTCGAGTTAGTCTATAAATTTGCCTGACCCAATTATTAAAGATACTTAGATTCTACAAGCCCAATTAAGCTCCTAATGTTTTTATACAAAAGGAAATATCTACTGCTTGTACATCAATATTTCACCAGGAGTAAGTAAACACAGAGTGAGGCAATACTCGTGACGTTTTACATATTACAGCTTTACCACCCATTTTAAATCCTTGGTCAAAATACTAAAATATCGGGATTATAACCACTATACTTTGAAAACTGAGTGTTCAATCTAAAGTCCAATACTATACGCTGAAAAAGCTTTCAAAGAGATACAAATTATTGTTCATAGCTAGCAGTTCGATTTTTTGTTTGTAAGATATCAATTCGAAATATGGAACTCACTTGTAATATGGAGCATTTTAAATAATTTTCAAATTGACAATACGATTTGTCTAAAACTATATGAGATTCTTAAGAACAAATTTCAGATCTAAAGACTAGATTTCTTAATACATATTTTTCCCGATTACAACTTATATCTATTTTGTATAGTTTCGAAGACATTTCGAGCGAAATTAAACAAAATGACAAAAGAAACTTGCTCAGGTAGATACTTTTTTGAAAAAGTAAGTTCATCTTAAAATATTGAAAATATTTTTATATGTAAATAATTCGTGTATTTCCGTCAAAATAAATAAAAATTGTATACAATTCCATGCATTGAGGAAGCAATTTCATGGATGTTCGAAAGTATGAGTCCGAATTGTTTATATTTCTCGTAACACTCTAATTTCCGCCACAGATACCTAAAGCAGAGATATTATTTAAATCAAAATATATAAACTAAAGTCATAAATCGCTGCAATATGAGATTATATGGGGTCATATGTTGCCTGTGCCCTTTTTCAACAATCACCATCACCACCACTCGTTGAAAGATGAAATACAATACCATGCAATACTTTTACTTCATGAATTTTGAAATCTGACAAGAGATATTTTTCAGGAATCCTATATTCAAATTGAGATGTCAGAGGCTTTTGATTCCTGCTGTGTTTCAATCTTTCAGTTTTCTGATCCCGTTTGTTTGCGTATGCCACATTATACATGTCAGTTGTGTAGAATCATACTGAAAGATCTGAAGTTTTAGATTTTCGATGCAATTTCGTGACAACTCACGTTAGCTCGACAAATAAATTTATTCCGAGCGTATAGAACGGGATTCTGCTTTTTGCGCCATTTTATTTGTCTTGGAATACATAGTAATATATGGGGAGTAAGTACGGTATGTGGGTCTAAGATGGATATTCAAGCAGTCTATGGAGTCATGTGATTTTGATTAAAATAGCACTGAGGAATTATTCTTGACGGTACGTCCGCGTGTGCCTGTGCAGTAAATGTATCCACTTTAGAATTATCTGACAAAATGGTATAAAATTTAGAATTATCTAACAAATTTAGAATATCTAACAAAATGTTATAAATTTAGAATTATGTGACAAAACGTTAAAAAGTTAATTCACTTACGCGTAAATGGAAAGAATAGCGGGTCATTATTTGTCTAAATGGCACAACAATATCAACGACAGTAACTGAAATGAAGGAATAATTATGCTTAAATGCAATAATTAAATACTTGGTCAAACATAATTTATGAAACATGAAGAAAACCAGAACCATTACACCAGGATACACACACACATATATATATATATATATATATATATATATATATATATATATACAACTTGCTTAATGGAGTCTGGGTAGTTACTAGTTTTGTTCTTATAGTTATTTGATATCTTTATTTCTTAATCCAGTTTCTAATTATGCTTGTCTATTGACCATAATGCGTTCATAGTAACTAATAGAAAAAAGCATTCAGATTGGTTAATTTGGAATGGATGCTCAGTCTTTATCTATTCTGAATTAACACCCAACTTAATTCTGGTGGTATTCCTCTATTTCGACCTGATAACCAAGCCTTATCTGTTTATAATAGCTCATCGTTTTTTGTGCGTCTTCATGAATTACTGGCTATTAGTTATTAATTCATTATATATATATAATATATATATATATATATATATATATATAATGTATATATATATATATATATATATATATATATATATATTCAAAAATTATGCAGGACGTGTGTCTATTCTGCAAGTTAGATATCTTTTAACAGACATCTATCTAATTTCAATTTCGAGTGAAGTTTAACATTAAAGAAATTTTTTTCAATTTTGCATTGATATGTATAGAAAAATTTATACATTCAATATTAATATACATAATTAAAAAACTGAATTTTGACAAGAATTCATCTCAAATCACAATGCTGAGAATATAGTTTATTGTAACAATTTACGTAAACGCCATATAGAAAGGAAAGAAAAGCCTCAATTTTTAATTGAAAGTTAACAGACAAAATATGTTTTTTATCGATTGATAGCAGTCGCCATTTTTATTATCCATAATCATTTCAATTCAATGCATTTACGCTGTGATATGGTTCAACAGTGATATGGTTCAACGCTGTGATATGGTTAAAACAGTCCCCTTGTAAATCACTTATATTTTTCGAAAATACAGTAGCGATAACGTTATATTTTCAATGCTTCGAAAACTAATTTGTACGTTTAAAGTAACCTTATCAATCAATAATAATTTAAAGATATTTTTTATAAAATAAAAATGTTATTTTACAATAACTGGCTAAGCAGTGACTGAAAGAATTGACAGAGGATATTGGTGGACGTAATACTTGGATAAGGTTGCGTTGCTAAAGGTGTGTGTTTTAATCAAAATTTTTTTAAGGGAAAATGTGCAGCAATTCCACGGAAATCTTATATATGCAGCCTATTTACTTGGCTTAAATCAGTCTTCCAATAGACAATCTATTTCTAGGATTATTTGATCAAAACGATTAAAACTTGGTTATTAGTTTATGACTAAAAAGGCAAAATTTTAAATATATTTCTTAAAAACTATATGTTTTTGAGGTATCTTTTACCATTCTTCTGAATTGGTGAGGCAGAAGAAGTTAAGGTTCAAATTATTATATTCGAAAGAGGTACATTTTATGAAGATTTTTGTTGTTCCATTAGCGAAATAATGACTCAACATTCCTTTAAAATATCTTGAATGCTTGTAATTGAACCATTTAAAACGATATTTTACACATTTATAAGCAACATTCATTAACCGAATAAGTCACTTTAGAAAATAAAAGTCTAAGACCGGACCAAGATGATAACAGATGTGAATAAAAATACTTCTATAATATTTTATTAAATCACAACTAGGGATACACAGCAACATTGCTAATAACGGACAGATAAAATGCAATCAATACTTTGGCTAAGTATCAAGAACTTAATCAATCACAAAGAAAACAGAAAAAGTTGCAGAACAGATGACAAAAACATACGTAAAACACATTTATGCGCAATTGGAAATGTTCATCAAAATATAAGTAATAGTTTTCATTAAGGAATTTGTATTGCATGAAACGATTTTGGTAACGAGTTAGGATATGTTTAATCCAATAAATACGCTATTTATTCGCCAAAGAAAATATCTGAAAGTGCAAGGACTACTCAATCTTCTGAAATATTCATGACAAATGAATAATAAAGTCAATTTATATCATAATAAATATCTGAATATATGACAAACGTTTACGTATGATCTTTATTTATCAAAATCTATATAATTTTTCACACGTTCATTAAAGGTCAAAGATTCACTATAAAACTTTCTTCAAATTTTTAGTAATTCAATAAACATTTACATTTTACAGCTTGAAACAATACAATGATATTGAATGATAATAGATGCACTTGACTAGTTTATGTCAATATTATTTTGATGTCAATTTCTTTTTTAAACTATATTTTTTTTAAATAATCTATAAAATACCATCACTGTCATTATATGTTTTTTTCAATAACTATCTGTTGAGTAATTATCGGTTTTAATTTATTATGTATTTTTTAAATTTAGTATTTAAATAATTGATTTATAATTACGAATGATTTAATTTTTAATTTTCTAACTAGTTAAAATATCTCATTTAGTACACTTACACATAAAAATTTATAGCGGTAGTTGCAGCGATTTCTTTTATATCTTGTATTCAAATCTTGCAAACATACACACATTTAGTCCCATTGCATATAAACGTTACACACACACACACACATATATATATATATATATATATACAAAAGTCTGAAATTACTTGAAATGATCTGATGAGGCATTAAAACGTACATTCTTTAAAATTTCGAATACGTAATTTTAACAAATACATAAGATATACAAACACGTATTGTCAATACGTAAAGATTTTTTTGGGAAAGAAATATATGTACAATATATGAAAGTGCAATAGTCCACTGGACGTTCTCATATATTCTTTTTTAAGGAATAATTAAGTCGATTTATATGATATCTGAACAAAATACAGGGTGTCCCAAAAATGACTGACATCATGCGTTTCCCTGCAGCTATTACACAACCGCAGCGCCATCTGTTGGTGACCATTATAACAAATTTTGGAAATTGGTTAAATAAAATTCTCTGATTTCCCAAGTAAAATGCAGCAAATGCTACATTCCTATTGCCTTCTGTATTTCTTTAATGCATTTTTCAAATGTGTCAGTCATTTTTGGAACACCCTGCATATAGTCCACTACTGTTATTTATTTATTATTTTTTTATCTGGAATTCTCGATAAAATATTTCTAGTTGATTAGTGGGAAATTAAATAATTTCACTTTATTCATGCTATTTACTTCATTTTCTGTTCAGGCTACCCAATATATTTCATCAAGAAATAAATCAGTGCTTACAATAACGGTAAATTGCTTTAATTCTAGTTTACGCTAGTTTCCACGAACTGTTTGTATTCAAATCCTGTCGAAAAACAACGAATCGATATCCTATTATTTGTGTTATCTTATTTCTATTTGAATGTAATCCTTATCTCATTCACATTCTGGTGAATACCATAATTTTGCATTGAGATTTATTTAGGATGTTATAGTACTCAAGTGCTAAGAAGATAAACAAATAAATAACGAAAGCATAGATAGGTATTCTTGTATAAGTGTCGTGACGGAATTCGTCACTCTTTTTTGTAAATTATATAATTACTGTACTTTTTAAACTTTTATATTGATATTTAATTAATCTGTGTCCCGGAACCCTCATGTCATTGTATATATTTTACCATATTTAAACGTATCGAAATCTGTATTGAATTGTGGCCTTTTTAACACTTTACAACAAAGTTGAAAAGTGTTTATGACTTTGTTCATTCTGTCTGTCTGTCTGTCTGTCTGTATGTCCGTTAGCACGATAACTGCCGTAAAAATGACTTAATCAAAATGAAATTTTAGTATGTTGTTCAGACGGTCTATAGGACCTATGGGAATATAAATGAATAATATCACCCAATTAGTTTTGGATTGAACCCGGGTTGAAGAAATGAAATACATTGAGCCCTATGGGACCTAATTTTTCAAGCATTTTTTAAGCGGATTTAAAATTCACAAATTGCTTCGAAAATTTTAGGCAATATTCAAATTGTTCCATAAAATATATAAAAAAAAATTCAGCGAAATATATTCAGTAGTTTTTTAAATAAAAATTAAAATAATAATAACACCTCTTATATGAAGCGATCACGTGTCCATGATATGAAACGATCACATGACCCACTTCAAAATGATATATGGCATCCATCTTGTCTCAAAATCGTGATTTTTAATGTTCTTTCTAATTCATATTGAGTGTTGTATCCATCCTAAAACTACTTTATTTTGGCCTAAATTCTGTGCATCTACATACTTTAACAACGCAATGACAATATATTTCAGTTTAAATGCTCATACAAATTTGATTATTTCTACAATTAAGCCTATTTTTCACCTATGTAAAATGTAAACAGCAAAATATGTAGAATGAGTTGTATTAGAATCGCTGTAATTCTTTAACACAAAATCATTTAGTCCATGGAGTCTGCATGGCTGATATGAATGAAATATTCATTGATTTTAGAAAGAAAAGGACGATAATTTTCGATGAAGTTTTACGCATAGAGTTTTACTTACTTGTAGCTCCATGGTCTTAATTTTTAAATAATATAAATTATTATAGTATTGTGATGAATGACATGAATGGGGGAATTATTTATGAATGAAATGTTGCTTTTATAGAGAGAGCCAGGCGTGTTATTTTTTCTATGACGTCATTTGAATGGATGTCAGTTGTTTTCGATGAAGTTTTCAAATATAATAAATTATCGTAGTATTATGATAATTCTAAAATTATTACCGAGGAATGTATCACATTTTAGAGATGTTTAAACCAGGCAATTTATATTTTAATGCCGTCATTTGAATGAAGTTAATTTTTTTCGATGAAAGTTTAAGGTTTCAAATATAATAAATTAATGTAGTATTGTGATAAGTTTTAAAATATTACCGAGGAATGTATTACATTTTAGACATGTTTAAATAAAATTGCATTGAAGTTGGAAAGTGTTTCATAATCAATGCTTTAAGCATGATTGATCTTTCTTGTTTGTTTTATAATAATTCTTTCACATTCGAGGAACAGCGTCCGTTGCTCAAGGTCGCACTTGTTTGCTGGTGGAGACAGTTGTCTCCATGTTTTTTCGCTATGTTGGGTGATGCAATCTTGTGCTGGATTTCGTGTGGTTCTGCACGTGCCTTGAACTTTGTCAATTGAAGGGGCGGATCCCTGGATATATTTGAAATGGAAGCATTTTTGGATTGGCTGAGATGAGAAGGTGTGAGCCACTTGTAAATTTCAATTGGCTGGGTTCTGGATCCACCCGGAGTGTTTAAAAGCTGAGTGATTCTTGATTCTGGGCTCTCTCCCTGGAAAACATCGTCGAACCCACGAACGGCTTGGAACTTATCCTTCAGGCTACGTTCTGTCGCTGTGGGGGTTGGGGGAGATGCCACTGCCGCTACCATCGCCACTACATTGACTGGGACTTCGCTGATGCCGAACCTCTTCGCTTGCTGCCGCCGTTGACCGCCCGGGAACCTCCTGTTCCGGATGCCTGCAGACCGCTTCGGATGAAGTCCGTGATGAAGCCTGAGCCTGTGCGGGCCGTTGCTCGTGTACTACGTGCCTGCCTGCCGCCTCTCCTTGGTCGGGGAAGATTTCTCCCCGAGGGAACTCGGGCGGATGTGAGGACTTCAACCTTTCTGAGTCCTTCCAGATATGGAGGTAAGCGACCCTTTTCGGTAATTGGAGGCTGCTGCCTCGACTGTCTGGTGTTCCGGCGAACTGAACCTCCTGATGTATTCTCAAGATTTTCTGAGCTAAAATACTACTAAATTAATTCCATGAAGTAAAATATTTGAATTTAAGTAAATAACCAGTCAAGCCTTAAGTGTTCCTCGGGTGTGTCTTTCTCTCCATGACCATAACATAGTTAATATAATTGAATATGTGTAATTAATATGAAATAAATGATTTTTTGAATTGATATTTAAATTCCGGCAAAGAGTCGATGATTTTTGGTAGAAGAGGTCCAGTGGTTTAGAGTTGATTAAATCATAAATTGTATGTGATATGCAAACTCCATTCTTAAATAATTAATACATTTTGGATTTGAATTTAAATTGTGTTTTTATTTGTGTAGAAATTGTGTTGATTTATGTTTTTCAGCTTTGGGTGAGTTCTTAAAGGTAAAGGTAAATTTCTGTTTATTTTTGGATTTTGGTTGGGTTTCTCCGCAGGTCATCAATTGGAATATTTCCAATTGATGGGAGGTGTGTTTAGAACCTGGGTAGAGAAATTTTCTGAGAAAGTTAGACTTTCTCGGTCAGCCGTGTCGGGCGGGAATCCGTTGCGACTTCTGTTGCCCTCGGAATTCCCGTCTTGACATAAGTAACCCAAAATGAAGGTTGATATTTGTTATCAGATAAGATTTACTGTAAGTTTTATTATTAAAATTTGAAATATATTTATTTATTTTCCGGGTATTTTAATTGCATTCTTACAACAAACATATTCATTTTTTACATTTTTTAATAACTGGGTGGCAGGCTGCCAAATTATGGGAAGCAGAGGTGTGAAAAAAATCTATTTCATGTATATGGTGTATAATAGTTGACTTCTGTTTCTGTACAATAATTAATTTTAGACACAAATTTTTAATTTGAAAGTTTACTAAAATGAAATGCTAAAATATTTCCTATTTAGTTTTTTGGTGGTTGGTCATTTTATAAAAGTAGGGAACATAAGTTTTTATGCAATATATTATTAATTGTATTATTTATTAATTGTATATATTTTTTGCACATCCATAATATATTGAATTCGAAAGGGTGTTTGAAATTTTGAAAAAAAAAAATAGAATTTGAATGTTATGGTATAATTTCAATTTTTATACTTAATAACCTAATTTTATTGAAAATTTGTTATAAGATAATAGGATAATTGTAAATATAAATACACAGTAAATGTGTTTTTCTGTACTTACAGAATCCACCTAAAAAGGGACTTTCCGAAGCTAAGACACTATATTTAACCTCCGTCCGAGACTAAAATACGAAAATTAATTATTTTATAAAATTCGTTGAGAGTTCGAAAAATATTTCAACGAAAAACATTACTTTGTAGCTTATCTTGAGAGCACAAACATGTTCGACTAATGTCAGAAATGTGTCCAAATTTTCATTTTATTTACTTCCATTCCTTAAAAGATAGAAAACTGGTATAGCATAAAAATTGCAAAATCAACTTCACAAACTCTGTCTTTCAATGTTATAAACTGTGATGTGGGATCTACATGACTTTCTTTGCGTAATGGAATGCATTTTCGTCTTTCGCAGGCAAACCTTAATATACCGTATTATATGTAATATGATATATTTTTCGAAACATCCTGGTATAGCTTGAAATCATATGATTTCACCGTAGTGAAGTGCTGGAGTGTATTTGCAAAATATATCGTATGCATTTATTTCAACAATTGTGATTATTTGAATAAAGTATTTATATAATCTACACCTAGAAATGACATCTGAGTACACTAGTTTATGTAAATTTACCTTTCTTCTTAGTAGCAAACTCATATCGGCTTAACAGTAGGCCTATATTGCCTATATACTTGTTTCATTGGAAATATTTCCAATGTATTGGCTGCCAATATTGACTGCATATTGGAATTACAATATTATGCCAATGATGCCGTTGCATTGAAAATATTTCCAACATTTGATGCATATTGTAAGCCAATACTATTTGAGTAAATATTGGGTATATATTAGAATGTCGGTAATGGCTATGAAGAGCGGAAGCCAATCTCGAAAAACAATATTGACCCAAGATTGTTAAATTGTGCACATTTTCATATTGACTCAATATCAGATCTATTTTAGTTGCCAGTATTGGTCCATTTAGTAATATTCTACTAGTTGGTACATGCATTTCTTTTTATTAATATTACCTAATATACTCGGAAGTATGCCTAGTAACTATTGCTGTGTTGGTATAATATATTTAATTGAGGACATTTAAATGTCTCCATTGAAGCATTTCATTGACCTGTAATTTAATTATTTACTCCAAAGTTGAAATGCATTCATTTTAACATATCTGACTTAGTGCCAATTCTAGCGAAATGGAAGACATGAAAGAAACATTCCCAATTAGATGAATTTTAAATAAGATAATATAAAACAAGAAAGATCAATCATGCATAAAGCATTGATTATGAAACACTATCCAACTGAAATGCCATTTTATTTAACATCTCTAAAATGCGATATATTCAGCGGTAATATTTTTAAAATTATCACAATACTACAGTAATTTATTGTATTTGAAATCTTAAAACTTCATCGAAAAAAATGAACTTTACACAAATGACGTCTTCGAAATATAAATCGTCTGGCTCTCTATGTAAGAGCAATAAATATTTCATTCATACATTTTTATTTCAATCATCACAGTACTACTACAATAATTTATTTTACTTAAAAACTTAAAACCATGGAGGTAAAAGTAATTTAACTCTATGGGTAAAACTTCGACGAAAAATTCTGCTATAAATTCGTCAGTAAAATCAAAGAATGTTTTATTCATATCAGCTATATTGCAAACTCCAGAGCTAAATAATTTTGCGTTAAAGAAATTCAAAAGTCTTGTACAACTCTTCCTGTGTTTACATTCTCCATAAGCGAAAATTAGGCTTCGTTGTAGAAATAAGCAAAGTTTGATGACCATTTAAACTCATATGTATTGTAATTACGTTGTTTCGCAATATAGATGCACATAAATTAAGTAAAAATGAAGCGGTTTTAGGACGAATACGAAACTAAACATAAATTAAAAAGAACTTTAAAAATCACAATTTTGACACAAGATGGATGACATTGGTTATTTAAACTCAAATATATTGTAATTGGTTTGTTTCTGAATATAGATGCACAGAAATTAAGCAAAAATAAAGCGGTTTTCGGACGAATACAACACTAAACACAAATTAAAAATAATTTTAAAAATCTGGATGTTGACACAAGATGGATGACATTGATTATTTAAACTCAAATATATTGTAATTGGTTTGTTTCTGAATATAGATGTACATAAATTAAGCAAAAATAAAGCGGTTTTCGGACGAATACAACACTAAACACAAATTAAAAAGAACTTTAAAAATCATGATTTTGACACAAGATGGATGGCATTGATTATTTAAACTCAAATATATTGTAATTGGTATGTTTCTGAATATAGATGCACAGTAATTAAGCAAAAATAAAGTGGTTTTAGGACGGATACAACACTAAACACAAATTAAAAAGAACTTTAAAAATCACGATCTTGACACAAGATGAATGCCAAATTTTATTTTGAAGTGAGTCACGTGATCTCTTCATATGATATGGATGTAATTATTACTTTAATTTTTATTTAAAATAACTACAGAATATACTTTGCTGACATTTTTTTCATATTTTTTATGGGATAAAGCGAATATTTCTTAAAAGTTTCGAAGCAATTTGTGAATTTTAAATTTGCTTAAAAAATGTTTGAAAAATTTGATTCCATAGGGTTCAATGTATTTCATGTTTTCAACCCGGGTTCAGTCCAAAACTAAAAGGGTGATATTATTCATTTATATTCCCATATGTCCCGCAGATCGTGTGAACAACATACTAAAATTTCATTTTGATAAATTCATGTTTACGGCAGGTATTGAACGTACAGGCAGACAGACAGACAGACAGACAGACATAATGAATGAATAAACAAAGCTATAAATAATTTTCGACTATGTTGCAAAGTGTTAAAGAGAGAAGCTTTAAGATAAATATAAAAAAATGTGTCCAATAACAGTGGAAAAGTAGCTATATTATTAAATTCAAGGCGTTATCAAAATGCCAAAATGGAAATATCTTGACACAGTTCTTTCTATAGTAATAGGATTGATCTTTTGTCGTCAAAATTTAAATAGACATTTATTCAATACACTTAATCCTGTTCAGTTTTTATTTTCATATTTTGAGGATTTTCGCAATCCATTTCACCAAAAATGGCTGGTTTTACATTTTCAAATCATAGTATTAAACACCAGGGCCTACAAATGATTTATCTACCAAATTTAGTAACATTTTGTCAAATAGTTTTTGATCTAGAGTAAATGAATGCATGACATAGACACTCAAATAGACACAGATATAGACGGCACGTTAAAAATTATGTATTCGCGTTCTAGATTGCTCTAAATGTCTAAATCCTTCGAAAACTCTAGTTCGAGTAATCAATCCTACTTCAATACTTTCCCTATACATTACCATGCAGTACATAGGAAAGAACCTGTGTTTGCAGTTTAAAGGTAAATATAAGATAAACATTTCATGTCATTCATTGTCTCATTTTTAAGGCATTTTAAGAGTACATCACAGAATTTTAGCATGACAAGTGGGAAAAATCTAACAAAAAATGTTTTCAGAAATCATATATTCAAGTTATGCTGACAAAATATTCAGATTCCATTCATATCTGAATATCTCAGTTTTCGGATCACGTTTTGGTCATAGCATAATATGCATTTTACTTGCGTGGAATCACAACTTTTCTGAAGATGACAATTTTCAGATACAACTCGTGACATCCTGTGTCAGGTTCTAGAAATTATTTTTTTTCTGATAATTTTACTTTGTGTTCAAATATGCAATATGTATCGTTCTCATTATTATGGTAGACTCATATAATTTAAGGCTAATGTATATTTACTATAATTAAAGGTAGTTTGTAGATCATACAGTAATATTGAATATGTGTCGAAAATTTTGACTGGAGTTTTTGATTAATTTACACTTTATGGATAATTTGAAACAATAATTCAATACATTTGGTGTGACGACTGCGTGTTTGTATTGGTGTATGTCTGTGCAATGCATGTATACAATCTAGATAAAAAATTATCCTACAAAATTTTTTGAGTAATTCAATATTATATCACTTATGCAAAACATAGATACTTATCCGAATTTTAAACAATTTAAAGAAATAAAACTGGCCCTGTTTTAAAACCAACCCCCTAAGGCCGAAACATTTGAATCAAAGAATATGTCCATGCATAGCCCATCCTAACGCATACAAACTACCAATTTATCACGTTATTATTCATAAAATATGTTTATTAAATTAATATATTTTTGCTGCTTAATGTGGTCCTTTCGAAAAAATATCCATTTTTTTAATGAAGTGCACTTGAATCGTACCCATTACCATGGCAATGCAAAAGCCTCCAATTTACTTTCATGCATTTCATGAGGAAATTATACAATATTTTATGAAATTTGGTCGAATATTCTGTAAATGAGTGGATATATTCATTGAAAAAACAATTGGACAGGTATATATACATACAGATATCACGTTAAAAGTTTGTAAAGAACCTTGCTGCTCCAACCGGGAATCGAAACCTAGATCTCTGAACTGGGTAGTCGAGTCTCTACCGTTAGGTTACTGGGGCGAAATTGCAACTCTTATTGTTGAAGTGGACTCTGCAAGTTGTTCTATAACTCTCAAAATAGGTAAATCTATAATTTCAAGTTTAGTATCCTATTCTAATATACTCGTCCTAAACATCAATTTGGCCGCCAACGAGAGAAAAAGCTATTTACCAACCTTATATCTATGTGGATTCGGATGTAATGAAATATTAATATATTAGAATGTCAATAAAATCTGCTTAATAAAAAAAATATTTACAAAGGCCATAAAATGACCTTATACCACTTTAATTGCAATTTTGTCTTTATACCACTGTCATTAATACAGTTAATATTCTTACCACCTGTGCCATATCATCCATTGCGTTGGATAAATTATTGAATTTCAAGAAAATGATATCCAAGGTTTCTGTGTAAAAATGAATCATTCTACGTTTTCTAACTATCTCTAACTTTTTCAACTATATGAAAATCATAACGACTGTATTATAACAAGCAAGGTAGATCGTTCGCATAATTCATATTTATAAATTTGAAATCGCCATAACTCCAAAGTACTTACAGGCAATTAAAAAGTAGACAATTGAAGTCATTATTCATTTCAAAAAGACATGATTCGAAAAATCTTTCTAGCTTGTAGTGTTATTATATCAGATGTAGAAAACTCTTTCCATTTGATTTATTTAAGACTTGTTTTCTGAAATCGGTTTGAAAAAATTACCACTTTGAAAAATATATATACAACCCTTCAAACTAAAAGATTATTTAAGAAAATATGTTGGTTCTTCGTTAATATTATCAGTCCTTACATAATCGATATATTTGTTCTACTTCTGTTATATGGTAGCAATTATGGTATAAATTACAGTAATCGTTATGTAAAGAGGAGTTACCAAAACACTTGATTAAAAAATAATATGTAGTTTGTATTTGTAAAAAATAATATCTAGTTTGTTTTAGATATATGAAACTCTCCCCAATTGATTTTTTTACTACCCAGTTTTCTTAAATCGGTTTAATATAATAAAATTGATCCATTTGGAATAAATACCATACTCTTAAAATAAGATTATTAAATAGAATCTATTACTTTGGCGTTTATATTCTCAGCCCATCCATAATCGATGTACTTGTTTTGTTTTCATTACATGGTATTAACATCAAGTAATCGCTAATTAAATTGGCGTTACGAAACCGCTTAATTAAAAAAATTATATGTAGCATGTAGTTTTATGATTTCAGATATATAAAACTATCTTATTCTAACTATTTCATCTAACTAAACTATACTTTCTAAACTATTCCATCTATCCATTATAAAACCATTATAAAAATGTTTCCTTTCAGATATATAAAACTCATTCTATTCTGATATATAAAGCTCTTTCCATGTAATGCATACTTAATATGTAATGCATTTATCGTACCAAATATTTTAAAATATATTTTAAGATTTTACAATTTGGTCAATATTTGTCATTTGATGGCAGTGATTCGAAAAATAGGCAGTCCTACTGCTTATGAAGAGCGAATGTTATATTCAATGAAGCGTAATGTTTTAAAACTAAGGAATTATTTTTTTACAATTAATATAATTTAATAAAATACACTGTAGTTTTGGGTATTGAAAACATATTTTATACACATTAAATTTATTAATTTTAATTTACCTCATATCTACTTTACAATATTAGTTTGCTTGATTTTTTTTCTTTTTTTCAAAACCTAGCAAGTACTCCCGTTATGACATTAACGATCAAATTGCAGTTTCATTTATTTTGCTAAATACAATACAAAGCTGCTAAGATTCCTCCACAGAATCCTTTATTCACAAATTGAATACCCTTATAAGCATATGAGAGTACAATTTAATGAATGTTGCAAAAAGCAATATATAAGGACTCTGCTATTTTTAAAGTCTATACGATCAAGTCTATGCAATCAAAATGAGTCTATAAGATCATATTGTATTTTCATATCTTTCCCTAAATACAATACAAAACCCCTAAAAGTCCATCATAAAAACAAAATTAAACACCTTTATAAATACATGATAATACAATTTAATGACGATTTCAAAAGGCAATAAGGCCTGTGCTATATTTGAATTCTTTTATTTTTTTAGAACGTCACTAGAAAACAAACACAACATTCTTCAATATTCTTTTTGACGGGAAAATATACGGCGTATTGCCATTATAATATAATACAATATAATATAATATTAATATATATATATATATATATATATATATATATATATATATATATATATATATATATATATATATATATATATATATATATATATATCTGTGTGTGTAACTTTAGCCAGTTTGATACTACGATTTGAGCCCCCCTATAATGGTGTTAGTGGCATACTAGTCTATTCATTTCTTCTGTGAATCACATTTATAGTAAGCTTTTTCATCTATGATTCTTTTTCATCCTGTTTACCTTGTATTAATGGTTATCCTGTCTTCTACTATAACTGTCTTGATTGGTTTCAAGGAAGATCACTTCAACTATTTGTTCCACCTTCCATGATCTATTTTATTCTCCTTCTCCCGGATGCATCTCAACTTTTTTCATTCAGTTACAAATGGTCTCGTTCAATATACGTATACGCTGGTTTCCAGCCTCATGGATCATGGTAATACTTGATTTCTTATTAATTTTTCAATTGTTCCTCTTTTAGTGCTTGCAGTCTGTGCTTTGGCATTTATAGAAACTTACTATTGCCATATATGAAATAAGTATGTGTTTGGGTTTATTAGGGCTAGATGCTCAGACCTGATGTGGAATCAAGTCTAATTAACCAACTTCCAAAATTCAGTCAATGCTGTTCATTTCTTTTTTCGGCGTTGTAGCCTTGGTTTAACTGCTTCGGTAATTTTAATATTTCGTAATTACTTGGAATTGGCTATTAATATATATGTTTCTAATATATATATATAGTGATTTATATATAGTGATTTAATTATACAATTGACAGTTCTCTGATTGGATTCCAAATTTCTCAAGAGATCTGAGTAAATAGCTATAATCATATTATTCTCTTCGTTGTTTCTTTATATTAAAACAATAAAATAGAGATTCATCTGATTGACTTTTTTCTTGCACTAATCAATTAGCCACATAGGAAACTCTTATACTAAAATACTCCAAGCTCCGTGTTTTAGCGATAAACATTTATTTAACAATACGCATCAATTGTTTACAATACAGTATTGAACACTGCAAAAAGTGAAAATTAAATCATTTTTAATATGAAATGGTTTAGATAGATTTTGAACTAGACACTTGAAAACTTATTGCTTTTTGCAACAAAGATGAAAACTATTTATCCGTTTAAATATA
This sequence comes from Amaurobius ferox, assembly GCA_951213105.1. Lineage (NCBI taxonomy): Eukaryota > Metazoa > Arthropoda > Arachnida > Araneae > Amaurobiidae > Amaurobius > Amaurobius ferox. The sequence continues at coordinate 121,179,964 of OX578148.1, forward strand.
TACTAAAGACAAAAAAATATATAATTATTTTATGTCTGAATATTCAATAGATAATTGCTACGAGAGTAAAAATAATAGTATAAAGTCGTTTTCATTATGTTTTGCTACTTTATGTTGACCTTGTGCAAATAAGTAAATTGCGTTTTATATAATATAAAAAAAATGTCCATTTAAAAATATATATTTTTTTCATATCAAAAGTTTTAATTACTATCACACTTTAAGAGGTTATTATGATCTGTGTTAAAATTCCAAGTGGGACAATTAAGCTTTAAAATATATTTAATTTTTTACTACACTTTAGAACTAAATGAATCGAAATAAGAAAATAATCAAAACTTATGCTATAAAGGCCCTTCTATATGGGTATTGTTGCAAACATGAAAAATATCTTTACTGAAAGCTCTTTTGAGGGCTTGAAAGGAAAAGCACCGTATGGGCAGCCACTCCTATGACATGAATCGAGCTTTGCCATATGTAGCAATTATCGCAATTTTAGTCACTTTGGGCAACATTTAGAATGTTCGAGCACCTTCGCGAAAAGACGAATATTCTACGATATACGAGTACTTTCTGGAAGTTTCTACTCAAAGTATATAAAAAAAGTCATTGCTCAGTTGGAGTAATTAGAGTGATGCGAGCTACATTGAATTGTAAGATATATCAAAGTTTTAAGAGAAGCATCAGCTGTTTTCTGAAATTAGTGGATCGTTTAATTGCTATTTTACTGTACCTGGCAATTATTTCGTGATCTTGTGAAATAGTTATCGAGCTATTTGCTGTATACTGTTCCTGTATACGGTGTGCTTGTGAATAAACATCTTAGTGTAGTGCTGGAAAAAAAAAGATTGGTTGAAGTTAATTAATTACATTGCTTTGATACTTAAAATGCCGCTTTAACCAACCATATTATCTTTAGTGAGGGTTCCTGGACTAAATTATTTATTAACATAATACTACTCATAATTAACTGCACCCATTTTAACTTTTTGTAACATTATTTATTAAGAACATTTGGTTAATCATTAAATTGATTACAACAATTATCATATTATTTCCGGAGGAGATTGGACATGTGAGACCAGGTTAGTTAATCTATAAAATGGGATATGACCTAATTCGATTATTGATATGCACACACACCTCCAATTTCGTATTTGTGCATTGACACACAGCCACCTTTGCCTCTATTACGACATCACACTACTGTTAGGCATCTCTCGCATTACTCTCAATCTCTTACTGATCTCCGACACAACTTAATTTGATCTCATCACCTCTGCATCTCTGTCGTTGGAGTTGTACTTAAGAGCATTGTGCTCAATATATCTGGTGCTAATCTCTTTGTATATCTTACTCAAGTCTATATCGCACTGTTATTCAAGTATGTGTGTATCGTAGAAGTGTGTATGGAATCTGTAGAAACTTTCAGTTGCCACCTCTTTTTGCCTGAGTTCTGATACGCCTCTTCGGCTACCATTGGTTAACCTCAGTGCAATGCGACCAGATATATTCCATAGTGGTTAACCTTTTTAACCAATCTTGTAACTTCACTTTAACCTCTTCTTTATATGGCACCTCTCGGGTTAGGGCCGCTGTAAAACTGGCGTCATTTAGACTGATGCTATTGTCTGACATTAGACATGATAAATAATGAATTAAAACTGTATCCGTTAAATCTGATCTCACACTTAGTTACGACGAAATTTGAACTCATTCTTGTGCCATGACCATAATAGCAATTAATATTGGACCAATATTGTATATATTGGCATTACATTAGAAATATTTCCAATGTTATTCCAATATCGGGCAAATATTGGGGTTACATTGGTTCCCAATATTGGCTGATGTGTGCCTTACGATATTAAGGCAATATTGCTGTTACATTGGAAATATTGGCATAATATTGTGCCAAGAATTTAAGCCAGTATTAGACTAATTTCGTAAAAATGAGCACTTTTATTGGACCGATATTACCTGCTAATATCGGACCAATAGTGGATTGCCACTAGGGGAGAATTCACATACGATTCCAGAAGAATTCTTGAGAATTATCATTTTTATCTTTTCTGATGTCTTATGTTCAAATATTTTGAATTCTATTTCAAGAATCATATTCTCGTTAACGACAAGCAGTCGCATGAGTTCACGGAACTGCATGTTGACATAGATATGGCAATGCAAGTTAGCATTGGACAGATTGGTAAAGTATCCAATATTGTATAAAATGTATCGTGGATAGATTGTGTGGTATTTAAAAATGTTTCGGGTAAATATATTGAAGTAAAACTTTTCTAATGAATGTGTACTCCTATTAAGTTATCCAATGTTGAAAGATCGTTTACCAGAAGAGTAGAATTATCAATGATGTGATTGCTTTCATAATCTTGGAGTTGTATGATGTGAGATTCTGTTTTCAATTGAATTTTGCTTTTTCATATCACATCAATTAATTTAAGTTATTTATTGAATGAGCAAGAGTATATAGATTAAGTCTTGATGGGTAAGAAATTTTGGAACATTGCGATTCCACTTTAGATTTAGAAATTTTAGCGAAAATATTGGGTAAATATTGCCAACTTGGCGACTAGAAACCTATATCAGTCGAAAAATTGAAATCAAATTGCACTAGTTAAATAGACGTTTATAGAGCAACAATAATTCGTTCAGCAAAGACTAAACACGGTTATAAATATATATTAACCGCATTTAAGACAGAGAATGACCTCCCTTTGAAAATATGAAATAAAACAAAGAACGGACCAACGTAACTCAAGAAATTCTAAAGAAATAAAAGAAATGTCTTCTAAAAATATAAAAAAATTCAAAAAAGACCTAAGGCACCAAAAGTTTTGTAATTGTATGGATCTTCAGCGAACTTTATTTCGAGTTCTTCAAAAGAAAGGGAAATAAAACTCGAGTTTGAAAATATTTTAGAAAGTTTGATAAACATGTCAACTTGCTTTAGTTGCAAGAATATACATAGTACTACCGACTATAGAAAAATTGAATATAAATGAAAACAACAAGGAACAGGGAATGTCCTGTCGAAATGGTGTATTGAGATAACATTCTAAAATTATCAAACGTTAACTGATATAAAATTAATAAATTGATGAAAGAATTTACAACGGTAAGTAACGTTGTTTCGGTTTTGCATAGGATTGATTATTTCAAGAAATATATAAATCATTTATCATTAAATGTTTGATAATATTTAAATTTGATAATAATGATAATACCCAAGTAATAATAACGCATATGTAATGTTTATAATAAATATTGTACGTTCCACTTGTATCAAAATTACTAGCACAATTTAAAACAAGAAATAACAGTCTTGCATAAAGCACTGATTATGAAACACTTTCCAACTGAAATTCAATTTTATTTAAACATCTCTAAAATGTGATATATTCAGCGTTGATCCTTTTTAAACCATGACAGTACTGCAGTAAATTAATATACTTAAACATTATAAATTGAAAGACAATGCTACTTACACAAATTAAACTTCATTCAAATGACGTCATCGAAATATAAATCGTCTGCCTCTAGATATAAAATCGATGAATATTTCATTCATATCACTTTTATTTCAGACCCCAGAGCAAAATATTTTTGCATGAAAAAAATCAGCAGTTCTTATACAATTAATCCTATAATTGTTTAATTTGTTTATATTCTACATGCAGTAAAATTCTGAACTAAATTTTCTTTGAATTTGTACAACGTTAAAATTAGGCTTTGTTGTAGGAATAATCAAAGTATCAAAATTTACTGGTCATTTAAAATTAGAAATATTGCAACTATGTTGGGACATAATTTAGATGTGCAGATAATACGCAAAAATAAAGCATTTTTATAGCGGATTCAACACTAAATATAAATTTTAGCTATTTTTTAACATCTGCGATTACAACAGAAAAATGGAAGCCATATTTTATGTTGCAATGACTCACATGATATCTTCACATATGTGTGGAATCACCATTTCTATTTTTATTGAAAAAACTACCTCACATATTTTATTGATCTTTTACACATTTTATGTGATAATTTAAATATTTCTTGAAATTCTTGAAGCAATTTGTAAATGTATTTCATTTTATCAGCCCGGGATAAATCTGCACCTAATTGGGTGATAATATTAATTTTCATTTCCAGACATGCCCATAAACCGTCTCAATAATATACTAAAATTTTATTTTGATAGTCATGTGTACGGCTGTTATCGTGCGAGCGGACAGACAGACATATATGCATATATACAGGCAGACAGAATGACCAAAGTCGAACACTTTTCAACTATGTTGGAAAGTGTTAAGTACGTATCTCTCGAAAAAAGATTGAATTCTTATCATATGAATGATACAAAGTGCATATAGATTTGATTTGCTACTCATTAGATGTACACATAAAATATCCTAACGGTAAGTGAAATATTTGGTGATCGTGTCCACACCACAAATATATTCTTACATACATGCGCACACAAACACAAAAGAGAGATGTAAGACTTTATGAAATGGTTCAACCTGCATTCTGGAGTCATGACGAGTGCGACATTGTTAACATATTGCAATCGAAACATTTTCACAAAACAATATATCTCTATGCAATAATATTAAAATTTACCTGGAGCTACGAAATATATATGCGACATTCAAGTTACACTTTTGGTATTTTACATTGTAAAACATTTCGGTGATATTTCTTTATTAATAAAATATATTTGGGAAAGTATATCGTTTCTGTAAGAAACGCAATGATTTCCAAACTATGTACACCCTTTTCAAAATATTTCCTAAAGTTGCTAGCACAGGTTGCTTTACCACAGTGGCATTTTTCTGAATTTAGATTTACGCCTATTGCTAGAGGTTTTGTGATTAAATCTCAATTTGAAATCTTTTGGAGGTATTTTATATGTCATGCAGGACAATTCATTCATTTTTAAATGAAACTAATGCCATAAATCTAATTGCTAAATAGATAGGAATAAAAGAACATATGAGTGTCTCCTAAGAATACAACCCATATATTAAATTATATTAATAATAATAAATGAATATGTCACTATTTAAAGTGTTGTTTAACCTTTCTACCCTACCAGAGTAGGATGACGTTTCACATCTATATAAGTCAATTTGACCCAGAATACTTTTATGTTTATAATACTTTTATGTATCCATACATATTTTTATTTAGTTTTTAATTTACAATTGATATTTTAATGTATTTTATACATAAGGAAGAAAAAAATATATAATTATATATACAGTATGATAGAAAGTTTTAATTTGTTAAATATGCATTACAATATGTTATCATATTTTAACTTACTGCAATAATATATAGTTTTTTAGCCGTTATTGAATATATTATTCGCATTCTCAACAAGGATAACAAATATACATGCATGCTCTTGACAGAGAAAAGCATGACATGAAAAGCATCATGTTTTTCGTTTTCAACTTATTCATGCTCATGGATCCACACAATTTCTTCTCTTATATGAATTTCCACTGGCAGTATTTGTATACCAGCATTATACCAGTTTATACCAGCATTTGTACCTTGTATATTCATTTTTTAGAACATGATGTATAATTTTCTAATCCCTTAAGCTTTCTGTTAATTCTTTATTCAACACCTTTATAAATATTGATGCCGTTTGGAGATATTTTTGTTTTGTAAGTTGGATTGACATGTATAAATAAGATAAACCTATTTATGGCAACACTGTTAATAATATTGTGAAAGAATACGTAAAGGCCATTTTCTTGTATCTCTTTTACAGTATAAGGTCACAAGTTTATCGGTGATTTTAACTCTTTTCGTCTGGTTGTCATACTAAACAATTTTGGTATTTGTTACTCAGTTGAAGACTTGTTTTAACATTATACATGGATGTGATAATATAATTTTATAATTATTGTAATATATGCATAGATATTTATTATAAAAACATCAGCGAATATATTTTTTCATTTTCTTACTTCGTATGTGAATTTAATGGATAATTTCTCCCATCCTGTTCCATTACGATTATACAAAGTGGCTTCATTCGATTTTCTGTTTTCAATTGGAATTTATATGTAATCCTCCAAAAGTTCTGGATCTGATAAATCGTATGATTTATCTGATTCCAGTTGAGGATCAAAATTTACACCTTCTTATCCAGATATATCATCATTTACATCACTTCATTCTTGATAATATTTGCGAATTTCTTCATCGGTAAAACTTCTCCTTTTAGCAGCAGTAATTCACCGCAAAATTAATTACATTTGTGAAAACACAAATGCAAAACGCTTTCAAGTACATAATCCTTATTTATTGACTTTTAATTGAAATATTGGTGTGTGATCTCAAGTTTTATGTATCAAATATAAAAGTTATAGAGGTGTGTTGATTAGAACCAGAAGGAGGTAAACTTGAATATTCCTTGATGGTTGGATGAAAAAAATATTGAGATGTATTAAAAAATCATTCGAGAATAAAATATTTAATTTTATTAAGGAATACACGAAGTTTCAATGCTCTTCATAAACATTTTGGTTAGTATCTCATTTTACAGGAAAGAAAAATCAATTCAACAATGCCAAAATCAATTAAAATGTATTGGGATAATGTTTTATCTCATTTATTTAAAGATAAATAATATCCCTTTACCACATAGTCCTGATAAACTAGAACTTCAGGATAAAGCTACCTGCCACACATTAAAATCTACTGCTAAATTTATTAAAAAAATAGCAAAAGATACAGATATAAAAATCCATACCTTTTGCTAATATTCCTTTAATTGATATCTAGTGGGTCACCAAAGAATTACCGTGCCTTTGAATTGTTAAAAAACACATTTCTAAACGCAGGCCTAAACTAATGGAGTGACTATGGAAAACTGTGAAAGAGTGGAATAAAATACTAATTATATCTTATTCCACTCTGTGTGCTCTCTGATCTTGAAATTCAATATTCAGCATGATAATCCAGTGACCCACTAAAAGGGACTTTAAATAGAGACCTTAGATAATTATTGTTACTTCACACATTAATTATATTTCTTTAAATTTTTTGTTCCAAAATTGTTAACAGTCTCTATACATCAAATTGCCAATATTTAAAAAAATCCTCTTTAAAGTTGAAAAAAATATATCTTTTCAATTTTAGGTATATATTTTGCCTTTCGGTAAGTGCAAAAATACTGTTCGATCGTTAAAGTTATTTAAAAATGATGCATAATTTAAGACCTTTAATTTTTTTGCAACTTCAATTCCATACTAATAATTTCAGAAACTTTTGAAATAAAACGGTCCATGCATTCTGAAGCAAACATTGGCAAACGTAATATGCAATCACGATTTCTATCATTTTAAAAGACTAGCATTACATTGATTGTCTTATAATATATAACGGTTTTCTTTATTCTGTCTTTTGAATGTAATTTAAATCGAATGCGTTATTTAGGAAATAAAGATTCCGTTCATTATTCTAAACAAAACTTCGGCAAGATTCTATCATTTTGGCGAAGCGTTTTCTTTCAAATGTCAGCCTATTTGCATAAGATATATTTCAACAATTCCTATGTACAGCATGATACTTTAATTTGAGCAAATGAAACAATAGAATTACTTAACGATAAAGCATTGTTTTGTACGTTTTAGACACTGAAATGACTTTAGACATTTTGAAAGAAATGTACTTCTAATGTATTATATTCCATCCTTTATCATTAGCAATTGTTTCAAAAAGTAAAACGTATTCTTAAGTACCTTTCTCCATCTTAGATTTAAGTAATGCAATTGCGAGATCCCTTGTTTCCAAATGGATGTTAAAATAACATAAATTACGTGCCATGAAAATAGAACAATACCGTTAAGTAATGATTTTAGAGTAAAACTTTATTTCACTGAATTTTAGTCCATTATGTTATAAGGATTCCAGTAAATGGATACAGTGTTAGATGCTGAAGAGTGCTTACAAACATAGATGTTCATGCTCTTATGTATAAGAGTATGTGTAATCAATGTTTTCGGAAGAATAAAAAAAATGAACAAAATAACTGCATCGGTTGGCATGCATAGGCCCTGCTTCTGATCGTCAATACGGTGTAATCAATGCTTTGCTCTGAAAGTAAGAAAAAATTGATGTGTGCCGATGTGTGAGTAGTATATAACAGTTGGATCCAAATTCATAAAGATTTGACTAGGAAGTTACGCGGGCGACTTCAACATCGATGGGTTGGTCTCGTACTTGACACCGATTTTCAGCACAAAATGTACGATCATTTAGATTATAGATTGTTAAGAGCTCATACATGCTCAAAAGCTACCAAAAGATGTTTTTTGTAACACTTCTATTGTATTTCCATACTTTATAATTAAGTGTTATCAAAATGATTAATTCCACGTCTCTTTTTTATGCTAAAATTGGTTTTCCAATCAATTCGAATACCGAATGTTTTAGTTTGGAGCACCCTTTGAAAGAATCATTAAAAAAAATAGTATATCATGTGCAGGAATATCAAATATCAGTGACGCGAGCACCAAATCCCAATCCTCTCCTCACTTAAGAGCCTTTTTTTATTTATTTGGAAAATTGAACAATTGACTATCCGACATCCCTAAAGCAATATCTACCACAAAGATGAAATTGTCAACCCTATTTCTGTCGAACGATTTGCCCGTTTCAACGATATTTAAATATATTTCGTAGCAAAGTATGCGTTTCTATCATTTCGCCTTTCGAACATTTAGGTATTACTCATCCGCTCAAATGAATATTTTTATACATTCGATTTTTCTCTGGGGTTTGAAAGAGCGATGAAGTGGTGCATCAAATTGAAAGTTGATATCTATTCTACAAATTCAATACATGATAGATAGATAAACAGACAAATGAACAGAAAGACGAACATTAGGTAATTATTGTAGGATTTTTCAAGTAATTTGTATTTGCAATACAGGATACAGATTTTTTAAGGCTCAAAACATATATTATTTAATGCCATACTTTTAACTAAAAGGTTTTGCAAGATATGTATGTAAGCAAAACAGATCATAAAGAGTTTAATTTTTTCGGATCGGTCTTCTATTACGTATAAGAGTATCAATGGAGCAGTTTCGTTCTTTTCGTGCTTTTTCAATAGGAAGTAGTCAATACCTGGAATACCAGCAAGAAATATATTTAACTTTGAAAATCCCCATGTAGGAGGTTCTGTGAGTTACTAAATCTTTAATTTATACTATATCTAAAAATTACAATATGATTTTGAATTTTGTCTTCAATTGGGCAAATGGTACTTTATCAATCACATTTTATTACATTATTAGAAATAAAAATTTGTCAGTTTGAGGTTTGCATATAAGTTGTTTTAACGATTTTCTCCTCACATTTCATCAATTAATGTTTCAACTGCATAAAATATACCGAAATGTGCCCAATTATTAAAAATGTCATAATTCCTTGTATAAAAATGTTGGTTGTGCCAACTTTTGAGTTATTTGTATCTATACGCATTTTTTAAACCTTTAAACAAGAAAATATAATGATGGACATATTGTATAAAAATGTTGGTTGTGCCAACTTTTGAGTTATTTGTATCTATACGTATTTTTTGAACCTTTAAACAAGAAAATATAATGATGGACATATTGTGGATCAAACATATCTAATGCTAACATCAGGAATTTTCTAAAGAGCGTTTTTGATGTTTGATAAAAAATTATACCGAAATCGTGACTTTAAACTTTTTATTAAGATAACGGTAGCTAAAGTGTTTTTCACATGGTAATTGTTACAAACTGTTTTTTCCTTGCGCCCATCTTCAAGGGTGATTTTGATTAATTTTCTTTATCATTTTTTTTCAAATTTATAGTATTCTTGTACATTTTTTTTTATGATATAAATTGAGATTTGATTATATTTCTGATTAAATATAGAACAAACTCTTACTCTATCCTTTGAGATCAATCTTATAACAATGTTTTCTAAATACCTTTATAGAGCTTCAAATATTTATTAGAACATATATCAAAATATACCATGGCGTCTGTTTATGCTACACATTTTTACCCAAAGTACCGGAATAATACAGAAATTTTCTGTAGATATTGGACACATTAATAAATAGCTGAATGCTTATAAACATATAACGCATGTCCATGCTGTAGACAAAGTATGCAGCTACATATTTATCATACTAGCACACATGTTCTGTATTCATTTAATACTAGACAGCATTTGCTGTAAATTGCACAGCATAAACTGTCATGTTTATGTAAACAGCCTATTTCCATGCAGCGATTACTACGTATGCTTAAATTCTTTGTTATTTTTCAGGTGTTATATTGCATTTATTTAAATAAATGTGTTCTCGTTGCATTCCCCATGAGGAGATTTATATCATAAAGATATAAGTAAATGTCATGAAACGAAATAATCTTCAGTTTGATTTATTAGAGGCGTTGCACTTAGAAATTTTGACTTGCTTTATATTTTGAGATGCTTTATTTAATAACAAGAAACTGTACCCGCCGTTGACTAGGAGTTAAAGCAGCATAGTTATATGAAATAACAAAATAAATAAATTTGAATGGACGTGATATTCACTTGTCCATCCAATATATATATATATATATACATATACATATATATATATATATATATATATATATATATCCATATCCATATATATATATATATATATATATATATCATATTACTGGAGAGGGGACTATTATTAAAGAGTTCGCAGGGTCGCTACCTTCGCACTACAGGAAATATCGAATAAAGCTCTTTCAAACAAACTTTGAACGGAATTTGTAATTACGTAAATGAATTTTCCTGAGTTTTCAAAAGTATATTTTTTTTTTCGTATTTCAAAATCGTACCCGATTTTAGAAATCCGATCTTTATAATGCAACGCAATTCCTTTAAATATTGCGTACTTTTCCAGAGCAACCGAAAATACAGTCCTGAAGCCATTAGTTCATTAATTATAAAAAAGCTAATGTTTAACAAACTTTGGACTTCCGCAAAGGACCGGGTAGAAAATTAGACTCCTTCATGCACGTAGATAAATAAGTTGGGAATTTAAATGCTATTATTCTCTTTTTTGGAATTCGCCATGAAACTTTATTTAACATGTGTAGCTTGGGAATGTGTTGTAGGGATTTTTTATTAAAGTATTTTATAATAAAGCGCACTGTTGATTTTAAGTAAGATTAACAATCCCTGATTGAATGTAGCTTATATGCTTTAGAGCGTATTAAATGAAAGTATCAGATGAGCTTATTTAGGGCATATCAAAAGAGCTCATTCAGGGTATATTAAAATAGTTTACTGAAGGCATATTATGCAGGCGCAGAAGTTGAAAAGAGTATTTAGGGAGTTTTAGAGGAACTTATTTTGGACGTATCAAAATATTTTATGTAAGGTGCATCAAAAACGTATGGAGGGCTTACCAAAGGAGATTACGTAAATCGTATCAATAGAGATTATTTATATGTATCAAAGAAGCTTATTTAGGGCTTATCAAACATAAGCTTAAGCATAGGGCTATACACGTTTCAAATGAGCTTATTCGGGGAGTATCAAATCTTATTTATGACGTATTACACTTACGCAAATGGGACCGGCCGTCCAAATAGCTGCTCTTAGTCCTCTGGACGAGTCGGACGGTCTGGGTCTTCAACTTACGCAAGTGGGCGAAAGGCGTATTTAGTGCATGGATATCAATGTGCTCATCGCGACGCCTCAGGTATATATTGCATTATCGTGAGGGGCGCAGCCGGTCGTGTGCTACTACACCTATTGAAAAACTGAATACATTGATTAAATTAATCTCTGTTTTAAATCTCTGACAACTCTGGGTTTTAAAGCATTGCAAAAATAAAAGCTTTTTATATTTTTGAAAAGCTAAAATCTTCTTGACGCCCGAAAAGTATTGAGTGTTCATCCTTATTATTCACCGTTCGTACAATGAGACTGCAATTTTAAAGGCACAAACTTCTTATTTATTTGCAATAAATACATTTACTTTCGGAAAGCAATAAAGCGGCTTAAAGGATCTTTCAGAAATTCTAATTCTTTCTTTGTCATTAGCAATTGTTTGTGCTGTTTCAGACAGACGCATTCTGAAACATCTTTCTCGATTGTCAAAATAATGGGGCTGAAAGGTTGAAAATGAAGTTAAAGCAGTGAAAGGGAATATAAATATATTTACTTCAGTAACGAGATTTTAACTCAATCACATGATCTATTCTTCCGTCGTAAATTCAATGCTTAAAATTTTCTTTCTCCAAAAGAAGATTGAAGTCCAATTATTTTATTTTTTAACTTTTCAGTCATGTACTTTAGTAAGACTTTTGAAAACTTTCCTGTGTCAATGTAATTCGAAAAATAATCTGTGTGATTTAATTCCGATCAACTTTTTTGCCATATACATATAGCTGAGTGAAACCAATTGACTCACTAAGCGAAACTTACACAGATCAAACATCTGAAAATAAAAATTTTAAATTGTGTTTACAGGTGGGACTTCACCTAGAAATATTCAGAAAAATAATAAACAAGAAAGATCAATCATGCATAAGCATTGATTATGAAACACTTTCCAACTGAAATGTAATTTCATTTAAAAATTTCTAAAATGTGATTCATTCAGTGGTAATATCTTTTACATTATCACAGTACTACAGTAATTTATTATACTTAAATATTTAAAACTGTATCGAAATATAAATCATCTGATTCTTTATGCAAAATCAATGAATATTTCATTCATATAACTTGTATTCCAGACTCCGGAGCTAAACAATTTTGTGTGAAAAAAATTCAGCAATTCTTATGTAATTCATCTTACAATCGCTTGAGATATTTGCATTCTGCATATGTTAAAATTAGGCTTCCTTGAAGAAATAATAAAAGTTTAGGGATCATTTAAAATCACAACTATTGTAATTGCATAGGCACGGAATTTAGATACACAGATAATACACAGATAATATATATGTGTATGTACTCAAAGTATTGGAATCGTGCCGAAGATCGGAACTCGAATTTTCAAAGTATCTACACGTTTTGGGACTTCTAGAACACGAAAAAACTACTTTTAGGAAGACGTCTGTGTGTGTAAGGGTGTATCTGTGTATGTTTCTGTGTGTCTGTGTGGATATTACATCCACTCTAATTGAAAAACTAATGGACCGAATTTCATACAATTTGGTAGGTATGTTTTTTGTGGGAAATCCTGATGTTCATTAGATTATAGTACGATTCGTAATAAAAGAATCTGCCTTCTTTGCGAAATGGCCGCAGAAATTGCCTTTATCCACTCTAGCTAAAAACTAATGAACCAAATTTAACAAAATTTGGAGTATAATATTTCAATAACCTACAAGTGATTTATATACCAAATTTAACAAAATTTTGTATATAAGTCATTTGTAGGTTATTCTAGTACGATTCGGGAAAAAGGAATGGGCTATTTTTGCGAAATGGCCAGCAAAAATCGTTATATATAAAAAAAATAAAAGACTACGTGTGCTCAATTATATCAATTAAATTCCTATTTTATATGTGATTTTTGACAACAAAAAGAATAAGACTAACCCCATTACTCTAGGACTAGCCGTTCTTGAGATATTCTAGTTTTTTCGCGTTTTCGCTACGCCACCTTTGACAATAAGTCCAGTTATCAAATGAGAACCAAATTTAAGTTTAACGTGTAAATTCAATGTCATTTAAAATACTTATGTTGTGCAGATAAACTCAAATTATCATTGAATAAATAAAGAGAACGGATATGAGTCTGCAGGGAAAGACATGTGCTGTCCACATCAGAATTTTTAACAATATTACAACAATGATTTATAAAAGTGAACGGGGATTAATTGCGGGTCATTTCGAAAAAAATGTATGATCTATATTTAAAGATCCACCAAATTGCTGTAGAATAAAATGTTCTACAAATTTAAGCTGTGTACCAAATTTTAACTCTCTAGGACGTAGGAAAGTGCATTTAAAATGCCATCAATTAAATTTAACATGAAGAGTTATATAAAATTTAAAAAAAATGAAAAATTGTTATCTACCAAATTATTTTAAAATATGAAGCCACTCCCATATGCAAAACGTTTTAACAAATGGAGAAATATTTATTATATAATATCTCTCTCTTTTCTTTCTGGATGATATCCCAAAGTCAGAATTTAATTGAATTTGTTTTTCTCCCTATATTAAATAATTTTTTTAATTAAAAAACTACTTAACATATTTTACTGAATTTTTTTTTATATATTCTATGGGATAATGTGAATATTTCCTAAAAATTTCGAAGCAATTCGTGAATTTTAAATTTACTTAAAAAATGTTTGAAAAATTAGGTCCCAAAGGGTTCAATGTATTTCATTTTTTCAACCCGGGTTCAATAAAAAACTAATTGGGTGATATTATTTATTTATATTCCCATAGGTCCTACAGACCGTCTGAACAACATACTAAAATTTCATTTTGATAAACTCATTTTTACGGCAGTTATCGTGCTAACGGACAGACAGACAGACAGACAGACAGACAGACAGACAGACATAATGAACAAAGTCATAAACACTTTTCAACTTTGTTGTAAAGTGTTAAAAAACTAGACATTTTGTAAGAAACATTTATTACTAGCTAGTGCAAAATACCAGACGTTTCTGGGCCGTAAATAAAAACTCCCGCTACATAAATAATACATTTAAAGATAACACTACTCAAATTTCTTCAAATCTTAAATCATCACCAAATTTCCACGCATGCTATACTCAAAGCAAAACAAAATTTACAAAGTCTAAACAAAACAAAACATATGCACGCTCTCCGCAAAGAAAAAATATATACGATCTTTGCAAAGCAGAAAAAATATATATGCTCTCCGCAAAGCAAAAAATAAATAAATTATATATGCAAAATCTCTAGGAAGGGAACGCGGCAACAGTTTGCGACGGTAGCTGTTAGATCGTAAAGGTAGTTTCAAGATCGTACCCGCAGCTGGGGATAAAATAATTTCGTACTCTTTTGTTAAAATATCTAAAAATTCGTTAAAATATCCATTTAAAATGTTTGATAATGAGTTTCAAGACAGTTCAGGTATAGAACTGTTTGAAATCCTCAGACATGCAATTGTGATATATATCACACGCCATCGCAGACAACCAGACATATTATTACTTTTTTTACTATATAGAGAAATTAATGAAAAAAATAACATACAGCTTCATAATTAAGTAAACATCTAATATGATAAAATTCAAAACTAAAGACTATATTTTACGAGCAATCTGCGCATTGTAAACTTACTCATCGAATATCATGCGCATTCCTTAATAGTTTACTGAATACATTATATAAACAAAACCAGTCAGTCGACTTGTATATGATATCCGATATTTATCCAGACAAATAAATATAAAACTGAAACTGAGATGTTCCTGAACACAGAGATGATCATATCATTTTTCTGTAAATTCATTTTTTTTTTGCGCTGGTGATACGGAAATGCAAGAAAACATAAAATCAGGATTTGCTTATAATATTATAACAAAAACTGCAAAATAAATTTCATACTTATGATAAATTATTTTTCTAGAAGGTGTTTAATCTTTGAAGCAACATGTTTTTTTCATAAGCAGAGTGCATTTAATAAAATGTTTAAAATCCAATAAACTTTTAAAAATGACATATTATGTTTCATTTTGTCAGACGATATTACTTTTTTGATTATTACTTTCCTTATATACATATAATGTATAAGGAAAGTATTGCGACAGGGTTGAAAATTCGAATTCGAGTTTTTGACGGGAGAGCACGTTTCAAGCATCCCTGATCACGAATCGAAAATTTTTGAGGTGATGTCTGTGTGTGTTGTTGAGACCTAGACCACCCTACCTACCAGAAAGCTGTAAGGTAACCGTTTGGACTGCCGGGAAGTGCCACCTAATTTAGAACGGAACCCTGTGGGGTAGGCATTCACAGGGACCGTACCCTCCTCCCCCTATCACCGACCTCTCGAAAGGACTTAAGGATCCACATGTTTAACGTGAGCGTACTCCGCATGAACACGGCGGCAGTTGTGGCAGCGTGCAAATCCAGCGCCCAAACCACCGGGCTACCGCGCCCGAAATCAGCACGCGGTGTTCCCAGGTGGTCACCCACCCAAGTACTAACCGCACCCGATGCTGCTTGACTTAGGTGATCTAACGAGAACCGGTGTTATCAACACGGTAGGACCATTGGCTTGTGTGTCTAAAAATGTCTGTGTGTGTGTGTATAAGTATGTCCTTTTGTGTGTGTGTAAAAGTATGAGTGGTTGTGTGTGTGTAAAAGCATGCGTGTATGTGTGTGTATGTAAAAGTATGTGTGTGTGTGTGTTTGACAGTGAGTCTGTGGAGACGAAATCTCACAAACAAATTGAGCGATTCGAATGAAATGTGGTACAAAAATTACAATCCGTGAATACTGGAAGCCTATTGTTTTTAAACACAAAAGAATGTTCAGAACCCCCTAAATTTTCGAGTGAAATTTTGAAAAATTCATCAAAAAAATCAAAACCTTTAATAAAGTTACGCAAATAGACATTTTTTATGTAATTTTTCCTTAGAAAACGATTGACATAAACTTCGGAACGTCAGCATGAACCGTTTTCGAAATATTGGACATTTTTCAAATAAATTTATAAAAAAATCCCGTAAATTTAGAAAATATATTAACTGTTGAGAAACATGTTCGCCTTTCATATGTAATATCATGCGATAAATTTGGTGACATCATTCTCGTGGATGTAGCTCGTTCCATTTACGAGAAAAGATACTTTGAGTAATACTTATGTATTTGAACGGCAATCTGCTATAAGAATAGCTTATTTCTCCGTCCGTAACGCCCTAGCAAGATATTGGCGACGAGTTTGGCGGAATGTCGCCAACTTGGCGACTTTTTCAATATTGACAAATTAACGAGAGTCTCACCAAATGAATAAAAATGACGCTAAATCAATGGAAATGACGACTAATTGACGAAATGTCAATATCCTGGGAAGAATATAAATAACCACTATAAGAATAACCTATTTTCTTTTACTGTAAAAGTAGTAAATTCATTGCATTATATACGGAAAGCCATGTACTACTCATATCACATTTTAATTACTATGGTGTTAAAATTTTAAGTAAATAGTAATGAAATGTGCGGTATGGGGAAATGTCTTAATAATAATTCATTAATGGAATACAGCTATCACTAATATCTATTAGTTCTTTACGTTTTGTTTTAAAAAACTACGCCGATTTGCTGACGCATCCTAATTCTCACCGTTTTTCACGGTAAGGTAAATTTAGTTATTTATGACCTCATAAATTACTAATATTTCAATCTAAGTAATTTATAATTTATTATTTACAACATAAAGGAAATTAGAAATTTAGAATATAGGTTTCAGGTGAGATAAGAGCTATGATGTCAGACCAATAATACTTTATTGGATTTTCTGCATTTATTTTATTATCTCACAATAATATTAAAGGTTAATGATATTGCGGGTTACCAACATTTATCCCACCATCGCAGTGACATTTCGTAGTTAGCATTGTTTTGTGTTACTTTTACTACACAAAAGCAACCATCGTCACGAGAACATTTGTGCATCTCCAGTTATATTTCCATGACAATTTCAATCGAAGTCCAGTAATCAAGTCCATTTCTTTTATCTTGTCCAATCGTTTGAATTTTTCAGAACCTCACGAGCTCCGCCCATAATGTTCTGCTCAAGTGTAGCCACTCCACCTTCTACTTGTTTTTCTCAATTTTTGGTTGCTCAACAGCACGTGGTATAGACCGCAGTCAAAGCTGTGGACTCGTGCGGCCCTCATAAAATCATACATATTATTATTATTTTATAATGTCAATTATGGTGTCGATATGACGACACTGTTGCATTTTGTTAACCTAACGAATTCTTGAAGATAATGGGCCATCCAGCACACATGTTACAGATTCAATGTAGAAGTTTGAAATTGGTCAAACTCTGGCATCACAAATATTCCATGAGTTATACTATTAGGAGTTGTCTGATTAACTGAAAACATGTAGAATATATTTCCATAAAATATACTGTTCAAAGTATACTAATTCGTTATTACTGATAAAGCATAAGGATACTACATATTTAGACTGAATAGCCGTATATCAAATTAAACTGAAGGCACACACGTCAAATACAAAATATATTTGAGTCATTACATCATTAGATTTGATATATTTAAAACTAGCCGTATGTCCGTTCTTTGTAAGTGATATATAATATAAAGAAATTTAAAATTCACAATATACAAATTCCTATAGTAAACTCAAACATACTGTTATTCAAAAGATTCTAATAAACTATTTAATTTTATTCTCCTAAAGAGTAGTATAAGAATGTTTTCTCTATACAAAATTATCTTCAAAAGCAGACCTGAAGAATTAAACATTCTTAAGTAAACAAATTTACAAAAAAATGCATGAATATATGCCAAAATGAAAGCGCTATGAACTTAGATCTACATATGCAAAAATAAAGGCTTTAAAATAGTATTAGTAAAATTAATGTATATATAAGTTTGAAAAGACATTGCCAAATTAAAACAGATTGCTTAAGAAATTAAAAATATCAATTATCCTCGTAAACTTACATCCCAAAATCTTCAATTGATATAATCCATTCAAAAATGCAATTTGTCAAAATTAATTTGTATATACATATCTTAATCATTTAAATTGGAAA
This sequence comes from Amaurobius ferox, assembly GCA_951213105.1. NCBI lineage: Eukaryota > Metazoa > Arthropoda > Arachnida > Araneae > Amaurobiidae > Amaurobius > Amaurobius ferox. The sequence continues at coordinate 121,198,772 of OX578148.1, forward strand.
ACGGTTCACAAACAAAATCGTCTATTGTATAATCTACTGACATTAGGTTTAATTCAATTACTTAGCAACATGCTATCATTACTTTTTTAAATAAATTTGCTGAAAAATATCGTATGCATAACGCTATCTCTGTAGGAGTTAGTTTTATATTAATATCTCGACAGTCCTTGACCTAGATACGCAACACACGAACTAAGGCAACATCTATTCCAAGGATACCCACAAAATTCCATGAAATTCGGTGCAGCCGTTCTCTCGTGATGGTAAGTCAAGTACACAAACACACGAACAGATTTTCAATTTTATTTATATAGGTGTGTAACTGCGGTGTTTAGTGTCCATTTATAGGGTGTCCCAAAAATGACTGACACATTTGAAAGATGCATTAAAAAACAGAAGGCGATAGAAATGTAACGTTTGCTGCATTGTACTTGGGAAACCAGGGAATTTTATTCAACCAATTTTCAAAATTTGTTATAAAGGTCACCAACAGATGGCGCTGCGGTTGCGTGAGAACTGCAGGGAAAAGCATACTGTCAGGTCACCATTCTGTACTGTGCTCATCATTCTGCTAGCATGTGCTTTCCCAAGATTTCAAGTCGCTTTTTGATTTATACGTTGAAAATGATGTTTATTCGTTGGAACAGTGGATATTTCTTGTTTTGAAGTTTCACCGCCTGGACCACAGTTTTGCTGAAACGATGCGCAGGAAACCAAAGGAAATTTAATGTCAAAAGATGACCGTCAATCAATGCAATAAAGGTTCCGTTCGAAAAATTTGAATGGACTGGTAATGTCAACAATGGCCGTGCTGGAAATGTCGGCTGCTCAAGTTCGGCAATGGCAGAAGAAAGTTCTGAAGTCGTTCAGAAGGTGATCCAACAACTGTCCCGGGTTTCCGTTCGCCGTGTTGCATCTGAGGCTAGACTACGACGAACGTTCACGCACCGTATCATGCGCCACAACCTTCACTTGTTCTCTTACAAGATCCAGACTCGCCAACCCCTGTTTGCTGGTGCCATAAATGCACGCAAAACTTTTGCGAAAGCTATGCTGCATCAGCTGGATGCCGTCGAAATTGATGTTGGAAACATTTGGTTCTCCGACGAGGTATAGTTTTCCTTCGACAAAACAAAATACATATATGTTGACCATTGTGAGACCATTACGGCTGAAATATTTGCACAGTTGTCTGCGAATTTCGTTCCCAGACTGCGCCATGTTGTTGCTGCAAATGGTAGTTATTTTGAAAACACCGTTCTGTAGTTTTTGCAACATGGTCATACTGTTTAATAGTTTTCCCATTCAGCAGCGCTACTGTTGGTGATCTTTGTAATAAATTTTGAATATTGGTTGAATAAAATTCCCCGTTTTCCCCAGTAAATGTACAAACGCTACATTTCTATCGCTTTCTGTTTTTAATGCATTTTTCAAATGTGTCGGTCATCTTTGGGACACCCTGTAAAAACTGAAATATGACACGCATGATGCAAGTGCTATTCATCGTGCTTATGATATAGAGCATGGATAGACTGAAATCACAAAGCTAAAACATTCTTATATGTCTAACAGTGTATATTATTTTGCACATAAAAGCAGGAAACGAGATTTTGAATAAAAACGAAAATGATATGTTCCATATGATTACAGATTTCGAGAAAAAATCTTATATTTCTGTCAAATATTTCCTAAAGTACGAAGTTATAACATTCTCGATTCAGAATTTTCTTTTCTGGAGACAGACATTTATTTTTTCTTAAGATATTGTAACATTGAAAAAAGTTTAAATATTTTGTACAGGATGTAACTGCCGATTTCTGGATGAAGGACCCATTTTATCCAATAAGGTACTGAGGCGATTATCTATATCTATTTTTAGAATGAACATTACAAAAATCTTACGATGCATACAAATTTGTTCAACAAATTGGTAAAAAATTATGGTATAAATAACTTAATATTTGTTAGTTGAGTTGCAACTGTCGAGAAGCGATGTATTTCTACTAACATATTAGATTATATATTTAACAAAAGAAGTCTTTTATAATTTTTTAAAATTGTTCCCAAAATGTATTCATAAAAAATAAGAAAATTATAACAAACATAAGAAAATAATATTTTCTTATTATTATGATAAAATTTGTATGATGTAGTCAGCAATTTTTTCGTGTTGTGAATAATATAAGACTGGTATTGTTAAGATTATCTTAAGTGCTTCATGGTACATTACCAATCTCCGAGGAAAAGTAACGAGGTGAAACGGCAAGGCATCCACTGCTATTATTTAAAGGTTCGGTTCTCTTGACCTTGGTGACATATTTGTTAAAATATCGCCAACTTGGCGACATTTAGAAAGTTTGGGAAAGTACTCGAATTTTAATAATTTACGTCGATTTATGATATGTATTATTTAAACTAGATTGACGTGATATGAATAAAATTCTGTGAATACTCCAGTGTTTTGAGAATATAATCGTCTTTTCGTAAGTTAGGCATTTAACTGCTGTTTTATTATATTTAAAGATTGTTTTATGACCTTGTATGATATCTAAATTGTTATTATTCATACATTTTTCTTGTGTTACAAAAATTGATGATTTTAATAAAGCGTTAGTTATTTAAAAGTTCGGATTTGCCCTTGTATTATGATAATTCACCCACGATCTCTAAAGATACGTTGTAAACAAAGTACTCTTTTCTTCTAAATATATATTGTGATGATAGATGAAAATAAAATTAGCAGTGTAATGTAATGTCAAATTAGAATAATATTATAGGCAGATATATATTAACATGTGATTTAAATTTGCAACGTATTTTCATTAACCAGCAAAAAGCCACAATCAAATGCTCAGTTTAAAAGTGTGAAATGCAAAGAAGGGAAATATTTTTCTTGTCATCTGATTAAGTTGCTGATAATTTAGAGGGATACGTGTGGTCGCTTAATAGGGATAATTTAACATTATTTCACTATGGAATTTCAAATACGGTCCAGTAAAAGCAATATAATAAAATATTAAGATCTTTAATATTCAGATATTAAAATGTACATATTGTATGTTATAAACGTTTCTTATTTGATGAATTTTCCAATTTTAATATAAATGAAATATCCTATTCATTCCATAAAAAATTCGTTTAAAAAAATGTCGGCCTTTTCGATGGTGTCAAGATGGAAAATATGCCATAATTTTTTTAATAGCCAAGGAATCGATTTATGCAAAAATCGTTCCAAACTGCTTCAAAATTGAATAACAAAAATGAAACTAATTAGAATCAAAATACAGCGTTCATAATTCACATGGAATATTTCAAAAAAATAAATTTTTATATTTACAAATGCACAATAGTAGAAATAATGAAGTCCCACATATACACACTTTTTTGACTATTTTCAAGTTGTATCACTATCTATAAAAAAAGTTCTCGAAACAATATTTCTAATTAAAAGAGAAAAAAGGTTTTTCCTTTCAATAAATCCATTTATCGACAAAGTGTATCTTCTTTCCTTCAATGACATCCTTTCCAAACACGTAATATGAGTTCTCAGACGTTGAGTAACTCTTTACTCAACGCCATTCTTTCTTCATTAAAGACTTTCCTGTCACAAATAATGTGCCGGTATTGTGTTCGACATGCACATTCTTTCACCTTTGTGTCAAGATTGGTGCATCTAGTCAATGTTCACTCTGCTTAAGTTTGAAGGTAATAATTTGACATTATACTAATATTTAATCCTAAACTATCTGTGTTCGGTATTGAAACTGCAACCCCATGGTTTTTAGGGTAAATTTTTTCTTACACGTGTATATTTTTCCCATTACGTAATGGTTATTTTACATACTATCAAGATCATTTAATAAGGCAAACTGCTCACAGTTTCCCATGAACATAATCCGACATAGTGTACATTATTATATTAAATCACATGAAAATTTAGCTGACCCCTTGTTTCCGATAATTCATCACTTTGGCTTAAATTGAAGGCGTTCAATTTTAGTATAAGCTAAAGAAAGTTAAAAAATATAGGCTGCTCCCTATATCTATAAAAATGGAAATTCCATTTATGAATTTGTGAAATTGCATTCTTCCTCTAACTATTCCGGTGTAAAATATCAATTTAATTTCTGCTTAACAGTCGAACTGCGGTGTTTCCCAATTGCACGAATTGTATGCAACGCATGCTTTTTTAAGGATATAGACTACTTCAACAGAGTCGGCGATGTAAATGCTTGGACATAGCACAATCCTAAAAACTTTGTAGATAAACGTCATTAGTGAATGCCTCACTAATGCGCAACATATCCAGTTTTAGTTTTGTAGATATTTCTATTCTTTGTAAACATATCTTACACATAAAAAGTTCCCATATAGGTGTTTCCTTTGTCACCGTAATACGTGTCCACATGCTCTCCTTACTTACTTCTCCAATCACGTTCTAAGAGTTTCGAAATATGTTTCACTGTTCATTTGGGAGATTTCATTCTTCATATAAGAGTTTCCTGTCAATGTTATTGCAAATGCATTATATATATATACAATACATATATATATATATATATATATATATATATATATATATATATATGTATGTATACATACATATGTATGTATACATACATACATACATATATATATATATATATATATATGTATGTATATATATGTATATATATATGTATATATATATATATATATATATATATATATGTATGTATATATATATATGTATATATATATATATATATGTATATATATATATATATATGTATATATATATATATATATATATATATGTATGTATATATATACAGGGTTGTTATAATTAAAGTTCGCCTATTCAGAAGGCTCTAGAGCCGGTTCTATGGCTCCAAACGAAACAACATTTAATTAGTATGTAGTACAAGTGATGCGCTCTGCGAAAATCGAAAAAAAAAATTAGTTACAATTGTCGTCAGTAGGTGGCGCTTCTGCAATATCTAAAGTGATTTTCGCAAGTTTCGTTGTAAAAAAAAAAATAAAGGAAAATTTATGTCACAGTTGGTAAAAGTAAAATTGTGCAGATTCATTCTATCAATTTCGGTCAATCCAGACGAAACACACAAAAATGTACAAAATTTCAACAAACGCTTGAAGAAGATCACTTTTTATTCTAATCTTCGACGATACAGCAGTGATGTCACAACTTCGAAACGCTGAAATACGCTTCAAATCACGCTGAAATACGCTTCAACTCTGTGTCTAAAGACAGATGTCTGACGATCTCTGATCTGAAGAACAGTATTAGGCGTCACATCGGGTCAATCCCACAGGAGACTTTGCGCTCTGCAGTAGAAAACACAGTTCTGAGAATGGAATGCGTGATTGCAAGTAATGGAGTGTTCATTGAGCATGCGTAATGCTGTTATTCGTCGCTGGCGAGCGACATGTTTTATTTTTCTGGACTCAGATTGCATCACATTAAATTATCTCCTTTTTTCTGTATTGTTTGGAGCCATAGATCTGCCTCTAGAGCTTTCTGCATTAGCGAATTGTTATTGTACCAACTATGCAATACATTTTCCTTTATTTATTTTACAAACAAATTACAACAATCGCCTTAGCTATTGGCACAGCGCCACCTACTGACGGCAATTGTAACTAATTTTTTTTTCGATTTTCGCAGAGCGCATCACTTGTACTACATACTAGTTAAATGTTGTTTCGTTTGAAGCCATAGAACCGGCTCTAGAGCCTTCTGAATAGGCGAACTTTAATTATAACAACCCTGTATATGTATATGTATGTATATATATATATATGTATATATATATATATGTATATGTATGTATATATATATGTATATATATATATATGTATGTATATATATATATATGTATATGTATGTATATATATATATGTATATATATATATGTATGTATATATATATATATGTATATGTATGTATATGTATATACATGTATATATATATATATATATATGTATATACATGTATATATATATATATGTATATATTTGTATATATACATATATATATATATATATATATATATGTATATATACATATATATACGTATATATATATATACATGTATATATATATATATATATATATATGTATATATATATATATATATATATATATATATATATAACATAGTAAACATATTAAAATAAAATTATTTCACAGTTATCCAATTTTTCTCCAGATGTTGGCGCAATGCAGCACATTCTCCTAAAGTAACAAGATTCATATGAATAAGAGGGGAGATGACCAAATGCAAGGCATAAAATGGTAGAGGGGGATGGCGACCCCTCTTTCCCGTTTAAAAGACTGCTTTTATGCCCGGGCAACACTCACGGTACCAATGCCATGCAGAAGCCATACTTCCGTAAATGTGTCAAATCAAAAACACTCGAAAAAGTGCAAAGAAAACAAATAGGAATCGACCAGGATCGCAAGGGAAAGAATGGAAATGCAGCAACTGCCCCTGTCGGTTAAGATGGAGTGCATCATATATAACAGAATTCCACGCATGCGCTATTCGTTATTTTCACTTTCATCGTTCTATACCTCTGCCATATCCTTTAAGTAAGCATTTTCTCCCTTTTTTGTATTAAATAGGGAATTATAATAACATTTCAGAAAGCCAATTGGATAATTCCGTTTTATAGCCTCCTTCATAATATTCCTATTATGCATGATGCAATCAGACTTGAAAGTATTAATGCGTTGATTTCTTTTGAGGTGACCAATGACGACATTTCTGAAAATGTTTTTGGTCAAATTGGACCTCCAATCAATAATGCGGTTGATTTTTATATTGAAATTGTTTCTCTTGTCACATAAGACGGTATAAGTACCGTATCTACTGTAATGTTTTAGTGTGATATCTAGAAAATCAACACTATCTTCCTCCTTACTTATATTCTCAATCAATTCCAGTTCTTTTGGATAAAAAGTAAAATCAAATTGGTGTGTATTCTTATATTGCCCAATAAGGACATCGTCAACGAAACGAAAATATGGCATTTCATGTAATATATGAGTGCCATTTTCAAATTTACACAAGCATAGATCGGCGAGCAGGGATGAACATCCCCCTCCCATCGGAATACCCTTAACCTGTTTAAAATAGTTGGTGCCATCAAATAAGATGTTTTCAAACAACACAATGCGAATCAAGTCCTCGTATTTTCTGAATGTAATATGCCCTTTTAAGTCATATATTTCATGTAGTTCCTTCAAAATTTCATATAGATTTTCCAGATTGATGTTGTTGAATAAATCACGGAAATCGTAACTTTTGAAACGTATATCCCTGCTATAAAATGGAAGTCGGTTGATGACATCGTAACTATTATTTATCATTACTGTTCCTTGTTTCTTGAGTATAATCATAACATTTTTAAGTATTGTTAAAAGTTTTTCATTTGGAATTGTTAAATAGGATCCACATCCCACTGTCCTGGTCGATTTTGTCCAGGTCGATCGATCCGCCCCCTTGCAATCCTGGTCGATTCCTATTTGTTTTCTTTGCACTTTTTCGAGTGTTTTTGATTTGACACATTTACGGAAGTATGGCTTCTGCATGGCATTGGTACCGTGAGTGTTACCCGGGCATAAAAGCAGTCTTTTAAACGGGAAAGAGGGGTCGCCATCCCCCTCTACCATTTTATGCCTTGCATTTGGTCATATCCCCTCTTTTTCATATGAATCTTATATATATATATATATATATATATATACATATACATATACATATACATATATATATATACATATACATATATATTTTTTAAAAATACCGTAGCAAACTTAAAAAATCATGGAAATTATGCAATTATAAAATTTGCATAAATAAGAATGACAAAACAAAATTCATTTTATTTATTGCGCAAATGCAGCTAATAAATAAAATGATTTCAAAATAAATAAAATGATTGTGCTTGATTTCGTTTGTTATTCTTTTTTCGATTCCATATCTTCGTATTTTGATACTTTTCATTGACTTGTTGATTCGATATTTGTTTTATTTATTTTGTTTCTTTTCATTTGCTTGAGAATTTGTTGATTTTTACTTTTGTTTTGTAAGCCTGTTAGATAGTTGAATTTTTATGTTACAGTTTCTCACTTTTCTTTCATCGGATCTTCAACCCCCTTTTTTTTCTTACATATACATATATATACATATATATATATATATATATATATATGTATATATATATGTAATATGTATATATATATATATATATATATATATATAATGCAAAGTCCACTTCGACAATAAGAATTTGCAATGTAGTCCCAATAGCTCAAAGGTGGAGAGTCGGCTGGCCAGTTCAGAGATCCAGAGTTGGATTCCCAGTTAGGATAGCAAGGATCTTTACAATGGCTCCCGAACGAATTAACTTGTTGGAAAGTGCAAAGATGTCGGTTGCCTGGAAGTGACCCTAGTACGAATAGTACGGATTCAGTGGACTCTGAGCGTCGATTTCAAATTGAGAGGACACCAAGCATGCAGTATACTAACCTGGATAAAATAGTAGCAGCAAGAGGTTCATCTGCGGTAGAAATAGCAGGATGTCATCAGTCAGATTGTTAGTTGCCCACCAATCAAACACTAGATGACAGAGAATGTAGAGTCAATTACGACAATAAGAGTCGTCGCGATAGTTCAACGGTAAAACGTCGGCGGCATTTATTCAACTGTATCAGATTATATATCAGTCGAATATAGTGTAGAATGTACATTATACAGTTTAAAAATCGGTTGTCAATGACTTGCAGAATATTTATGAATAAAGCAAGTAAAAATTTGAGAAATCTTATATACTTCACAAGTTGACTTTGATATTCAGTAAATTTTTATACATTTCTGTGTCTGATATATAGTTAAACTCTGTACTAAATATATTTCTATTGAAAATATATTTTATTTTCAATAGAATTTTCTTTCAGAGAACTTTTAAAGCATGTGATTTATTTTAAAATAAAACATAATCTTTCAATTCAGTATATTTTTAGGAATCTTTCAGAATGAAACGGAAATGTTGTCTGAAGTCTATTTCTCAAAATAATATATATACATATATATATATATATACATATATATACATATATATATATATATATATATATATATATATATATATATATATATATATATATATATATATATATATAGTACATCTATATATATATATATATAGTACATCTATATATATAGTATATATATATATATATATATATATATATATATATATTAGAAAAATGGATTAATTAATTTCAAGTAATCAAAGGTAAATCATTAAAATATAAATTGACCAAATCAGTTAAAACACGCCCACCGTGCCGAAAAAAAGTGAAAAGTACAGCATTAAGTTTAAGTTGGTGGTAATTCAGGAAAAATTCTCCTTCAGGACTGAGCAACCAACCTAAATTAAACCAAACAAATGCTTGTTTTGGAAGCCAGAGATCCAACCCATGAAATCCTAGGCCAATAAGCGGATACATAAAATTTGAGGAATGGCCACAAGATATGAGATTCGTAAAGATAACTATGTTCGAACTTATGTTTTGGAGAACAATATACATTCAAAATCGATGTTCTAGGAAAGTACTTAAAAATACCCGATTACAAGGACTGGAAATCAGTTCATCTAGACAATTTAAAATTTCCCCCCCTTAGTTGGCTTGTTGTTCAGTCTGTAACGAACACGATTATACAAGTTGGGTCAGGTCAGCATGAAAGGCACAAATGATACGCCTAATTACTAAGAAATATTGAATGCGTTCTTTTGTATTTGGATTTGTGTAGCGATAAGATGAATCCTTCAGTAGACTTTTATAATCACTGGAAGATCTCAATAATATATTTAGCCTGTGCTTACCAGGAGACTGTTCCAAGTATTTTCAGAAATATTGTGCATGTTCATAGATTTGGATGAAAATCATTCTAGACAAATAACAATAGGATTAGAAACCATTATTTGGCGGGAAAATATTTCTATTCACACGATTCCATGCATGTGTGTATGCATGTATGTATGCATTCCCGCCTTATTCCGAAGTCAATAATTGGTCTAGCACCTCACGGCTCTTTCTGAAATGTAGCATTTAATCAGATAAGTTTCAGAAAACTTTCAAAATTTCGTAAAATTCAATAGATTTTTTAAATATGGGTTATTCAAATACGAGCGCTAAAATTGCTTCAAAGAGACTAAAGATCCAGAATTTCGAAAAAGTCAATCTTCCATTTTTCCGCAGTTTTTAAATGGCAGACAAACTAAACAAATCTCGGGAAAAGGGCGGCATGGACACTCATATTAAAATCTCACTGATATTTCAATTTTAGGGCTGTGATTTCCATTTTATTAAACTACAGTGCCAGGTTTGTTGCTCACGTGTCGACAATGAGAAATAAAATGATTGATTTTTTTTTTCATAGAGTTTTAAATTCCAGAACCCAGAAAAAATTTCTTAGAAATAGATACATGAATACTCATCTAGAAAATCTATCTCCTCATGCAATTTTTGTGATATGATCTTAGTTTTATTTTATATCCTATTTTATTGTATACCTTATAAATCTATTTTAAATCAAAATAATAAGCTAAATAAAAATTTAGCTTTATTCATAATTAAAAATATCTCTACTAAGATAAAGATAAATTATTGCACAGACCAGCTATAAATTTAAAAATTTACTATACCTCTATTCGTTAAAAGTAATTTGGAGTTATCTGAGAATCATGGCGAGTGACGAGCGCCAAATATTACAAGGACTGAGAAAAATAAAAAATATCACAAAACACATTATTTTGCTTTCTAATACATTTTCTTCACTAGTAAAGATATTGAAATGTTCACATGTACCTTATTTTGGTTATTTATCGAGCCATCGTCTTCTTTGTTAATTATTCCCTAGTAGCTCTATATTAAAAATTAAGTAACGGACGCCGCCGCTGTTTGACAAATTTCTGGTTTCTCGAGTTTCTCTGTTTCGTACCGAAATCCTATGCCATACAGAAATATAAAATTTGGTACACTTATAGAAAAACGTTTAAAGAATAAGCTGAAATAAATTGTTTTCGATATATATTGTAGTTTAAGAAATAGGTAATCTCAAAGTCAAAGACAAAGTATTTGAGCAGCGACTTCGCATCCTGGATAGACTAATAATTGTAAGACCACGATTTTTTGCAGGCTCGAGCCTTTTTTTTAAATTTCTATGTTGTTTACGAGATATTTTACTTGTTATGCACTTCTGAAATGAAAAATATTCTTTCGTATCGGCACTTCCGTCGATTCTCCTCTGTCTTGTACCGCAAGAACTATAACATACAAAAGCATAAACATTTTTACATTTATATAGAAATAATAGGGCAACACGATGAAATGAACCGTTTACTGATTTAAGCTTTAGTTTGGCTTGAAATAGCTTGCTAAGTGAGCTAAACAAGCGCAGGAGTAGGAGGTAAAACCTTGCACGGTGAAGCCGTTCAAAGAGGTCCTATCTCAAAGATCATTTCATCTCAAAGAGGTCCCATTCCCAAGATTATTTCATCTCAAAGTGGTCTTATTTCCAAGATAATTTAATCTTAAAAAGGTCCCATCTTCAAGATGAGTTCATTTCAAAGAGGTCCGATCTCCAAGATAATTTCATTTCAAAGATGTGTTATCTCCAAGATGATTTCATCTTAAAGAGGTTTTACTTTGAAATAGCCAAATATTCTCTTCGTAAACACATTCTGTAGGTTTACTTCTCTTTTTGCTCTAGCGTCTAATCCACCTCATTGGCAGATGGGCTTCTTCGATTTTACGACAATTGCGTTATTGGCTTGTTTCCTTCATCATGTGACCTTCGTGCTGCTTTTCCACAGATTATTTTCAGACTGACTGGAATTGAATTTTACTTGCGGTATCGTAAATTCTATGATATATAAATATATATATATATATATATATATATATATACATACATATATATATATATATATATATATATATTTAAACACAGTCTGACCAATTGGCCATATCCACTAAACAACTAAATCGTATTAAATAAAATTCAAACTGTAAGTTTTACAGCATCTTTGTGCGGTCCTTGTGTCTCTATCATCTGTTGCTTTTAAACTCACTACGTTCAAAATACTACAGTTAAAGGTTATTTAAATTATTCACAGCTCTATTTAAATTTGAACGTTGCGTCATTACATGGATCATACATTATTTTCCTTGAGTTTCAGATCAAATTTTATCCGCTTCTCTGTATAGATTATTCTTTCCATAGTTGTTTATGCTAAATAGTATCGTATTCGACATAACTATATACGAACCATACAATTTCACCACTTACTTCCAATATCGGTTGTATTCAAACGTTAACTACCACTGAAATTTTCCTCTCCAGTTAAATTGTTCATGAGCCACTGAAAAGAACGCTAATCATAATAGTAAATTGAATTACGAATCTCTGGCTGATCAGAGTCGCTCTATCCTAGTTACTAAGAATATTTCATATATTTAAATTCAATTTACAGTCGGTACTCTAGTACACTCTTGTTCTAATTAACTCTAATAAAAAGGTAGTATATTTCTTCAGGTTTTATTAAAAATGTAGGAAATGCTCTCACCGTTGTCCTAGAGTAATAGAAAGGTTAAATTAAAGTTATCAATAAAATAGAACAAAATATATATTAATATAAATAACAATGAAACTTAAGAGGGATAATTGAATTTATTAATCTGAAAAATAACACAAAAATATTCATATAAATAGCAGAGAAAATTGCATGATAGGACTCCATCTCCCAGATTAGGACTAATCCCGCACTCAAGATGTAAAAGGAAATCCTTTTTCTCCGAGTTATTAGCGGATGAAATAAATCTTCAAATCACACAATCGTAATAAGAATCACAATTCACCGGGTATTCAGTACACGTTCACAAGGTACTCATGGAAACACGAAATGAAAAGTAAATGGGTCTGATCCTCCCGCTATACGTGTACGCGAACTTAAGCGTGGTTTCAGTAGGTCGAAGAACGCCAATTATGCGGTCCGAGCTCCAGTGAGGAAACAAAATTTTTAATACTCTGAAGGGCTTAAAAAAATTTATATTAAATGAATGGATGGCTTCAAAATGCTAATTTAAAATTTGAAGCAGTGTGTAGTATTTAAAGTAGTTGGTGCTCAATTAAAGACAGTGGATTGCCCGTCAATATTTCTATATCGCATTATAAAAAATAAAGGAAGTTTAAAACGCACGAAAAGTATATATTATTTAAAAATTCACAAAATTTCGTCTATTAATCGTATGAATTTAGTTACGAGTTCGTGTGAAATATGAACTTTTGATCTTTCCGATAATATCAAGGTGAAAACTTTGTGATAATATATTTGCAGGCTTAGGAATTGATTTGTCCGAAGATCACCCAACATCATTACAAAAATCGGGCTCAAACATATACTACAATACTAATTCGAATTTAAAACAATAACGTCAAGGTGTATCTTTTCGGGTCTTGAAGCAATTGCGTTCGAAATTTCATCTCTATACGACGCATAGATTTCCCGCTACAGACCGTACAGACTGACGCACGCACAGACAGCACAGACTAAGGCATAAACATACACTCACATACATTTTCCTTTATTATGTAAGGTGTCATATCTCGTCTTACAAACTGGATGAAGAATGCGTTAAAAGAAATAAAAAAATACGCTAAATAAAGTTAAAATTATCTCATAAAATGAATATTTACGTCGGTTCAGTGTTCATCATATTTCAGAAATTTATTTTATAACTCAATTTGAGAGTAAAAATTATATTCCATTTTATCTGTCTCACTCACTGTTAAAGAATCATTTTCAAAAAATAAGTTTAATGCCAAACACGTATTTCGCATTAACTAAATATTTTCAATCTAAAAAGGGATGTTAAAGTGAATTTTTGTTTTTCTAATGCGTTTCATTAAGTAAAACGTAAAGTATTTTTTCCAGCGATAATTAACTATTTTGCAATATACACTGCTGATATTTAATTTCACCTGGTGTTTGAATCTGTCTTATGTATCAATATGTCATTACATTATGATTTTCCGTCAGATTTTCCGATGACATGAAAGGAACTTTTGGCAAGCAATAAGTAAACCATTTGCACCATGTCCTTATATTTAACACAGAAAAATTATATTAATCAATCTCAATTATTCCCACTGTATAAATTGCATTTATAATATAGTAAATAAATTATGGTAAAACATCAAGAACAAGTACGTACTCTCAGTTGCATAGGCCATGTAATGTATTAAATTTCTATGATTTCCTTAACATAAAATGTCAGTTTGCAGGCAGAGAACTAAAATGTGTACTGAATTTAAAAGTGGATTTTATTCACGAACTAGAAAATGTACTCTGTCCTAAACAAACGTCCGCTATTAAATAATATAGATACGCTTTTCAAACGCTTTAAATGAGCTAAGATATTTCGATACACTCTAAATAGGTGCGCTGCAACTCGTCACTCTTGCTCACAAAAGCCTGGTTCGACGATCGTTGCCAGAACCATACAACACATATGCTTTATATGATATTTATTTTACATTCATGACGTTTGAAAACTAATATGTAAGAAGTTAGATTTTCAAATTTCTTAAAGTAAACAAGTAATGAATAAAACTACGAGAAGTCCCCAAAACAAAACAAAATCAGATGTGGGCAACACATGACTTTTTTATATAATGCAATGAATTTACTACTTTTACAGTTAAAAGAATTGTTATTCTTATAGTAGATACTTATATTCTTTCCAATATATTGAATTTTCTTCAATTAGTCGTCATTTTCATTGATTTAGCGCCATTTTTATCCATTTGGCGAGATTTTCGTTAATTTGACAACATTTTAAAATGTCGCCAAATTGGCGATATTCCGCTAAATTCGTCGCCAAAATACCGCCAAGCGTTATAGACGGAGAAATAAGTTATTCTTAAGCAGATAAATGACTATTGGCGTTCAAATAATAAAGTATTACTCAAAGTATCTTTTCTCTTGAATGGAACGAGTTAGATCCATGAAAATGATGTCCACCAAATATATCGCATAATATTATATATGAAAAGTAAGCATGTTTCTCAAAAGTTATTTTTTTTTAATTTGTGGGATTTTTTTGATAAATTTATTTGAAAAATGTACAATATCTCAAAAACGGTTCATGCTAGCGTTTTAAAGTATATGTCATTCTAAGAAAAAATTACATAAGAAATGTCTATTTGCATAACTTTATTATAGGTTTTGATTTTGTGAGGATTTTTTTTCAAAATTGCACTCGAAAATTTAGAGGAGTTCTGAACATTCGATTGTGTTTTAAAACAATACGTGCCAGTATTCATGGATTGTGATTTTTGTACCAAATTCCATTCGAGTCGCTCCATTCCTCCGTGAGATATCGTCTACACAGACTCTCTCTCTCTCTCTTTCTCTCTCTCTCTCTTTCTCTCTCTCTCTCTCTCTTTCTCTCTCTCTCTCTCTCTTTCTCTCTCTCTCTCTCTCACTCACTCACTCACACTCACTCACTCACTCACACACACACACACACACACACACACACACACACACACACCATCTCAAGAATGTTCTACTCGTGATCAGGGAAGTTTGAAACGTGCTCTCCTGTCGAAAACACGAATTCGAATTTTCGACCCCGTTACAATACTTTCCTTATACATTATGTATATAAGGAAAGTAAAAATACATTAATATATTTTCCTTGCCCAAGATGCAATAAATTCACAATATTATTATATTCGAGATAGCAATTAATTCTCAGCAAGTTTTCTTCCGACTTTTGTGGCTGCTATCGTGTACAGACGAAATCGACCACAGATATCAGACAGGCGGACATCACTCCAAAAATGGTTAAAAAGTGTTCAAGAGGTCTAAAAAATATACTGGCATCAAAATCTCGAAATCGAAAATTTTCGTGAAAACAATACATCCTTAATACTACGTATGAGAAAGTAAAAATTAAAAGGGCACTGTGAGACCCGGAGATATTTATGCAGTTTTAAGATTTATACGATATTTACTGCCACTGAAAGCGCAGACGCGTAAGCAGCGCATTTTATGACAGTCTTGGACCAACAGGTCATTACCCAAATAAATTCAGTTCACATGAATCGCAGGAGTGATTGAGGCAAAAGATCTCCTTGGGCCTTGAACATCAACCAGTAGAGTTCTCCTCCTCAAGAGTGTATATAAAATTAATGTAAGTTTAACCGTAACAATAAGGTGTTAATAAATACTGTCTATTTTAAAATTTAAATTGTGGAATTCAATGTGTAATATGTTAATTAATAATTATAATTTAAGAACTCGTTCAGAGAAATAATGATGGATTATTGCTGCTACGATGCAAATGACAACTATATGATTTACGATCACTAATAATTAAGAATGGTAATTTTACCAAAATATATTTATTATATACAAAAATTAAACGTTTAACTTTTTGTGCACCACAGGTACAGCTAAAATTCAATACATTCAAATAGACTCCAAACTAAATGTAAGAAAATGTCTAATTTTTTAAAGTATAAAAGTGGGGGTCGGAAATACACAAACATATGTCTTTAAAATATTTCAGAATATATTGCGGATGCACTTAGTATAGTATATTTGCTTTTTGTTAATGACTTACAAATACGTATTAAATAAACACAAAAACATTATTTTGCATTTCTCTATATATCTTATAATTTAACATTGGTCTTCAACCAGTTTTAGAATACTTTTGTTCTCAATGCTTGAATTTAACATATGCTTAAAACTGAATATTAAAGTTGGCCTAAGTATTTTCTCTTCAATGAAATATTCTTTTAGATATCTTTTAAACCTCATATTTTACTTTTGAAATGGCACATAAGCATATAATTCAGTATATTTTGAAAAATCACTCAGAATGAAATAGGGTTTTTGCGTATAAGAAGTCCGTTTCTCTAGAATATATAATCATGCGATACATTCAGAAGGGTTCCTTTGAAGATATAATTTTATAGAATTTACGTAGAAAAGTGGGGGATTGGATGAGAAAACTAGCTGGTGTATTTTAATATTTGAATAACGCAGCTACTAAAGTAAATATATAAAAGAAACAGTAGCCTATGAATATTATTAGGCAAAAACATATATCCTTGATACTGAAAAAATATATTATTTACAGCAAGTGCATAGTTTATACCAAACAGATTTCTATTCTACCATCAAATTATTGCTTGATGGATTTTCGTTCAGAAACAGTAGCAGAAAAGGACCAAGTGTATTAATGTTTTGATTTAATATTACTATAACAGGAACATGAAAAATTACAGTTTACTTATTTAATAAAAGTATTATGTTCATATCAGAAATGTTTGCAAGGTACATTGAAAACCTCGACGTATTATAAAGTACAGTTTACAAAATCAAAAATTTGATGTGGGCAGCACATGACTTTCCCTGCAGACTTATATTCACGTTTTTTTTATTTTAATTACATTCAATTTTCGTTCTCATTTGATAACTGGACTTATTTTCAAAGTTGGCGTAGAGAAAATACGAAAACACTAAAATATCTCGAGAACGGCTGGTCCTAGTGTAATGCGGTTGGTCTTATTATTTTCTTCGTTAAAAATTACGTATAAAACAAACATTTAATGGGTATATTTGGGCATACATAGTTTTTATTTTAAATTTTGAAAATTTTTACGGGTCATTTTACAAAAAAGGAAAGTTCTTTTTTTCCGAATCGTACCAAAATTTAATCAGCACCAGGGTATTGCACAAGCTACTTATCTACCGAATTTTGTGAAATTCGGTCCATTAGTTTTTCAGCTAGTGTTGATACAGGTAATTATTGCAGGCCGTTTTCCAAAAAAAGGAGGGTTCTTTGATCCCGAATAAACTAAAAACTAATCAGCACCTGGGTCACACCCAAGTGACTTTTCTACCAAATTTTATGAAATTCGGTCCATTAATTTTTGAGTTAGAGTGGATACATACATTGCACAGGCAGATATACAGACACACAGACAGGCACACACAAACGTCAAGCTGAAAATAGTTTTTTCGTATTCTAGAGGTCTCGAAACGTGTAGATCTGTCGAAAACTCGAGTTGCGATTTTCGGCATGACTCCAATACTTCCCTACATTAGTCGCAGGGAAAGTAAAAATGGAAAATCGAAAAATCGTGTGTCGCTCGGTCGGCTCAAAATTGAAGGAATCTTTTTTTCCCTGAAACTGACCAACCGAATGAAATCAAAGTCGATACATGTGCAGAATGATACCCTGAGACCTAAAACAATTGTAAGTTGTAAATTTTTTTAAGTTGTCCGTGGTGCACACAGTACACGCTTTTGAAGTAGGTCACTACATTCACAGAGTAACTGATATAACCCTATGTCGGTAGCTCTTGTAAAAAGTCAGTGGTGGCACAAGTGCTTAAGAACTTAAATGGTTTTGCGTGAATAACATTTGTAAAGTAAAACTTCAGTAAGGTTCGATAAATTTATTCGAATTTTCAGAATGAATTGCTTTGTTTACAGAATTTAAAACCACTACAGATTACTTGTTGACTGCGTATAGATAACTAGCACTTTCAATTTTTGCCCCTATTTCTTCTAAAAACTCTATCATATAATTCGCGTCAAAATTTCAACATTTTTTTACTAACTTGACGGTATAAAAATTAAACTTATGCAATATGTCTGACGAGATTTTACATTCAAAGTAAATCTAATCGTGCCTAGCAGCACATAAATATGTAGTTTAATATGTATATATCTAATTATATTTGGCAAACCCTCGTCAATCATTAAGCAGGTTTGGAATCCACAAGTCCGTTTAAACTTCTGATTTTTTTAAACAGAATATAATACCGTGAGCTTATGCACTAATATTTCTCAAAGATAGGAGTAAACACACTTGGCTGCAGCATTCGTAATATTTTAAATATTAGAGCTTTCTTACCCACTGGAACATGCAGGTTAAATTTATAAGAACTATACTTTGAAAACTACGAACTCAATCCAATCACATATACTTGTAGGGATTTTTAAGAGCTAAGATGGATGGATGGATGGATATATAGATAGATCTGGATTCATGCGTCACGCCAGAGCAGAGGACAACAAAAAAAGGAAACAGAAACACAACAGAAGCAAAAATAACAAAAACAAGAAACGAATTAACAAGAATCCATCAGCATCTTAAGGTAACGAGCTCTCCAATATCGATCATAGATGTTCTCTCCAGAAATGACCGTACACTCCCGAAGATGATCTCCGTCCATGTCAGTTATTTGTTTACACGAGACACAATTTGGACTACTAAAAATACCTATGCGGTATAGGTGCTTAGCCAAACAAGCGTGTCCAATAAGAAGTCTAATAGCCGCTACCGCAATGTTTCGAAGATTGTTAGGGATGTTATGTATTGGGTTTCTCCAACTTTTGTCCCTAATTTCCTCCGTCACATGTGATTTATACAAAGAGTTCAACTCATTTTTAATTAATCTAGTTGCCGAGCAAGCCGGAATTTGACGTTGACAAAGTTGAACAATTTTTGTCCCCATTTTTGTCAAAAAGTCAGCCATTTCATTTTCGTAAATATTACAATGCGATAGAATCCACTGTAGTATAACTTCAGTATCCCGTTTCCCCAGGGTCTCCAGATCATTTCTACATTTTTCAATAGCAGCAGAAACCGGAGTTCCGTACTTCGAAATTGCCTGAATAGCGGAAACAGAATCAGATAATATAACCACATTCTTAGTATCACTGTTTCTCATCAAAAGTTGTTCTATGGCAGTTACAATTGCCTGCACATCGCCATCAAAATGATTAGTATTCCGTTCCAAGGTGATGTAGAAAGAGAAATCCTCCGAAAACACTCCAGCTCCTGCATTATTTTCGAGTGAAAGACGTGATCCGTCAGTATACACATGATACCACTCAAGTCTTGGGTATCTCGTGTTAATAGTTTCCAATGATTATGCTTTCAATTCTTCCTCACTAGCCTGAGATTTCTTAACATGAGTACTCAATTAAGGTTACTTCTAATTAAGTTTCTTTTAAAAGGCCTAGTTAGCTGAATAAAGACTTCAGGTCAATCAGGCAGATCCAAGTCCTCTCTGTGTTTTAAGACAGTTTGTAAGAATCCCTTTTGAGTTTTTAACACTCTAGGTGTACTATTATCATATTCTCTCCAAAAGGGAATATTAGGAACACGTATAAGTTTTTCAAAAAGGCAAAGTGCTTTTTCTCGGAATACTTCTTCTAACGGTTGGTTATCTGTTAAAATTTGCATGGCAATGACCGGAGTGGACTTAACCGCACCTGAAATGAGCCTGAGCACCCTGTTCTGACACATCTCCAAAATTTTCAAGTTAGTGCCGGTAGCTGTAATTAAGGGTTCACAACAGTAATAAACACTGGTTTAATATACATATTATAAGTAGTATTTAATATTTCTATTGCAACCCTACTAAGCCCCAGCCAATCTTTTTAAAATCTGCAATATTTTTTGTACGTTTTCGACAGTAGCTTCTATGTGTTTTTTCCACGCTAACTTTCTATCGTAAATCACTCCCAGGTACATTGAACAGTTTGATTCCGTTAGTTTTGTATCATTATATATGCCATCCAAAGCAGTGGAATGTTGTCCAAGAGTGGAAGTTTGGTATATTGTTTTTTCCATGTTAACCTCCATTGCATTTTCATTGCTCCAATCACGCAGTGTCTTTAAAGCTTTATTAATTTTTTCTGTTAAACGATTAATATTGTCGTGACGGCATGCGTCACTCCTTTGTAAATTGTATAACTTCAGTACTTTTTAAACTTTTATTTAATTAATCTGTGTCCTGGAACCCTCTTGTCAATGTATATATTTTAGCAGATGTAGACGTATCGAAATCAGTATTAAATTGTGCCATTTTTAATTCGTTATATTAATTCTCGCACACTCGGGGAATGACGCCTGTTAGTCTGGCTTGCTGGCGGAGACAGATGTCTCCTTGTTGTCACGCGGCAGATACGCGTGCCTTTGGAATCGTCCGTTGTGGGGCGGAACGGTGGATGATTTTTAATTGGAAGTAATTTTCGATTGGTGGAGAGGAGAAGTTGTGAGCCCAAGTGATTTTCTATTGGACGGCTCCTGGATCCATCTGGAATGTATATAAGCTGTGTGAATTGTAACTCTGGGCTCTCTCCCTGGAAACATCTTCGAACTCACGTCGACGCGGGACTTAGCCCTCAGGCGGAGTCACCGTGTTGTGAGGGTCGGGAGAGATGCCACCTTGCCACTGATGCCACCATGCCACTGATGCCACCTTGCCACTGCTGTTACCGTCGCCACTGCCGAGATCTGATGATGCCTTGCCCTCGCCGACCGTCGACCGCCGTGTAAACGTGGAGATGATGCCTCGCTTTACTTGGTCGAGTACCGGGACCAGAAAAGGCAAATATGAAGCTGTTCCCTGGACTGACCTGATCCGGTATCATTCCGGAAACTGCGGTTCGACCGTTCCTGTTGGAGCGGGGCAATGTTTGCCCCGAGGGAAACTACCAGCGGATGCTTGTGCTCTTTCTGCCATGAGTCCTTCCAAGAATGTCTTGAGGTAAGACTTTAACACTTAGACTGCCGTTGGGCTGTTGACTGGACTTGTGCATCGACCACTGCAGAACCTTTTATCCTTAGGATCTTCTGCCAGCATTATTTATATATATTTTACCTACAGTCTCCTTCTTCACAATGAAGCATTATCTAAGCCATAGTAATTTAAATGGAATTTATACTGTTTGAAATACAGTTAATACTTAAGCCTTTAACGTTCCCCGGGTGTGTGCATTCTCTCTGACCATACCTTTATTTTTGCTAAATTAGAATATATGTAATTTATGTGTAATTAATTGATTTATAGAATGAATATTAAAGTTCCGGCAAAGAGCCGATGATTTTTAGTTGAAGTGTGGTCCAGTGGTTTGGTTGCTGAACATGAATCAGCATTTGTATTTTCTGTGATAACTCCTTAACATTTGGCATTTAAATAAACTTAGAAGTTAAACGAAATTTTGTGTTCTTATTTGTGTAGAATTTGTATTGTATTTAAGTGTTTTCAGCTTCTGGAGAATTCTTGAAGGTAAAGGTAATTTCCTTGGATTTTGTTGGGTTTTCCTTCACAGGTCATCAATTGGAATTCTTCCAATTGACGGGAGGAGTGTTTCGAACCTGGGTTATAAATTTGGTGAGAGTTAGACTCTCGGTCTGCCGTGTCTGGCCGGTATCCGTGGTGACTTTAGGAGCCCACGGAACCCGTTATGACAATATCTTTACGAGGAGCAGATGCCCATATTACTAAATCATCCGCATCCAAGGCACTTGAAATTCCACCAATTCTCTCCAATTCAAAAGGAAGATCATTTATATAAATATTAAAGAGAGTTGAACTCGTAACTCCTCCCTGTTGTAGCCCTCTATGCGTTTGTTTATAAGACGATGTACTCTCTCCGTATCGCAGTGAAATGTATCTCTAAGTTGTTAGTTCCTTAATCCATTTTATTATATATATATATATATATATATATATATATATATATATATATATATATATATATATATATATATATATATATATATATATATACAGGGTGTCCCAAAAACATTGACCTCGGCTTTTATTCCTTAAATATTGATTTTAGACATATATAATAAATTACAAAGTTGCGTAAAAAAGGGTATATAATTTTATGAAATCGATAAAAATTTTCAGGGGATGAAATTTGAAGAAACACAAAATTTAAATTTTTATGAGGCCCTCCGAACAAAATCATTTGAAATGAGTAAAATGTGTCCTTACACTAATAAGGTGATATACAAAATTTCAGCATTTTATCATAAAAAGTCCCAGAAATGTGTTTAAACCGAGTTGGTGAGGAATTAATCACAAATTAAAATGTAAATATTTACAGACAGAGAGCAAATGACGCAACGCAGAAATGCATCATAGGCTTATCAGGCGAATGCAGTTAATTATTGGCATGGATGGAAAACATTTTGAACAAGCTTTGTAATATTTGTGTAAAGTTATTATTTCTACACAGTATAGAAATTTTTGTACCAATAAATAGCAAAATTATAATTTATTTATGTAATCACTGATTTCTTTCGTAATCTGTGTATGACCCCTGAAACGTGATCTGCCGACAGGATTTTTCCCCTCTGATAACCCATGTCGATGCATCGAAAAGTGGTTTAAATCAGAATATTTGTCTTTTCATATCTGTGGGACTTTATATGGTAAAATACTGAAATTCTGTACATCACCTTATTAGTGTATGGGGTACATTTTACTCATTGGAAATGCTTTTGTATGGGGCCGTATAAGAATTTAAATTTTGTATTTCTTAAAAATTAATTCCTTTGAAAATTTAATCGATTTCATAAAATTCTGTACGCGTTTTAATCAACTTTGTAATTTAATATATATCTCTAACGTTCAACGTTTAAGAAATAAAAGCCGAGGTCAATGTTTTTAGGAGACCCTGTATATATAATACAAAAATAACGATTGGACAAACTATAATTAACTGAATATTTCAGAAATGAAACTGTGGGAATTTCGTGAACGTCTGTAACTGCGGTTTTTCTGATAGTTTTCCGACATTATCAACAAAGTAGCTGAAAAAATGAGATAGCGGATAGAAAAGATAGCAGAATATTTTACGGTGCATACCTTATACAGTTTTGAAGATATTTCAAGTAAAAATTAGAAGAATCTGATGTGAGCAGCACATGACTTTCCACGTGATCTGCACATAACCCATTATTTATCCCTCCGAAGATATATTAGTTGCCCTATATCCTTGGGTGAGTAACACATTCTGGGTTGTTTAGGTTCTTTTATCCCAAATCATAACAAAATCTAATCAGCACCAGGGTAACTCACAAGTGACTTACCTACCAAATGTTATGAGATTTTTTCAATTAGATTTTGAGTTAGTATGGATACACATAATGCACAGGCAGATAGACAGACAGACAGAAAGAGAGGCAGACACAGACACCACACACGTCAAGCCAAAAGTAGAATTTTCGTATTTTAAAGGCCTGAAAACGTGCAGATCATTGAGTTGCGATTATCGACACGATTCCAATATTTTCTCTTTACAGTACCACTTATTGCAGGGAAAGTGAAAATGGAAAAATTAAACTTTAGTCGGATAGATACTTTTTTGGAGTTTTTTCCGAAATAAATGTTCAAACTATTAACATATTCAAAATATTCATAAATTTAACAATATTTACGACAAAACAAGATGTTTTGTCGTATTTATAGATGATTTGAGTTAGGTTCGGAGCTATAAGAGTTCAAAATTTTTACATTTTTCGTAACGCTCCTATTTCCGCTACATATATGCCTAGTGCAGATATTATTCACATGAAAACCATTGTTGTCTCAGCGGAAAATCAAATTACTGATATTCGGATGGTCAAACGACAACCTATTAATTGAAATTTTTAAAAAATATTTCCTTCTGCAATTGGGGCCGTCATTACTTAATTAACTCCATTGAAAAAGTAAGTTTTATACCCCACCCCATAAAACGTTCATAGTGAAACAGAATAAAAAATTTACGTTGAGCAAAAAAAATATGCCCCCCCCCAACTATACACAGAACTTCACGGGTCCAAAGCATGTGGCTACTTTACCTATGGTTAAAACGGCCCTGGATGCTTTAATTCTGCAATTTTGTATTTAGGAATCTAATCAATTTGTAGTAAATTTCTCAATGTTTTACTGTAGAAATTTTAGCTCATATTCACAAACTTACTAATGGAAATTGAACCGAAAACAAGTTATATACTATAATCAACTAAATAACAGTTTTGCTGGTAAAATTGTCGTTTCCGTTATTTTGGTGTTCAGTTTATTTCTTCCTATATTTCTCTTGCAATTTAAAGTGAAATTTAAATATATATATATTTGTTATCATTCTTACTCATTGTTGATTTCTTATTTGAAAGAAATTGAACTTAATGCCAAACACGTATTTCGCATTAGCTAAATAGTTTCACTCTAAAAAGTTATACTTGAACGAAATTTAGTTTTACTAATGCGTTTCTTCAAAGAGAAGATCAAAGGATTTAATTTGCTTTTTCTGAAATAGTGATCTATTTTGTGACATACGCTGTAGATACTTAATTCCATCTAATATTTGATCAGATATTTGTATTTGTATTAAGTATCCAGAAGTCAATAAAATATATACATTTATCAGTGTACAACAATACCCTACTAATAATATTACCATTATTTTTTGTATCGATGTATATGTCCGTTGTCTGTACGTTTTCAGAATATATTTACAATTAACACAGAAAAAACATATCTTAATGAAGCTAAATTTTACAAATTACCCCTTGCAAGCTTATTTTTAAATAATAAAGTAAAACATATATCTGTGTTTTCGTTGCATGTAACGAGAATTTAAAGTTGTCAACATCCAAACAAATTCGGTATAAGAGGAACTGAACTCCCGAGGAAATGTACCTTGGTGAGATTTTTTCTTAAATTCCAAATAGTTTAAAATTTGTCAACATTTAAATCGAAACTCCGTCGAATTTCCACTATTTCGAAATTAATTTGTTTTAACAGACAGATTCTCTGAGCAATGCAAGTAGTCGTCTGCAGTTTAATCGGTATTTAAATGCTTATTTAGGGCGTAGCACGTCCGGGCGGGCTACATTAGAACGTTGAACCGCGAAATTTGCTTTTCTAAAAACAATAATACTTTAATTCGTTCCTACTTTAAAACATGCTCAATGCTGGGAATATTTCTAGTAATACACTCTTTTGCAAAAAAGTATATGCATCCATAAGAAATTCAGCTATAGCTGTGCGACACTCGACACGTATGTAACGTTTGAGAAAATATGCAAATTATTAGAATTTAGGAGTGAAACACATTTCATTAAGAAATCATGTCAATAAGATGATATTTTAGTGAGTGGTAAATCCTTCCCTGGCAGCTATATAAACCGATATTCGGAGCGGCATAAAGACAATTAAGTTTTTTATGTCCCTTTGTTGAATATTCTGGCACACATGCTGCAACTTTTCAGCTAATTCAATTGTGCTCTGAAAAGGCTGCAATTGCCGCCTCAGCAGCTGTGGATATTCGTTGCGGCATTGAGGACGTGTTTTATTAGTGATGTGTCTATGGCCCTAAATGGCCATGGGAGGATATTAAATCCTCGAAGCTGTTATTGAGATAGCTGTGAAGTGTGTGGTCGAACGTTGTCTTGTTGTTTAATGGAACTTGAACTGCTTGATCGCATAGGCAGAAAATCGTCGACGTACAAGCCAGCCGTCAGATTCGTTTACAGCACTACTAGAGGATGTCGGTTTTTCTATGAGTTTGCTCCCTAGACTGTCACGCTGCGCGTGATGGCCGTTTGTCGCTCGGCAACAAATGATGGGATCTTAACGATTCGTCACTAAAAACAATATGCATCCAATAGGACACTGTCCAGCTCGGCACCAGGTGATACGACTCTGCTGTGTTGAGGGGCCAGTGGTAAGCGTCTTAAAAGACGTCGACACCTAATCTCACATTCTGTCAGTCGTCTTCCTTGATACAGGATGCATGGAGGATGGCACATGCCTTCAAATGGCTGATAGCGACGCCATTGGTGTGGACGTCATTCCTCTCCTGACGGCACGATGCCCTCGAGCATGTGTCTGTCTGGTACATGTTGAGTCCCTACGGTGGTAACATTTGCCTTATCTGTTCCACCTCTGTCAAATCCAAGCAAGTATCATATAACTCTGACCAAGAGGGCGACTAATACGTCTGATGGACCAACCAGCCTCCATTAAACTTATGGTGAGACCTATCTCTGAATACCACAATTATTCGTAACGCCGTCGATTACGTCTCGGAGGAATTTGTGTACACAACATACAATATTACAGCAGGCAATAATCTAGTTCCAGTTGTCCGTGAGTGAGGCAATCGGATGTTTTAAATTCTGCAGCATGTGTCGTTCTCATGCGCTTTGCATGAGATGTATAACATCATTGGCGCTGACAATGTGATCATATGTATAACTCCTCTTTTTGGACTCAGACCTTGGAACCTAATTGGAGGTCTATGTTACCTGTTTGAACGACGGCCGTGACGCGCCATTCAGCCTAGATCGGCAATTAGTAGGGACGGCATGCACTGGGACAGTACACTGCTATCTATACTACAATCCTCTCGAGAGGGCTTATAGGACCACGCATTTAACCTGATAATACTCCGCATGAATGCGGAGATTGTTTGGGCAGAGCCTATAATTGAATTCGGATCGTTCGTGTCGAAAACCCAGACCATTCGTCTCGTCCGAGGACTTAGAGAAGCTGATTGACGGATCGTTCGTGTGTAATCCCTGAGAGTTAACCTCTGGGCTGTGTCATCCCTTACGTAACTCTCAAAACAGCATTTGTAAGCTGAATTTTGAGGCTGTAGCTCAATTTTCATAGATGCATGCATTATTTTGCAACAGAGTGCCAATTACTATCATTATAAGCCAATTACTATCATTATGGTTGGGACAAATATTTTGAATTCAGCATTTTCTTCCAATTCCAAAAACGTTTAAAGTATTGAATATCGATGTTATTTCCTCAGTTGAAAAAATCAAATTTAGCAAGATAAGAATTAAATATTGTTGTTGCCTGCCCACCATTGTCTAGCTGCATCTAGACACTTTCCATGAGCTCGTTAATCTTCAAAATATCAAGAGCAAATATGAGCTTTGAGATAAAATCGTCTCTTGTGAGTTGCAGACAGTCGATTATATATGTACCGTGGTAGCCTTCTCGACACCACATCTGCTGCAGATAGGGTACACCTTACGGTTATGACTGTAAGAGAGAATCTTTAAGGGAATACTGGCAAATCTGGATAGCGCCGTCTGATCTTTCCTCTCATAAGTAAAACCAAGCTAACCACCGGGGGGGTTCTTCTAATACCAGTAATGAGTTGGTGGCAGGGGAGACTTTCCATGTATTTTTATCCACGTGTTTTTTTTTCTTTTACAGTAGAGCTGTAAGAAGGTAAGGGAATTAGTAGAAACCAAAGATTCCCCAGAGTCCTCCTTTGCTAGGTTATCGGCAATGCCATTACCATAGATATATGTGTGAGGGTAACCACTGCAGGTGCACTTCATGGGCAAGGGAGGAAAAATGTCATTTAAGTTTGCTCAATATAGAAATACTATATCAAATTTTGTAGTGTATTTCAAAACGACTATTTTCGAGAATTAATATTAACGGTTTTATATAGGCTAAATTTATCTTGATGGTAATTATTATTTAGATATTGTCAACAGCCATGTTACATTCTCCATTGGGTTTGAATCTGGTGAGTTTGCTTCCTATTTCCTTTCCGTTATCATTTTAGAATGAATACGGCTCTGCAGTGAATGTCATGTACTGCTCTCAACATGTATTGCCATCAACACGTGTGGTCGTAAAACTAATTATTTAGAACTGGTGCTATAAGCTGTAGGCTCCACAGAAAAATTATAAGTATGGCATTTTTCAGACAGTCATGCAATGGGAGCTCATTCCAGTACAGGCGATTGTTTTAAGAATATTATTTTTTCAACAATATCAAAATTGTTAATCTGTAGTGAAAGTCAAGTATTGATCACCCCATGTTGTTAAGTGTGAGGCATGATTCTTTGTCATTTATTTTTAAAATGCAAACTCATAAACACACATCTAGTCGCTGATGAATGATTTATTATTTCATGAATCGATAAATTATATTTGTTCCCTCATTAATGGTTGATAGTTTGCGATTTTGCCTCTAGTTTATCTTATCAGTGGACTTGATTGCCCGCCTATAAGAGGAAAGTACAAGCATAATTATCGGAACTTATGATGGAAAATCTTTGATAAATTGTAATTAATTCTCTCATTTTGTAGTTCTAAAACGAAAATTAACCTTTAAAACATGTATTCTAAATGTTTATTGTATCATTTCTGATCACAGACTGATTAATATATTCGCTACCAAGCAGATAATAAAATACGTTTAAAATTTTAAACTAAGTCATAAAACTTTAATGTGATTAATGCATTACCTACTTATTAACATGTTGTGATATTAACGGTACAGATTAATAAATGTTATATATTTCTTAACATAGGATCAGAAAATAAATATGATTTTTGTTGTCAAAGACTAACTTAATTTGAGACCGATTAAAATAAGTATGATTTTTGTTGTTATTGATGTTAATTAAGTATGAAATCTGTTGTTCTGATTTTAATAATTATCATTGTCTTTATGGATTGGGAAAATTAATTTACATTGATGTGGATAGAATACGACTTCCCCTGATTTGTCTTCTTTAGCAGCAAACTAGAGGTACAAGATCAATGGCACAATGTCTTCAATGTTCAATTTTATATTAGCATTGGGTATTTTTCTCGACGGCAATCTGGAAAATCAGTTTGATGCACTAAATTATCGTATGTTTCCCACATATCTAACACAACAATTAGAAATGCTGCTAGTATCCTTTAAGCAGTACACTCAAACCTGTTTTTGTGCTGTCATTTTTTGTGCGATGTTTTACTTGTGCGATTTTTTTTGTGCGGTATATGAAAATTTCAATCAAATTGGAACATAATTGACGAAGTTATCAATAAAAATTTAGTGGGTTTGATCGGCTATTTAGTTTTTCGATTCGAATTCTGAAAGAACTTCAAAATTCCAAAAGGAGCTTCAATCTTGTATATCTGGCTACCGAGACATATACAAGCGTCTAGTGAAACATCAGTCGTTGCAAAAACTGATCATCGACTACATGGTAACTGAAAAAAAGTCAACTCTAAATGAGTGCGACGTAGTATCTTCAAGTGACGAAAGCGATTTTGAACCAGTTTACCACAAGAAAGTTCGAGTATTGTCAGACTACGAAGGATAATGGTTATACGTTTTGAAAAGTTTTGTATGTGTAAAATAAGTACATATGTAAATAAAATATTTAAAAATGTTCGCATGTGTATTTTCTAAATCAGATTCCAAAAGGTTCGGCGAGATTCCAAGTAGCTGCCAAGCCTCGTGTCTTAATTTCGTTTAAAAAAGCAATTCCTAGTTATTTCGTAAGGTTTTGAGTTATTTTCTACGTGAGACTTTTTTATGCGGTCCCTATTCATCGCATAAAAAAAATATTTTTTAATTGTGTTGCGAAAACTATTTTTTATAGCTACTCGTGAAGTTTTGTGCGATTTTTTTTATGCGTTTTCTTTTATAAGGTCCCTATCCACCGCACAAAAATAGGTTTGAGTGTATAAGCTATATATTAAAGGAATTTAAGCATTTAAATATATAGAATTACTATAAATTTTTGTATCATCTGCGATATGCGTTGTGTTTGGCAATTTGACGATATTTTCAATGTAGCAACATTTGAAAAAGTTGCCAAGTTGGCGATTTTTCTTTAAATATATCGTTAAGGTAATCCTCTTTATTGATACGGCTTATTTTAATTTATCTGAAAGCGTGCTATATCACGAGAACGGTTTGTGCTAATATTCTAGCGTTTGTGCCATTCGTTTTCTAATGAGAAATTGCGCAAAAAATATTATTTTTTTAATATTATTAAAGATCTTAAATTTTTAATAAATATTTCAAAAATTCATTCGAAAATTGAGGAAGATCTACGAGCAAACAATGTTTAATGCAATCAATATGGCGTTAAGCAATGGGGTTCCAGTATGCACTGAGTATAATAATCGCATCAATTTGTTTTGTAACCGATCCATGTGTTATAGCTATGATCCATGATATATAGCTATGTCGTTTGTACATATTTACAGACTCAAACATACTTAACCTTTTGCTTACGGGTGGGACAGCATCAATCCCAAACGAAGAACCTCTCAAAAAGACAGGTATTTGACATACCCTATCCCAAACAGTTCGATCCCTCTATGCAAGCGTCCATGGACGCCTGCGACATTTGTGTTTTGTAAATTTGTAAGAAATTAACTAAAGTATGTGTAACTAAAGTGTAAGAAATTAACTAAAGCACGACTTTCTCATAGTATAACCAATTTTAAGTAGATTATGATAATTAGCTACTTAATTACCATAAGCTACCAATAAGTAATCAGTAGTCCATTTTAAGTCGATTTTTATTACAAATTTTTAAAGACAAATGCCGCTATGTGTGGACGGTTAAACTGACAGAAAAACTCTTCCAAAACATCATTACAGTACTATCTCCTAATAAAACCTATATAATTTCATTTATTTAGCAATTTTTTATCAATTTGGTGACTTAATATCGATTTGGCGACAATTTTGTCAATTTGGCGACAATTGAAAAATTGCCAAATATGTCACCTAGAGGGACGGCTGAACTGACAGAAAAAATGCAAACGAAACCCCAGTACATTAACGCAAGTACTTACAGTACTCCTAACAAAATACGATTAATTATATTGATTTAGTGTTATGTTCATCAATTTGGCGATATTTTTATCGACATTCTCGTAATTTTGGATATCCTAATTCTCGTAATTTGAAATAACTAGCCATGTTAGCGATATTCCGCCATAGTTTTCGCCAAGCAATATGTACAGACGTATAGAGAAATTGATAAGATATTAAAGTATAGAGATACGATTTTAAATAAATAATTCTACAAAGTAACATGGATTAACAAAGAAATTGAACTTAATTTTGCAAAATATTGAATTTTCATTAACTTAGTGTCGTTTCATCCATTTGGAAATATTGTCGATTATTTGACGATATTTTGGGTCAAATTGGTGACATTTAAAATGTCACCAAATTAGTCGATAAGGGGGCTGGCTCACAAACAAACGTTGCTAAAACATCACAACACTATCTTCAAAAGCACATTTACTTTAAGTGATTAAGCGTCATTTTATCAATTTGGCAACATCTTCATCAATTTTGAACCATTAAAATAAAGTCGCCATGTTTGTGATATCTCGCAAAATTCATCGCCAAAATTTTCACCAAGCCTTACAGAGACGGACAGATTAATATATTATGCTTATAGGAATTTTCAAGTAGCTCAGGATTTTATTTGTTTTCTTTGCAAATTTGAAATAAAAATATCTAATGTGGGAAACACATGACTTTCCTTATATAATGCAATGAATTTACTACTTTTATAGTTAAAAAAAACGCTATTCTGATAGTAGATATTCTTTCCAAGATATTGAATACTTTCACACACACACACACACACACACACACACACACACACACACATCACTTCAAAAATGTTTGATTCGTGATCAGGGATGCTTGAAACGTGCTCTCCCGTCGAAAATTCGAATTTTCGACCCCGTCACAATACTTTCCTTATACATTATGTATATAAGGAAAGTAAAAATATAAAACGTATCATTGGTCTCAACGATCACACATGTAGCATGCTACCCTTCATCTTAAAGAGCTTGAAAATATCGAGGGTGTAACTGCTCTCCTCCGAGAAGGGTTAATGTCGTCAAGAATACAAAAATTGTATATCTGCTATTTTTCACTACAATGATTGAAAATGTTAAGTTTTATGATCATTTAGCTATAAAAATTACCTCTTTTACGCATAATTATGTCAAATGTTTTCCTATGCTACCATGTTAAAAAAATATAAAATGTACAATAAGTTTCGAAGTTTTCGCTTGAATTAAAAAAAAAATCTATCGAGTTTTAGAGTTTTCGACAACAAAATAAAATATAAATTTTCGTGAAAATACATTAATATTTGTGGCCACTATCATATTCCTAAGAAATCGACCACAGACAGACATGTGGACGTTGATCACTCTAAAAATATTCAAAATGTATGCAGGAAGTCCTAACACATATATTGACGTCAAAATCTCGAAACCGAAAATTTTCGTGAAAACAATACTTTATGATATATTCTATAGTTTTTTAGTAATAAAATAGTAGTAAAGCTCTCAAACAATTTCTCATACAAGATGTCTATATGACATGTGGTTCACACGAAATGGCCATTCAGAAGACGCACAATAAAGTTATAAATAAAACCATCAGTCAAGATAAGTTAAGACTCTCCTGTCGTTTACCACTTCTCAAGCTTCAAATTTATAAATAGTATGTCCTTTACGTGTCGTATTCATGTCATTATATTTGAAGTCTAC
The DNA here is from genome assembly GCA_951213105.1 of Amaurobius ferox. NCBI lineage: Eukaryota > Metazoa > Arthropoda > Arachnida > Araneae > Amaurobiidae > Amaurobius > Amaurobius ferox. The sequence continues at coordinate 121,232,023 of OX578148.1, forward strand.
AGGACCGACATGTACATGCATTAAGATTACCATAAGGTTGAAATAAATTTATTTGAAATACAGTAATATTTAAAATATATAAGTATTTTCAATATAAGTGAAAAACCGTCTGATGTGGGCGACATATGACTTTTGATGCAGACTTAAATAATTTGGGGGTAAGAATATGCTTAATGCTGAATCCATATCCATTATCAACTACGATCAGCCGATTCTGAAAACAATAAATATTTCGAGCAAAGTGGTTTAAAAGTAAGTAGAAAAGAACCGGAGGTTGAAATCCATAGTGTGCCTCCCTACATCCTCAAAAACTCGATGTTGAATCTAGATACGTCATCACTAAAACTCTATCTATAACCGATATAGAAATGCATGTTTCAAGGAAAATAAAAAAAATTAAACCTTAACAAGAAAAATACCGTAAGTGGAATCCTTAATTTAATCGAATAATCAATTTGCCAACCCCACCTTGAATTCGATGCTGAACCCATATCAGTCATCATCTAAGCGCTATCTCCAGCCAATTTGAGATAATAGATGTTTTAAAGACATTTTCTGAAGTAGAAGTGAAATAAATCTGAAAGTATTAATCCTTGACTCACCCATATCGCCCCTCTGAAGTTTGACACTGAATCTATATCAGTTGCAATCTAAGCTCATTTTATAGCAGGTCTTTTAATATAGATGTTGCAAGGAAAATGCAAATTTTGAATGGAAGATAACTTCTAGAGAACTAAAGAGGGAATCCTTAGTGAGTCTTTAAGCCCCCTCCCATATTTAATGCTTAATCTCTATATCAGTTCTTACCTAAGATCTATCTACAGTTAATATGGAAAAGTATATATTCCGAGTCAAGTTTTAATGCGTACAACCGGATGTGAAAATTTTTAGTACACTACACTACTACTGCAGAATTTGGTAGCATACATATCATCATCATCATCATTCATCATATTTGGCACGGCAGCCCAGGATGAGCCATGGCCTTCCGCTGAAGATTCCTCCAGGACTGTCTATTTCTAGACCTGGTCTACCAGTCTCATACTCCAATCACTCTAAAATCTGAATCAACTGAGTCAAGCCATCTCAGCTTTGGTCTTCCTCTTTTTCTACTAGTAAAGAGCCTTGCATCAAACATCTTCTTTACCGGGTCCCTTTCATCCATTCTAGCAATATGAGAGGCCCAGTTCATTCGCTTAGCATACATATCAGTACACATTAATACATATCAATTATCATCTAATATGAATGAATTGCCAATTTTGGAATATACAGGATTGTCTAAAAGGTCTTTGACAAAATCGGGCATGCAAAAAACAAGCCCTTTTTACATAGGAACGTGTAGCCGCAAATGCCACCGTAGGTACTACAGATGTAGGAAGACACAAAAAGAGAGGAATGCAAATAATACAGCACATGTTAATGAGGCATAACAATTACATGTATTAATTACAATTGTCTATCATAGTATTAAAGTAAGTGTTCAAAGTCCTTGCCATCCGCAGCTGTGCATCTTTTAGCCTGGATGAGCAACACTCTCTCAATCTGTCCTGCAAGATGGATCGGCCAGGAAGGACCCGTAAGTTGGCCACCACAGTCACCCAATTTGTCCCCCACTGATTTCTTCCCGTGGAGTTGCCTCAATAGTCTTGTTTGCGAGACCTCTGAGAACCCAATCCATACAACTTACCTGAGATAGTATAGAACTGTTTGCGAGATTCCTTGCAATATCTGGCGCTGATCTTTCACTAGAGTCGTTGAGGCAGCAACACGTGTTCTAGACGTCCTGGCATTTTGGAACGCGTTCGCCAATCTATGATTCAACGTTGCCAAACGTGCGTATCTGCGGATGGCAAGAACTTTGATCACTTACTTTAATACTATTATAAGCAATTGCAATTGACACTTATAATTGCTATGTCTAATAAACATGTGTTGTATTATCTTCATTAATTTCTTTTTGCTTCTTGCATCTGTAACGCTCCAGGGGTGTGGGGCGTTTGCGGATACATGTCCCTATGTAAAACGGGCTTATTTTGTATGCCGGAACTACCTTAAAATTTGGATCGCTTTGTAGAAGGCTGTTTTCTAGTGGCCTTTTGGACAATCCTGTAGATATTTCAAGAAAAATGGAAATTTTTGAGCCAGAAATGGAAATAATAAGTGATGCCCCTCCTTTCTTCAAAATTTTGTGCATAATCCATATCAATCACCATCCAAATTCTGGCTATAGTATATCCTCAGAAGTAGAAATTTCAAATACATTTTAGTAAAGAATAGATGGTACGTAAATTTGAGTGTCACTAATAATAATTTAATTATCATAGACAATTACATATAAAACAATAATTTTATTAATATATTTATATAATAACATGTAAATAAATATATTAATGCACGATTTTAAAAGTTTTTATTTGAATTTTTGTAAAAGTATATCTTGACGAAGTAATGAGTAAATTTTTGACCAATTTCTCTAAAAACCAGTTAAACTGGTACGTTTACAAATTGAAAAAAGAACTTACCAAATTTCAATTAAAACACCCAATTTGGTCGAGAAATATCGTTCCCCAGACACAAGCGCTATTGAAGAAATAGTTAATTTTCTTCAAGGATTTTCAAAACAATCTATCAAAATCCAAGAATCGGATTTTTACGCCACACCAGTATTCCCCCTTTATATATACAGAGTATTGTAAGTAAGTAAATACTCCATCAAAAGTCCATAAAATTAAGTAACTGTTTTTCTTTCTATGATGGATCATTCTTAAAATTATGCGTAGTAAAAGCATCCTTACTTCCGTTTCGGAACTCGGCTCAAGAAAAGGGCTCAATTATTTTAGGATAACAAAGAAAAGATTAATGGATTTCGGGAGAAAGTACTTCCGTTTCTAGTTTTCCAACCAATATAAACTAAGGGGGATATCCGGAGAGAGTTCAGCAGTTCATTAAAATTCTGAACACTTTCTATACAACCTAAGAAATAATCTCAATTTAATCTTCGTATATATGAAAATGAATGAATTGAAATTTTTCTTTTGCTACGTAATTTGTAAACTTCATTTAGAAAAAATGATTTCATGACACTTCGCAGCCTACAGTAATGAAGATATTCGTCGATGACCTTGGGAGTTCTATAAAACATCTGATTATAATTTTTCTCAATTTACGTTCTAACTTATGATTCATTTTGTACTAACAACTTCTTATTGGTTCAAGTGTGTAGACTAATCCAGAGCCTGCTAACAATTTTCTGCTATCCTGGCGATAGAAGAGGATAACATTTCAGTTCGCAATGAATAAGGGATGTGTATTTGTAGTCGGTAATCACATGATTCGTCATCGTTCCTGAAGTAATCAGGCATTAAAACAACGGTCCGGAGGTGTGGTAGACAGTTTACTCATGAGTGGCAAATAACTGAGATTGGTACAATAAAATTAGACAACTTGCGTTCCCCTAGGAGGTCTACCTACGACTTCTGATGGAAGTTAACAAGAATCTTCGGTCCGTATTTGTTGTGCTACGAGTAATACATATGTTTATGAATATATCACCAAGCCCCGTAATTTCTGAGTGCTTAAGTTCATTTACCGGAACAGGCCTGTTTAATCTAATAACTTTTTCCTGTAAGTAAATCTTATTTTCACAGACAGTCACTGTATAACTTGATTTTCGTTAATAAAGAAGTTAAATTTTAAATTCTAAGTATCTGTGTGCTTGCCGTGGCCGTAACGGATACTTTGAATTCTTCCGGAAGTTCTTAGTTGTGTTATTTTACATTGCAAATATCTGGGACACGGGTCAGGGACTTTGGAATCTAGAGAATGATGTTAAATAAAATGTCGTTAGATGTAACAACGTGGAATAAGGTCGGGATAGATTGTGGTTAATGCAGAATGATCAGCAATCCCGTGTTCCATTCTCGACATCCACATAGCCATTTTTAATAGTAGTCATTTTTAATGAATACAAATAAGAAGGGTTCTTGTGATATGAAAAAAAAAGTTAGAATCATTTAGCTATTTTCCTAGACCCAAAAGGATAGCTTCGGATTCCAAATTCTAAATCAATTTTCAAAAGAAAAGTGTTATCTTCTATCAGAAGACACAAAATGAGTTATTGATTCAGTTGTTTAGAATGTAAGTCCGTCAATAATAAACAAAATGGCGGAAAATCATGCTTCATCAATTTTTGAAATTCTAAATCAAATTTATCTTTTAAAAGAAAATTATGGACTGTCGTCTATAATACGCAAAATGTACCATAATTCATTAAAACTGCACATTGTCCGTCAACATTGAAGAAAAAATAACCGAAATTTGTAAAATGTATAATTTTATTTTTTTTCTCCGGTACATTTTCTGGAACCATTTGTTTTGTTATGTTTTCTCAGCTTTCTGGTCATATTACTGAAAAAAATCGAGTCTTTAGAATTGATCCAGTTATTTACTTATTTATGAAAAAACTTTATCAATACTTAGCTAGATAAAAACATTCCATACTTCCGAAAAGGAACTCTGTTAAGAAAACGGAGCAATTATTGTAAGGCAACAAAGAGAAGATTAATGGATTAACAGAGATCGCAATTCACTTTCAAATTTTCAAACCAATGGACAATAAGAAGGATATCCGCCAAGTTAAGTAGTACATAAAAATTCCATTTCATAAGTTTAAGAATGACCATCACGCGACTAACAAATACGACTTATTATTTGTTATTTCAACCTATTATATGGAGATTTTTCGAGTGAAATTTTTGCAACTAAAATATTTCCGTGTAACAATGTACAGGGTCTTTATAATTAAAGTTCCACTTTGAAATGACCATAAAAGGAAAACTACTGGACAGAATGTTATCAAACTTGGTAATAGTTTACAAGAAGTTATGGGATTTTATTTTCCGCAAAAAAAAAGTTCAAAATCTCACCGTCAGCGGGGAATGGCGCTGTATGCAATATTGTTAAACGAAATAAGACATGAAGTCATTGGCTTAAAAAGTTTTTAATCGTTTTTAAAACGTGTTACACATCATGTTCAATGTGTCTTCCACTATTTTCTGAAAGCAAGTTAAATCGCATTACTGCGTTCTCAACAGTAGCTCTTAGCATATCAGGAGGAATGTTACGGACATGTCGATGTATCACCTTTTTCAATTCCGCCAAATTGTTTATGTTATCACCATAAACAGTGGCTTAGACACCACGATTTTTATGTAGGACGGGGTTCCACTCACATTGGTACATGTATCAAACGGTTACTTAATATTTCACGGATGACCGGATTGTAAGCTGACACTTTCCCATTTCTTGGCCACCCCGGTCACCAAACCTCAACCCCTGTGACCTCTGGCTATGGGGTTACCTCAACGACATTATTTATGGTGATAACATAAACAATTTGACGGTATTGAAAAATGTGATACACCAACATGTCCGTAACATTCCTCCTGATACGCTAAGAGCTACTCTTGAGAACGCAGTAATGCGATTTAACTTGCTTTCAGAAAATGGTTGAAGCCACACTGAACATGATTTGTAACACGTTTTAGAAACGATTAAAACTTTTTAAACCGATGTTTTCATGTCTTATTTCGTTTAACGATATTGCATACAGCGCCATTCCCCGCTGACGGTGAGTTTTTGAACTTTTTTTCTTGCGGAAAATAAAAACCCATGACCTCCTTCCTGTAAACTATTACCAACTTTGATAACATTTTGTCCAGTAGTTTTCCTTTTATAGTCATTTCAAAGTGGAACTTTAATTATAAAGATCCTGTATGTACGGTATGACATGCGATCACTTCCTGTAATATTTATTTACAAAACTGTTTGAAATGTCAAAAAAGTCTGATGCGGACAGCATATGAGTTTCGCTACAGAACCCATTTCAATTTCATTTTCCCTTATTTGTACACCGAGCTGCTAAAATACTTAGAAATTAAGAGTTTTGAAAGAAGTAGGTCATATGTACAGATCTAATTACCGGCACTTATAAAAAATAATGCCAATTTTTCAAATATAAAATAATCAGACGTGGACAGCACATGGTTTAATGTAATGTATTGATGTATTTCACAGCGAAAAGAAAAAAATGATGTACAAGATATGTTTTAAAAGTTGAAATTGAACATTTGACGTTTTTCTGGATGATCTTTAATTTTGAATCACTCCACTCGTTCTCGAAATATCACTTTCACAGATCCACTGACACACACACTAACATACCCTCATATTAACATACATGCACAAATATACACGCACAAACATACACATTATTCACGTTCAGGAATGATTGAAACGTAGTCTTATGTCGAAAATTCGGTTTTGGGATTTCGACCCTGCCACAATACTTTTCCCATATATTATGTATGTAGGGACAGTAAAAAATGTAATAAAAATCAATTCCTAATATATTGCTGAGTAGCAATCAGCTGGTTTACTTATTTTCTCTATATACTGCATTTTCTATATATTGCATGTAGAGAAAGTATTATAACAGGATCAAAAATTCGAATTCGAGTTTTCGTAAGATAAGCACGTTTTAAGCATCCCTGATCTCGGACCGAGTGTTTTAGTGTAATTGTAAGTATATATATTGGTCTATGTGCGCATGTATGTCAGTATGCGTGCTTATGTATGTTAGTGTGTATGCGTGCGTATGTTAGTGTATTTGTGTATACACATTAGTGTGTGATGACACATTGTGAAACATTGTGATGACACATTGTGAAAGATGTAAATGTATTGCGTTATTTTAAGAAAGATGTTCTGTCTGTTAGTTAGGTTTCGCGAATCTTGATTACATAAATAATTTTTTATTGATGATGAATAATATTCCCGTTAATAAATCAGTATTCTTTGTGAAAATGACAGTAAGAGTAATTTTGTTACGTAACACATATATTTTACAATTTTGCTAGCATAAAAATTCAATTTAAATTAGACTAATTCAAATTACTCAAAATAATTGTTTTATAAAATTCTGGGGAACATTTGTTAAGTAAGTATGTTGTTAAAAGCGACAGAATAATTTTACAATGGCTTTTTCAGCTGACCCAAACTCAAGCCTATAGAACGCAGTTGAAGCAAAAAGAAATATTTTTTACAGTTTCTTAAACATTAACCACAGGCAACTTTTAAGCGGTCCTCCAGTATTGATTAGTGGGACCACCTCTCTCTGCTTCCTGTAATAAATATCAGCACACTTTGCTAATTGTGTACATTTTAACTGTTTACATTTCGATAAATTCACAACATTATTTTATTTCAAATGTTTTGTTAATTGATTACAATCAGCTAATTTAAACATTTGATCTGTTCTCAAAACCATATATCAGTCTAATAAGCATTTTAATCAGAACCATTTTGATCTGTAGAAAACAAAATATTTTATATATTTCATTCATAGTGCAAACATTTTCATGGATAAGCTGTTTTGCCTGCAACATATAAGACACGAGCAGTTAATTTCTGGTATTCTTGCAATTGACTTGAAATATATATTCTTTCTAATTTCAATTTATCTTTACTGTACATCACGCTGGGACAAAAACATTACAATCATCAGATACACCTGAGTACCGGAGCTCGCTGGGTATGGTTGTCCAGCAAAATTGCGCCTGTGTTCCTTGATGATGGATTCCTATTTGTGAGCAAATAAGACAATTTTATTTTTAACCACAAATGCCGTTTCCCTTAAATACGCATCTAGCAATAAAAATACGATCTCATACCAATAAAACGATATTTTCGTACTCTTGCGATACAAAATTGCATGTTTAATGAAATGTAAAATATAATATATATTGATTAAAACAATAAACAATTCACTTAATTGTTCTTTGGGTTTCAACCACAATCACAATAATCACACACTTTAAATGTATATCTAAAAATTATTGAAAAAATCAAAAGTTGATGTGTGAAAACGATGGCGTTTTCAAAAATTTGACAAATTCTGGAAATATATGGGCTGTGGGTTAAGTTATGGGAACAAAATGATGTTACTTTAAATGATACGTATCAAAAAACGACTTAATGTTTGAAGAAGTTACTTTTTGTCGTGTATAAATGCCATTGGGTACGATAAAAATAACCTTTGCCCCTAAATATTGTATAGTTATCCAGGTACATCTTAAATTACATTTTATTGAGTCTTAGGGTTCATCTATAAATTCAGCCACTCTATATTTTACTACTTCTTAAAGATGATTTAAACACTGGGAACACTAAGCATTGTATTTTAGTATTGTTTAGCGTTTACCAACTAGAAGGCATTTGTTAACTTGAAAATTATTTTCTCCCGTGAGAGAAAGTTATGGTGTTGCTGAATTATTCCCTTGTTGCTTCTAGAAAGCGGTGGGGAAATACAATGCACTAGAGCAAATTATTATTTGTAGTACTAGAGCAAAACATATTACATGCGCAACATATTATATACGCAACATATTATATACTCAACATATTACATTCCATAGAAAGGGAGGACAAGAGTACATATACATAGCAAAGCTATTTTTTAATCCTACTAAAAGCTAGAATATTGAGTTACCAGCAATGAGTAGTGCACTTAGTACCAGAGAAAATTGATGAAGCTTCAAAATCAAAAATATCTTTTTTCATCTTTTCCTTATCAGAAATATAATGCATTTATAAAATATATAAGAAGGCAAAAAAGAAATGCGGAACCCTTAAGCGACTTATTTGTCCCAAGCATTCATAATACGTGTGGCCCAAATGCTGTGCCAAAAAAAAGACCAGCTTAGACGATGCTTTAATTGAATCAGATACATTCCATCTGATTTATTAAATAGACCAGCCAATTGCTTAATACACATAAATAATATTCTTTATTATTTATGTGTAAGTAAGCATATTGTTTATGTGTAATAGGCTTTATTACACATAAATCATCAGAGACACACAATGCATCAGTTACATGCTTTTAAAATATTGATTTATAAAGTATGTATCTGATTTTTGTTTCAAATTTGGATCGTTGAGTTTTACCATTAAATACCCTGTATAATCGCTGTAAAAAATCCTTTCATTTGAAGTTCTGCGTTCGTGATCTCTAAATGTTAATTCTATATCTTCCGAAAAAATACTTCTGAAGAGATTTTATAATATCGGGAAAAGATAGTGAGGGAAAAACTCTAACCCGCGAAAACTGGGGTTATTTACATTGAAACGACCAACGACGAATAAGATTTCTAGATCCATATACGGTTACAAATTATCAAAAACCGTCTCTTACAATTTCTGGTCATCGCCAAGGGCTTCCACCGTCCACACTCTATATGGTCAGAGTTGGAGGGCACTGCAAACGGCCGACTGAAAAGTCTGATTGTATATTAGTCAACATGTATCGGTCTGTATAATAGATGACTACCAATGTTATTCAAATTTTAGCACAACGACGTTTAGACAAATCGCCAAATGAAGGAGAATACCACATATCGCCGATAAAAGAAATGTTTCATTTCTTTTATCGGCGATATGAACACGTTATTTCCTATCTTCCTTATTTCCTACCACGTTATTTCCTACCTGATAAGAACACGTTATTTCCTATCTTCCTTATTTCCTACCACGTTATTTCCTACCTGATAAGAACACGTTATTTCCTACCTTCAGTTACATATGGTAGTCTATATCACTTGCTGAACTGACTTTAAATGAAGTCGCTCTATCATGAATATTAATGCTGTTTTGTGCTTTTCAAACCGGTAGACCAGCTTACAGATGCATGTATTATGCATTTACAAAGTTTTTATTTTATTGTGTTAATGAATTATCTCCAAATTCAAATTTGCCAAAGACCTCAAAAATATATTTCTCATCAAAAGCTGTGGTAAATTGGAAGTATCCTTGTATATTATCTTTCTTACGTACGTATTGTAGGAAAGGCCATAAATATGAGCTGCCCCCCCATTAAGTATATTGTATCTATTCCTTCAAGTATATCATAAATTAAATATTATCAAGTCTTGGGATGGTATCGCTTTTGTCTAAAATAATAATTCGTTTTACGACCTCCTAAAGGTAGTTACCACAATAGAACTTTAAATGTATATCTTACAAACGTGGTTAAGCTTCTAATTGGCAGAAGGTACTTGAAAACCTCCAGAGAGTACTTTACCCCTGAGCAACATTAAATAGATCATTAAATTAATCTTTAGGAATCTTGAATAGTAAAGAATAGGACTTCAAGTGCTAGGAAATACTAATATAGTTGGTTTAGTTCCAACTTATAGTTAAATATGCGATAATGTTTTTAAAATCATGCCAATAAAAAATCGTCATACTTAATTATTTGTATAAGGGCATGCACACGATGGCAGAAGAATCGACATTAGGTGATTTGTTAACAACTTCCAAATGCAATTACACGGTTATTGTGATCAGAAACAAACATTTTTGATACTCATCAATAGGTCATTTTAATCTTATTTAAATATTTTGTATTGATGCCTTAATTATATTGAGTTAGCAATGATTTGAACAATTCACAATACATGTTCTTTCTGCAGTTGAGTTACTACTGCATTTTATAAAATTGAAACTTTCCGAGGCCCCCAGACGAGTTTGTTATTAAGTTTTAAATAAGTTTCATTTGAATTGATTAAAATCCAGAATAAAACAAATAAATAGCATACAATGTGTTATTTTGATATAAAAATTTAATGAGGGAAACGTACGAGGGCACATTATATAAGTAATGAAAGATAATATCAATAGCTACAAAGGCCAATCTTACATTAAGATGATTCACATTTGAATTTGATTCTCCGACATAAATGTCATTTGTACCTTTAGCATGTCTTTTGGGAATGCTGGCACTATTTCATCTACAGAAGGTAGAATTCGAAAACTGTATGTTCATATTTATCTGCATGATTTCACTAGGCATACACATATGATCATACAGACAATTTAAAAATCCGACAAGATTATGTGAATATAAAAATGTTTCAAAATAAATATTGACTAATAAGTAACATGCCGTACATTCAAATACCACTACTGCACAACTGTAACAGTAGTCATAATTTAATGTTATATTACATAAATTTTCAATTTTCGTTTATTGCAAACAGAATAAGGACAGATATCCTAAAAAATACTTCCAGGAATTTATATGTGGAAACAAATGTGCTGTTCATTAATCTGTAGCATCCATTTGATCCTAAACTGCATTTTCTCACGCACTCATACATCAAATTAATTGCCTGAGCTCTATCACGACGAATGTGGCATTAGTAAAGTAATAATTCATTGAGATGTGATTTATGATCAACCATTTCATTATGTTAGATAGCTAGGGGCAAAACATATATTTTTCTAATCAGAACATCTACGTGTTTTTATTGAAGTCTTTGCAATATGATATCAAATATATTTGCGAAGTTTTCACTATATTTCTTGAACACATTTTTCAAAATGGTAAATAATGTATTGTTCTTTATTTGCATTATTTGTTGTAGCTGTTTTTGTAGCATCTTTCACTTGAATTGCAATTATTATTTTTTTTTGGTTATATGCACTATAATAAGCAAATGTGCAAAAGTTATGTTGCCGGTTTTATTTCTTCTACATTTCTGAACAGAAAAATCAGTGTATTGAAAGTTTGGGTTAAAAAGATTAAATTAAAGATAATCAAATAAACAGTCAGCGGCGTATTTGGGAATTTTTAGTCCCTTATGCAAAATATGTAAAATGGATTAACTAACTTTTTAATCTTGACATCCTCTCCCCCCATATCAGCATTCATGAAGTGCTGTATGGAAAACAATGGAGTTCCCTTCTCTCCACACACTCTAGCATCCTGAAAAAGTACTTCATAATAACACGATTTTATTTTAGGGGGTCATTTTCAGAAGTAAAAAACTTTCAAAAAGGCTGGTATTTTTTTTTAATATTCTTCTTTCTCTTTTAGTCTTCCTTGCAGGTCCACCAGAGTTGTTTAAATTTTGTCGGCCATATGTAATTGAATAAAAGAAAGTTTTAAATATGTTAAAATAGTTGTGTGTTCAATAATTAATATAGTATTTCAAATGCTTTAATAGTTTATATTTTTGCAGTGAATTAATTTATAATTATTAAAATTAACATTTGTATAGAAGAGAATTAAATTAAGTTATATTTTAACTGTTCATTATAATAATTGCTAACAAGACTTCAATACCCACTATTACTTCTTTATGTGAGCCCCCTTTTATCACAATAATTAAATCAAAAAAACATTTCTCTTTAAAATACACATGTTTAACTTTTAACAAATTATAATTTATTGTTGCTTCCATTATTATGGTAATTAAAATTACATAAAGTTAATATAAAATCGCTTAAGGAGGAGAAATCATCAGTATGAGGCCAGTGTACTTCCATCTTAATCCAATTAGCAAGACGACCTAATTATATTACGATCGGCACATATTTGTGCAATTTTGCATCGTTTTGCTAGTCTGTTGCTCTTCTGGTTATTGCTAACTGCTCCATTGCCATTCGAAGGGAGACTATGCTGTGAAATGAAAGTTTTCATTTTCGCATATAAGTCATGACTTGTTTCTCATGTTTAAGAACTGACTCACTTCAACATTCTGATGCACCACTTCAGATGTCATGCGACTTCAACTGGCTGATACATTCTGATATCTGTTACGTTCTCCAACTTTCATGAACCATTCTGATGTCTGAAGCACTCTGATTCTTTCTTCGCTGAACCTCCTTTCTCTACAGCATCTCTTTCACCTCGAGTGAGGATACGCCTTTTTGCGCCCATTGGCTGTTCCTGGTATGAGGTCATCCCGATGTGTCATTGGATTTTCAATATCGAATGGAGTATAGTCCACGTCTTGGCCCTGAGGATATTTTTTATGCCCCAACCACACCTGCAATTGGCGTAATGCTTATTTGTTGGGGTCATAACTTTCCGGGCTAAGACTGTCGAAATTGGTGACTATATTTATGTCTGCGCATGTGTATGGTCGCAAACATAAAAAATATGTTTATGGCACATAATGGTCTCACAATTTCAAAATATGTTAAAATAGTGAATAGTTTCGAATGTGTGAAACTATTTACTGCTTTAGCTTTAAAATATATTCACTAAAATCTATGTGCAAATATATTCCTTGCTTTGGATCTTAAAAACCCTTAGATCTGTAGTCCAATCAGACATCATGCGATATTCCCATCTGTTAAGTGAAGGTTATTGCTAAATGAAGTCGTTATGCATGCGCATGCGTTTATCCTCGTCGTAACTATCAATTCGTGCTTGATAATACTCTGCGATTTTAAAATATTTTTATTTGTAAGCACAAAAATGCAACACACTGCTGTTTCGAGGATACGCTGGATCCCCTTCTTCAGTGCAAGATAAACAAAAAACCCGACGTCCATAAACGGAATGTTCCTATTTTGGTGTCGGTTCTTTTGCACTGACGATAGGGATTCAGTATATCGTCGAAACAGCAGTATGCTTCATTTTTGCGTTATTAGTGCTTCTATACGTTGCTCAAGTTTTCCGGATTCTTTGTACAAAGTGTATTTCACTTAACAGGTGATTGATCAGGTAATTGTAGTTAACGGGTAATTGATATTTTGTGTAAATATGTTTTCCTATTTATCATAATCAGTTAAACTACTCCTAAGTAACTTAATTCGTATAATTGTTATACTTACAATATAATACATTTATGTTTAAATAACATTTTTGAGGAAAAATTGTTTTATACTGTTTCCGCAAATAACCCAGTTCGCTCTGGGCCCATATGTATCTTGGGTCCTTAAGTATAGTTTAGCATCTCTTAATACTAGTTACGCAATTGCGAAGCAATAAACTAGGCTGTTTCACAACCCGAACCTGAAGCAAGGAAATATATCTAGCTATATCTTTAATAAATGAGACGTTTATCTCATAAAATAATAAGAAATACAAAATATCAAATCCAATAATTAAGTGTTCAATAATTAATGTACATTACAATCCAGTAACGTGTACAGTAACACACCTTATATCAAACAAATAGAAAATTCTACTTGACTCCGAATTTTTTTTTATCCGTAGTAAATTTTAACCATATACTTAAGGTTATTTAATATTTGACCTCAGATATTACAGTACATATATTGCAACTTAAAATTTCGGATCCGACATGACGTAAAAGCTGATAAGTTCAAATTTTGTGCAAAATTTTATTTGAATCGGTTGGATTGTTCTATGTTATAAAAACTGTTGTATTCAATCAGATCATAGTTGCTGTTAAGGAAGCTACGCTAGGAACATGCTTCACTTCAATAATTATGTGGTTTGTTGATAAATGCAACAGATTGTGGGTGATTTTATAGGCGGAACAAAATACAACAAATAATAAAGTATCGATCTGTGAAATCGGAAGCAAAGCGATTAATAATACGTCTATCATGCTGATACAGAGGGTTACCGTTAATTATGTACTAAAAAACTAAAAACAACAAATACAGACGCCCGTTACATGAGTAACAACATTTACTAGTATCGGTGATCGTGTAACGGTGCATAAGTAACGACAATTGCCAATTACACAGTTACTGTAATTCAGTTACTAAAAATGACTAATAGATATAATTATGGAAAATATACTTATATTTTCGGATGATTGATCACGGTTGGTACTTTTGTTCAAAATCATTAAAATATAATTTTTCTACAAATCTACATGCAGTAATATTACGAAGGATAACATTAAATTAACGCTTAATTTAAATTACTTTTGCAATAACAATTCGAAGCTCAATACGAAGAAAAAATAAAATTTGAATTACAATTTATGACATGCAAAACACTTAATACTAAATACATAAACCATTCTAAACAAATCACTTTCTTGGATGCATAAAAAGTACGAAAATGAATAAAAAGTTCTGACCTTTCATAAAAGGAAATGCCAATGCAGCAACTGAAGCACATTTAGGTACGGAACAGTTTTGAAGGAACGCACTTTACTGTCAAGCAGGCAGAATTTTTTCACTTCGAATGATGATCTCGTCAAATCAAATCCTCATTAGGAAAAAGTTATATTGTGTCCAGTTTATTATCATCATAGAATATTTTCATAAACACAATACTAAATACTACATATTCTCTGACACACCTCATGAAACGAAAGTACTAGCTCACACAGCTTGATTCTATCCACCTACCATTGTTCTAAAAACCTGCTAGTGATACAAACATTCCTAACCAATCACATTTCCGGAAGCGAACAGTGACGTTCTTTCTGTGACCAAGTCAAACACCCATTCTGATCGATAGTTCTGAACACATCCTAAAGGAGTATTGATCCTCGAATGAATGAATTGAATCTACAATTTTGTATAAAATATATAATTTTCACAAGTATAAAAATAATAAAAACATCCTAAAAATACGTAAAAATAATGTATACAGAAAAAATAATTTATACATATATAAAAACTGTAGTTTCTTTAAATACGTATATGGGACAGATAACCTCTGAATATCTATTTAGCAATTACCCACATGGTTTCAGATAAGAAATATACTTGTTTCAGTTTTGTGTTCGATTTTCTATGTAAAAATACACAGAATTAGTATTTCCTACATTTGTCTATAATGTAGAAACTCCAGAAAATTGAGTTTGGACTTGTCAAATGGTCATATCAATCTAATTGATAATTACTTTCATTCCATACATAGTTCAATGTATAAGGAAACTACTGTCGAAAATTCGAATTCGAATTTTCGACGGAATATCAGGCTCCAGGCTCAAATCGAACATTTTTGAGGCGAATGTCTGGGTGTGTGTATGTTAGTGTACATAGTGCTGTGTATGTTAGTGCGTGTGTCTCTGAGTCTAGGGATACGATATCTCACGACCTAATGAAGTATATAATTTCTAATATAATTTGAAACGAATACTACCTTCAATAGATACTGGAACTCTAATGATTTCAAACGGAATCAAATGTTTGGCAGACCACTCACATTTAAAATCATTTTCTGAAAAAATATTATAAAATCAGAACTTTCAGTATAGATATAAATAAACATTCATTTCAGACGCAATTTTACATTAAAAAGCGAATGATAAAACTTATGAACACTAGCTTTAATCATTTTGAGATACCGGGCAAATTTTGAATGAATTGAAAATATTAAAAATTACTATCTTCAATCAATTCATTAAATACGAAAATAATCATTTCTTAAGTACATTTTAGTTATAAAACACATACCATTAACCTGAGAACACCAGCATGAACTGTTTTTGAGATAATGAACGTTTTCCAAATAACTTTAAAAAAATGCATAAAATTACAAAAAAATATTAAGCACCATCCAATATGTTCATTTTCTATATGCAATATTATGCAACACATCTATTAACATGATTCTAGTGGATCTACTGCGTTCCATTCAAGAGAGAAGGTGATTTTTATAATAGTTTCGTATTTTTGACGTCAACAAATTCACCTAGTCATTCATATGACAGGATATCACTTAACTGTCAATTGGAATTTGGTGAGACAACTTGCATGCAAGTATGAATAAGTAATTCTGTTTAGACTGAAATTAAATTGCTAAAACCACCGATATTCGATTTATGTGGTGTCAATTGAATCCTCAAAAACGTGTAATGAATCTTGTATATCAATATTTTTTGTGAAAAAGCAGGTAATTTAATCCCTTAAGTGAAATGTGTAAAAGACACTCTAAAATTTTAATTCCCCCTAATACATTTTATTTTCCCGAAACTAAACTTTTGAGGAACACAATTTTAGAAAAGCATTTTCTAATTATTTTTCGGAGGGAGAGCGGCAAAATTTTGTATCAAAAAGTTTGGTCATTTCAAAATTACATTTGATTAGGGAAAACTTAAATTTTTGGGGCCAAATTTTTAATTTTAGTCCCGAAAATGAAATCAACAGAAAGCATGATTTCATTTGAGTAGGAATTTATTTTTATGCAAATCATTGTGAAATTTTTGTATTTTATTTTGCTTTTTTTTTCATTTTTTTCATTTTTTCTTTGTATTTTCTAGTACCATCAGTGTACTTAAAGTTCTATCAATCATGGGTAAATGACTGGAAATTCACATGTATTAAAATAGTATAGGAATATATTCATTTCTTCAGCTTATGTATTAAAAACCGTTTGAATTTCACACCATTTACACTTAAGGTGCTATTACTGCTGAGAAGTGGGGGCAGTAACGAAGTGACGTCATATTTAATCACCAGATCTAAGATTCAGGGTTCTATTTCCTGCCGATACTACGCGGTTCTTCGCAAAGGTGCCCGAACAAATCAACCCTGTAGGTTAGTGCAAAAATGTTGGAGTTCTGAAAGTGACCCTAGTACGACTAGCAATAAATCAGTGGATATTGGTATTGTTATGAGATGCCGGCCGATCAGAGCATCTCCATAACAGTACCGGCGGTTGCGCTCCGAATAGGTGGTCGCGGGGTGGTGCTGACGATTGTCGGTCAATGAGTGAAAATTCCGTTGGTTGAGTTCCTCAGTGGGACTGGATTGGACACAAGTCGACGATTGGAGATTCCAAAGAAGGGTCGCAACGCGCTGGCATCATACTTGGATAAGATCGTATGTCGAGAAATCAAATGGCTTTGCGTTGTGTGAAAAATCATAAGTTGGAAGCTGCAGGAAAAATCGAACACTTCGGGATGGATGATTGCTTAGGGTTGAAGGTAGTCGATGTAGAATACATTTGCTGAAGACCTCTCAAATATAGGTATCGAGACTTACCAATGGTACAATTGGAAAACGAAACGAATTCTTGATAACGAGTGTGACGTCTCGATTGAAGAAAAAGAATAAGCTGGAACAATCTTGGCTTTAAACTAATTTAGGTTTATTAATTTCAAACGTATACTATTTCAGAAATAAAACATATTTTCTCGCTAATCCAAAGAATATGCAAAACTTAACTCCAGAACACATAATCTAACATCGAAACACAAAGTTCTCGATAAAACTTCAAATGATCAAAAACATAATAAATTCCTTTTTTCAATCATCTCACATTCGAAATCGCGTCACTTAATAATGCATTTTGATAACGTTTAATTTAATTTAGAACATCTTGAAAGTTTATGAGAATAGAATTCATATTCAGTTGCCCCCGTGGGCAAAACGCGACTTACCCCGTCCAAATCACATCGCCAATTAAAACTATTTACCAAAAACAGATATAAGCATCTTTAATGTTATTACGCGTTCATGACGCCAGAAAAAGAAGTCCCCATGTTAAAGAATATGAAATGCAAATTTGAAGTACATGTACAAACACGCAGGAACAAAACCCTACACCAAGGTTTACCAAAACTGGCGAGAAATATCCAAAAGGACCGAATACAGAAATGGCGCTTTATGAATTTAGAATAAACTTTCAAGAACTAGTTTTGGAATTGGAAGTAAATTAAAATTCGCCGAAAGTTAAATTTTGAAAGAAAATAATTAATAATCGAGGCATGCATTTCATAACAGTATATTGAGCAACAATTTCAAATCGGGAGGGCAACGACCATGCCGAAAGCTAACCTGGGGGATAAAAATAGTTGCATGAGGTTAACCTGAGGTAATAATAGCAGGAGTTAGTCAGTCAGATTATCATTTGCACGTAAATCCAGCATTAGCTGTTGTAGAGGTCTTCAATAAGAGCTTGCAATTTCCTCGTAGTAGCTCAAGGGTCGTACGTCGGATGGCCAGTTCGAAGATCCGAGGTTTGATCCCGGTTAGAGCAGCAAGGTTATTTACAATGGCGTCCGAAAAAATAAACCATGTAGGTTAGTGCAATGATATCGGAGGTTTGAAAGTGACTCTAGTACGACTAGAATGGATTTAGTGGACTCTGGAACATTGAACGCCGTTTTCAAATCGGGAGGTTAACTACCACACAGGAAGCTAACTTGGAGGATAAAAAAGTATCAGAAGACTGGCTTGAGAAACAAATAGCTCTTAGGTAAAAAATCTCTAATGACATGTTGTCAGTTTCACGCCAATCTTATATAAGAAAGTAGAGATTGCAAAATCTCACTTCGACAATAAGAGATTGCAATTTCGTTCCACTAGCTGAATTGTACAGCATCGGCTGGCCATTTCGAAAATCCAGGGTTCGATTCTCGGTTGTGACATCAAGGGTATTTACATGAGTAAAGAATTCTGAATTCAATTCGATAAGAACTTGCAATTGTGTCCCAGTCCCGCCCCGACTTACAATTAAATTCAAAGTATTTTTTTTATTTAGGCATGGGTAGTAACTCCCTCAGGTTTAGACAACTTGCAATATGCAGCAATTTTGCGAACTTATATGGGGACAGACAAGTTCAGTCATGTGGTGCAGCCGATGTATAGTAGCAGCAAGATTGAGATATTCCTGCTACTACGGCAAATTTCATACTCATGAATCCTCCCATAATGTGACACAAGGCAAATTTTCTTTCTGCAGTTGAAGGTATTGGCTGTCCCACGACAACGAAGGAAGGAGTTGCACGAAACCTGCCCATGAATGATTTTATCCGAAGTAGTAGCATTTTCTTCTTTGTCATCAATGGCTCGACAGTCCACTTTGGCCCTTGGCCTTCTTTGGAAGTGCCTTCCAAGCGGCCCTTTTGTAGTAAGTCTTTTTCATTTTTTTATTTATAACACCTCAAAATCCTCGTCCAAGTCGATCACTCTTAACTTCGATCTTCATCTAAATATTTTCCTTATCAGCGTAGACATAAGTATTTTTTTGTTCTGCTGTTATCCATTCTTATCAAATATTCTACTCATTCCAATATGTTATTTCTATTGAATTTGAGAAAAGCACTATCTTGATTGGAATATTTTATTTATACATACAACATTAAATGCAAAAATTAAATGAATACTTTCTTAATATATTATGTGCATTTTCATAAATGATGTATCGAATAACTGCAATATATTACAAAGAATTTCTGTCTCATGGTATAAATATGTATTCTCAAATGCGTATATGTTTACCTTTATTGTAACGTGAGGAGAAATAATCTTCAATATCTAAGGTATCTGTAAAAACTTATGTCATTTTATAAAACGAGCGGAAACTATTCTAAGCCATAACTATAACAAATTATTTCATATATGTTGA
Organism: Amaurobius ferox; assembly: GCA_951213105.1. Lineage (NCBI taxonomy): Eukaryota > Metazoa > Arthropoda > Arachnida > Araneae > Amaurobiidae > Amaurobius > Amaurobius ferox. The sequence goes on from OX578148.1 coordinate 121,252,163, forward strand.
ATTCACCGTTTTGATATTTTATCTTGTATAAAATATACACCAAATCTGTAGAATTGTATTAAGCTAACGTAAAATATCATTATAGTAAAGCTTTACTGGAATTAAATGATCATATTTTTAAACAATGCATATAAATACATTATAAAGAATGCATATTTTTACAATTAGAATATCAGAATGAATAAAGTCAATTTTATATTCAACTTTGAATAGATTCCAGATTACTTCTAACACTTTTATGCTTAGTTTAGTAAAATGTATGAGAGGATTCTTAAAGAATATATTTAAACTTTTACATTTTATTCTGTAATTTAATACATCTTAAAACATAGTATAAAATAATGCATTTTATTACAGACGATTCCAATATCTTTTAAACCCAAAATTTTGTCGCTGTGCTACTGATGTTCTACAACTACATATCAGTGCGATGCAAATATAGAAGAGGAACAGAACAAAATTGAACAGAAAAACTGAGTGTGAAGAATTAGCAGATGGTTTTGTACAAAAATATACGTTATCAGTACATAATGAGCTGTATACTTTAAACTATATCTTAACGGTTTTAACAACATTTACAAAATGAGTGCATTTTTGAAAGGTACATAAATTGCGTCAATGATAGTGTGCAAAAGTTACATCTTATATCACAACTTGTTTTCATTGGAATAAAAAATTGTATGGATAAGCTTATTTCCTTTTAAAATTACCCAGAGTATAAAACTCCACTCAAATTTCTGATATATTCATATTTCATAATTTGTATGTCGTAATAATTAGTCGGGATAGCCCAGTGGTTATGGCCAAATAATAGCACGAAGAAGACTCCAGTTTGATCTTACCTTCGCCTAAAATTCAATATATTTCTGTTCGCGGTGATTTTTCTATTTATTTCTGTTGAATCAGATTCAGGTACAGTTCTTAGAAATTCCTGCCTAGGCAGACATAATCAGTGCTTGAAAAAGTTAGAAATTACAATTCATTTGATTTGATTTAATTATATTCAACTTGAGAGCTGACCCATTAGGGTTTGCGGTTATAAAAATCTAAATCGGCTAATATTGCAGAAGTTTGGGCTTCCAGCGATGAACATGCGGCAGAGTCAACCATACTTAAAGATGTAGAATGTGATATTTTTACTGTGATATTTAAATACTTTGTGATCGATTATTACTTTGTTGTTCCATAACCATTCTGGGGACTTCGATGACGCAGGCAATTAACCCTTTGTAAACGGGGCTTTCCTAGGAGGTCCAGTTACAATTGTGATGGGGAAAATATGGTCATGTGTGCCAAGCACCAAGCATGTTATATGCAATACGAAATTAAGTGGAAGATGCAAATATGCTAAATATGTTAAACTGTTATAAAGCCGTGAAGTTCGCTGGCACAACCCATAAATGTTATACCCAGGTTCTATTTCGAAGTTCTCTCGTCCAGGAATAAATTCCTGGATGACCTGCAGTACAATAAGTACAAAGGTGCAATAAACCCTTATCTTGTAAGGCGTCCACACCTGAAAACACAGATGCACAATTTCAAGAGACAAAGATGTTAAATAACCACACAGGTTTAAAGATAATTCACTATCTTTATTCAATATTGTATTAAGAAGGTAGAGTAGAGAATATGATAGACTGAATCAATATCAACAAGTACAACATTAAGTAACTGTGACACTGGACTCAGGACCCCTTCAAATATATTTGCAACCACGGAAATAATTCAATGATAATAAGTTGATCAACGATATAAACAAACTGGCACAGCAATATTTAAGTATATAATAAGCAATATGATATAAGATATTTAAGGTATGGTCTCAAAGCAACAGGAGAAAACTCGCACTCAGAGATAAGCAAAATAGAACTGATAATTAAACAAGTTAATATAATTTAGGAACGAAAGTCAGAGTTTACATAATTTAAGGAGAAGATTCCTTATATTTATGCTTCCGTAAGACAGGTGCAGATGCAGAGAGCAATCAACCCTTACCTCCCCAGTCGGAGTTGCAGAAGGTTCGGAATCAGACATCCGCCTCATATCGCAGGGAATTTGGCTTCATAGTTGCATTCCGTACCATTCCAACATCTCGACCCGGCACATAGACCTCGGGTCCCATCGTATCTTCCTCGTCGCAGCTCTCTCGGCTAGGCGTCGGGTTCTCGATCGATGTTCTTCGGCGATGTAGGCATCTTTGGCTCTCCTTCCCATGCCCATGGGAGGCCAGGAGTCGACTTGGTCCGAATCCCGCACTGGCGAATGGGCAACATTAAAAATGGTCCAGGCCGACCTGTGACTGTCGACGACCAGACAGAAAAGAGAGCCACGAAAAATCTTTGCAATATGGTTTTATGCAACTAGTCGGATTCAGGTCCCAAAATCATTAGGACCTGCGAGAAGACTTATTTACAGTTTTTAACCAATCAAAAACTTCCAAGACACCGCCTCGCCAGGTCTTGAAAAAGGAAACATACCCTCTCCGCGAGGTCTCAAATTATTTCCAGAAGTTTCACTCCGAACCCATTGTGGAAAAGTGCATGCCTTGGACTAACATTACCAGGCCGCGAGCAAAGCCCAAACATCTGCTCTGTCCGGGGATAAAGACCTTGACTTTAATGGTCAAATAATAACGAAACTTCTCTCTGAATGCGGTTTTCACAGATTAATAAAATGGCTAAAAGCTTTCCTTTCAGTATAGAACATTATGTGTAATAATGAATTTAAAAGGCAAGAGGGATAATTAAAACAGGGTTTAAGTGATGTAAAAATATAGAATCTTGATAATTAATATATAAATTACGATTTTTACAAGGGTTTGACGAGATTATGATATCTCGTCACAACACAATTAAACACAATATAGAACAAAGTACATATAGAGCACTCAAAAAACAATTACAATTCGTATGGAAGCACATAGTGGGTAATATTGATGAAGCTAGTGTCCGTTTTGTATGTTGAGGGTGAAGATACAGTGGATAATTGAACATTTTTATAAGGTGAGATGAATACGAAAAACAAACAAAATTAAGGAAGGAGAAATGACAGAGAGTAAATAGTTAAAATTTGGAGACGGTGTGAAGCAGAATATGACGCCGCTGTTCTTTGAAGCTGTGCCGAATTAAATTAATTCAGCAAATGAAGCTGTAATTAAATCCCCCCCGAATTGGAATTGGGGCTTAGAAATTCCAGACCGGGCACACCTGTGACCCTTTGAATGTTAAAGACAGCAGAGGTCACCAGAACAATGGACGTCGCGAATCCCGCGCCACCATGTCTGGAAAATTGACAATTAAGAAGAAAGGCTAAGCTGGCATGAACCGCCTTGAGTGATCGCGTGGACGTTAGCTCCAGACGTGAGGGGAGTGTCCCCTAGACTTACTGGCACGAGTCTCCGGACAAATGAGACTCAAGAAAAATGACATCACGGATATTAAGATCCAATAGAAAAATAGAGAGTAAATTGTCCCCTGGTGGCTCTTTTTCTGAGGGCGACCGGAGCAGGGTTTGAGAGAGCAGTTGAGATCTGATTTTCGACAAGAGAGCTCGTCTTTTTGGAAAGAGAGTGCTTCTCGGGCATAGGCCCTGTATTTGGTTTTTGAGCAGAACCCTTCTGCGATAGTTCCTGACCTAAGGACGGAACGGAAGAGAGATCGAGGGCCCAGTAGGACTCGATCCATATAGACTACCGCTAGTCTAAAATTCAGACCACCCGGGTCTAGCATATTGTCGTGGCAGGACGTCACCGCATCGTGGACTTACGTCAGTTTCATCTTGAAACCTAGTTAGAGAATTTCATTGATATGTAGAAGACCCAAGACACATGACCAACCCGAAGGTTTATGACAGCAGTTTGTGTGTCGTTTATATCAATTTGGCGACATTTCCGTCAATTTGGCAAAGTTTAAGAAAAGTTGTCAAATTAGCGATATCCCTCCAAATTCGTAGCTTTGAATTTGCAGATCTGAATGAAACATTCTTATCCCGTTTCAATATACTAAATGAAAACACTACAATTGTATTAGAAGATATACCCGCTCTACTCTTTTTCTGTTTCAACAATCGGCTATATGAATTTATTGGCTAAACACAATATATGAGTTTAGTAGCTAAATACGATATAAGCTTGAAAACTCTTTGCCAAAATAAATGAAATTGATGTACGCAGTCAGCAATTAATATAATTAAAAGAAAAATCAAACCGTCCATTCATAAAATATACTTTTATATCCATTTATCCATTTATTTATTATTTAAATCGAAAAAAAATAATAAAAACATTAACAAACACATTTAATTTAATTGCGATGCCGAGCAACATGATATATCCTCCTAAAATGTTAAAATTTATTAACCACTAACAGCACACCCGTTATTCGTACGGAGTGTATAATTTAAAGAAACTTAAAGTTCGCAATCATGTGCAAATTCTGTTAAAATATTAAATTTATTGCTCCTAAAGAGAAGTTTAAGAATATATGTTCTCACTATGCAAAATTATCTTCACGATCAGATTTGAAGAATAAAACATCCTGCCCCCTTTTGTAAGCAAATTTACAGAAGAAAAAATAGGAATTGAATGAATATATGCAACCCCGTACTAATTATATTGTCGCAGATCAGAAAATATGCCAATGTGTTAGTAGAAGATTACCCGTATTACAATATGCGTCTCAAAAATATTTGCCAAAATAAAAGAGATGACGTAATAAATTGAAAACATCAATAATATCCGTACTCTTTATACCAGAAGGTCGTAATTGATTCCAATATATGCCAATATATATCAAAACATATGTCAATATACCTGTACTACTTATATTCTCGTAGATTAAAAGATATACACGTGTATTTGTAGAAGATTCGTACAACAAACAATATATGAGTTTAAACAATTTTTGTCATAATAAAATAATTGCATAATTACTTGAAAATATCAATAATCCTTGAATCAATAATCCCCGAAAACATAAATAAATTTCAAACCTGAAGACCGTAATTGATATTATCCAGTCAAAAATGCTATAAGAAAAATCAAATCGTTCTTTTCTAAAATATATTTTTATATCCATTTATTTATTATTCAAATCGAAAAAATAATTATTAAAATTAACAGACAGATTTAATTTAATTGCGTTTCTGAGTAACATGATATAAGATAAAATCTTATAACATGTTAAATATGTCATGTCTTATAACATAAACTGCGAAATTAAATAACGATTTTGATTTCTCTATACTTCTCATTGTTCCGTAAAATCTTGTTTTAAATAAACCATGAACCATGGAGATAGATTTCCCCTTTAAATCATGTTTCAAACAATTCATGTTTTCAGAAAGTGACTAATTAACGCAAAAAATCTCCCATCAAACTCAGAGATTAAATTTTAATTCACTTTCAAACGATTTTCAAGCTTTTCGTTTGGATAAACCACGGAGTTTGGCTCAAAGTGGGGAAACAATTAGCTTGGCCTCGTCGAGTCATGAGAGCGCAAGACCCCCTAGAAATCTAATATCTGTAATGCAGAAATATGAACCCGAAAAATCGGATATGGCTCTATTTCTGACGTTATTTGAGCGTCAAGCTCGTAAGAATGGGATCGATAAGGAGGAATGGGTAACTCAATTACTTAGTTTGATTCCGATTGAGATCGCCGAAATTATAATTAGAGAGCCCGAAGAGAAATTCGATTACTATGAAAATATTAAGTCGGTAATGATGGAAAGATTTAAACTTAACTCAGAGACCCTTAGGACCAAATTCCAAACACATAAAAAACGAGAAGGAGAGCTCTGGAAAGACCTCGTTTTTGAGTTACGGGCATATCTCGAAGGATGGCTAAGAGAAATAGAGGTTCAGGATTTTGAATCTTTAAAAGAATTGATGGTGGCGGACCAAATAAAAAGACGCGTGTCGGCCGAAGTGAAAGAACACTTCATCGATAATTGGGGAAAGGTTAACAGACCAAAAGAACTAGCGAAGAAATTAGATGATTATGAGGCAGCTAGACGTTTTTTAAAGAAACCCCAAATTTTTAAACCTCCCGAAAGGAAATTTGTAGACCGCCCAAAAACAACCAAACAAGCTGGGAAAAGGGTGGAAGTAAATAGGAACGTGCCTAAAAATGGATCGAGTGCTAATCAAACAAATAACGATTGGAGAACGAGGGAATTCGAGCGAAGAAAAAGTGTAACGTGCTATCTCTGCCGGAAAATCGGACACATCAGTACGAACTGTACCGAATCAAAAAGGGGCGCGGAGATTGTAAATAATCTAGAGACGACCGACCATTTTAATGCTTCATTTAAACCCTATTTAAGCCGGGCAAAAGTGAATTCCATAGATACGCTTATACTTCGTGACAGCGGAAGTAGCATAGATCTTGCGTCCATCAATCTAGTAAAACCCGAAGATTTTACAGGGGAGACCGTGTGGGTAAAGCAACCCTTAGGAAATGATTTTATGTGGTTACCGCTAGCCCGTGTAATTTTGGAAAGCACTGAATTCGGAACAATTCGAACCAAGGCAGCCATCGTAGGCAAATCAGTGGAAATGAATCACTATCTGTTGGGGAACTCAAGTCAGGAGTTAATCGACTTAAATAAGGATAACCCCCAAAAAATTAATGCTATGATTACGAGGAGTCAAAGCAAATCTAAAAAGGCGACCGAAGAACCAAAAGGGAGCGCGGAAACTGGAAATAAAGGAAATTTCGATGAAAAATTAAAATTGATTGAGTCAGAACCCGCAAATGTGGCGGAAAGTGAAGAATTAATAGATGGGCTAGAAGAACCGATTGATTTACCTCCTGTTGAACCATACCCTACGCCAGAATTGATAAACGTAGACGCTACTGAATTCTTAGAGGAACAGAAAAAATGCCCAAATTTAAAGTCTCTTTGGGAAAAGGTAGAGCAAAATAAAACGTCGGAATTTGTAATTGAACGCGAATTACTGTTCAGAAAATCAACAGATCACCGAGGGTTAGTTAGGAAACAGCTGTTGATTCCCACTATGTATAGATCAAAAATATTAAGTCTTTGTCATGAAGGTTTTGGTTCGCACATGGGAACTACTAAGACCAAGGATAAGCTTTTGAGACACTATTTTTGGCCTCAATGCTTTAAAAACGTCGAAGAAATGGTAAAAACTTGTGATGCATGTCAGCGGGTGGGGAAATCATTAGAAAAGAAAAAAGCCCCACTTAAACTTGTGCCTGTGATTTCAGAAATATTTTCAAAAATAAACATAGATGCCGTAGGGCCTCTGCCGGTATCTTCGAAAAATAATAGGTACCTCCTAACTTGTATTGACATAGCCTCTAAATATCCTGAAGCTATACCTTTATCTACGGTAAGCTCGCAGAACGTGACGGATGCTTTGTTGTTGTTATTTAGCCGCATTGGGTACCCCAGGGAAGTCCAATTGGACAATGGAAGCTATTTCACTAGCAACTTGACAACGACGTTCTTCGAAAAGTTTGGAGTGAAAACCACCCATAGTTCTATTTATCACCCCCAGTCAAATCCAGTCGAGAGATTTCACCGAACAATTAAAAGACTTTTGCGTGCAATGTGTGCCGAAACCGGTACTGAATGGGAGCGACATTTGCCCTCAGTCTTGCTGGCATTACGCAATGTCACCCACGAATCTACTGGATTTAGTCCCTCCGAGTTAGTTCACGGCAGGAACCTTCGGACACCGGAGACTCTATTGTTCGAGCAGTGGGCGCGTGAGCCGATAACAGATGGTGTGGTCACGGATTATGTATTTGACCTTTTAAACCGATTAAGGCATTGTCAGCAGCTGGCTTCGGAAACAGAGACAGATAACAAAATAAAACGAAAGGAGTATTATGATAAGGGTTCCGTTAAAAGAGAATTTAAGGCAGGGAATCAGGTTTTGGTTTTGGCGACGCACCGGCCGAATAAATTAGCCGTTAAGTGGATAGGTCCCGGGACTATTGAGAGACAATTATCCGAGTCAAATTACACTGTAAGGATGCCAGGGAAATCTGAAAAGGTACAAGTGTACCACGTAAATTTATTAAAACCATATCACCAGCGCGTGGAGTGCGTGAATGTTTTAATAAGCGAAAATGTTGCAGAGGAAACGAAGGATTCGGAGTTGGATATTTCATATCCCGTAGCTAATCCCAACATTTTTGATTTCGAGGAAATCGTCACGGACAGTGCGTTACGAGAAAAGTGCACTTCAGAACAGATTGAAGAGTTGAGGAAATTACTGAAATCGCATGAAAATCTATTTTCAAATGATCCAGGCAGAACGCATTTAATCGAGCACGATATTGAACTTATAAGCAATAAACCCGTACGCTCTAAACCGTATAGGACGTCCCCGAGACAGAACGATATTGTGAAACGGGAGATTAAGAGAATGCTGGAATTAAAAATCATTGAGATTGGAGAGTCGGATTATACTTCACCCATAATCCTAGTGGAAAGTCCAGGGAAGGACCCGAGATTATGTGTCGATTACAGGCGATTAAATTCAATTATTCGCACAGAATATTATCCGCTACCTAACATGGATGATAGGATAGAGAAGGTGTCGTCAGCGAAGTTCATTACGGTAATTGATCTGACCAAGGGGTACTGGCAGATCCCCTTAAGTCCTAGAGCTCAAAGGTTAGCCGCGTTCGTCACGACCTTCGGAACGTACCGACCGTTAGTGCTTCCGTTCGGGTTAGTCAACGCCCCCTATTGTTTCTCCAAGTTCATGGCACAATTGTTACAGGGTTGTGAGGAGTTTTGTGTTCCATACCTAGACGACGTTGCCATTTTCTCAGAGACCTGGGATGAACATTTAAAACAACTGGATGTTGTTTTGAGGAAAATCGCTTCTGCCAAACTAACGATAAAACCTGCCAAATGCAAATTTGGACAGAGTTGTGTTAAATACTTAGGACACATGGTAGGGAACGGTCAAAGGACGCCGACTGAGGCGAAAATTAAAGCGGTGTTAGATTTTCGGACGCCCCGAAATAAAACCCAAATCAGGCAGTTTTTAGGCCTTAGTGGTTATTACGCACGCTATATACGTAATTACGCAATTATTGCCGAACCTCTGACTCGGGCACTGAAAGGAAAGAATAGGAAGGAGGAGATAGTATGGACGGAAGAGTGCGAGAGCGCTTTTAACGAGCTTAAAACAAAACTGACAGAAAAGCCTGTGTTATACGCACCCGATTTCACTAAGGAGTTTATCCTTCAAACTGACGCGTCATTAAAAGGGCTGGGCGTAATAATGGCTCAGAAGGAGGCGGATAATACTGACCACCCAATATTATATTTGAGTAAGAAATTTACGACAACGGAACAAAGGTTTGGAACCACGGAGAAGGAATGCGCAGGCATAATTTTTGCAATAAAAAAGCTGCGACATTACCTTGATGGTCAAAAGTTCACAATCAAAACCGATCATAACCCATTAGTGTTCCTTAAGACAAATTCTGGTCAGAACCCTAGATTGATGAGATGGGCCCTAGCTCTACAGCCTTTTAACTATCAGATAATTCACCGGGCTGGAAAGGATATCGGACATGCAGACTGTCTGAGCAGAATGCTGCCAGATTAGAAAAAACTGTATTACATTGTGCTGTATATATTTTTATAATTTTTGTAGGAATTGTGCTGTATATATTTTTATAATTTTGTAGGAATTGTGTTATGTATATATTAATTTTTTTTGTTTTATTTTAATCCTTGTTGCCTCCAATGATGTTGTCAGGTGAACCATGTCTAACCCTTTGCCTTACAGATTTTGCCTGCTAGACAAAATCTCCCTAAGGGGGGAGGGATTGTGCCGAATTAAATTAATTCAGCAAATGAAGCTGTAATTAAATCCCCCCCGAATTGGAATTGGGGCTTAGAAATTCCAGACCGGGCACACCTGTGACCCTTTGAATGTTAAAGACAGCAGAGGTCACCAGAACAATGGACGTCGCGAATCCCGCGCCACCATGTCTGGAAAATTGACAATTAAGAAGAAAGGCTAAGCTCGCATGAACCGCCTTGAGTGATCGCGTGGACGTTAGCTCCAGACGTGAGGGGAGTGTCCCCTAGACTTACTGGCACGAGTCTCCGGACAAATGAGACTCAAGAAAAATGACATCACGGATATTAAGATCCAATAGAAAAATAGAGAGTAAATTGTCCCCTGGTGGCTCTTTTTCTGAGGGCGACCGGAGCAGGGTTTGAGAGAGCAGTTGAGATCTGATTTTCGACAAGAGAGCTCGTCTTTTTGGAAAGAGAGTGCTTCTCGGGCATAGGCCCTGTATTTGGTTTTTGAGCAGAACCCTTCTGCGATAGTTCCTGACCTAAGGACGGAACGGAAGAGAGATCGAGGGCCCAGTAGGACTCGATCCATATAGACTACCGCTAGTCTAAAATTCAGACCACCCGGGTCTAGCATATTGTCGTGGCAGGACGTCACCGCATCGTGGACTTACGTCAGTTTCATCTTGAAACCTAGTTAGAGAATCACCTCTCATAGACTTTCCACGGGAAATTAATGTGGACATTTTCTTGAACACGTCAGAGTGACCTCAGCGGACTATTCGCCTCACATCAGATTTGGATACATTTGTAACCTAAATTGTATATTACCTAATTGCTGTAAATAAACAAAGAATTGAAGTCACTCGAGAGTTATTTGGCTGTGACTATAAAACCACGCTACCACTACGCCACAAAGCTTACTTAGGGAGGTTTCTCTCAGTGAGGCTTGAATCGGTTTTCCATTTAGGTTGGTGATGACTGTAGGAAAGACTTTGTTCTTGAATTATTTTTACTGCTTACCTTGGAACTGATTATGTTGTGTGCTAACGAGAGCGGCTGCATTTCGTTTATTTCCACACTAATTATATTTCATTTTTAGGGAAAATGATTAAAAAATGCTTTAGCAGAATAGGAACGCTGATTACGTAGTATCCTCTGCTTTTCATAAAATCACTCCCTCATGTACATATTGTCCCAATACCAATTTCTGGTGTATTTTTACACATAACTATCTCTCTCTAGACAGCATTAAATAAGAACTTTACTTACGATCTCCCGAAAAGTATGCTGAGATCCTGATAGTCAAAAACCCATTGGGCCAAACTCAACCAAATTTAGCTTATACTATTTAGACTATACGGTTTTAATTTCTAAAGAAGTAGTTCTGATTTCTGCCAACAGAGAGAAAACGATGCTAAAAGCAACATTTATGGAGTAAATTAGACATAGAAAGTTAACACTTTACAGTAATTTTTATTTCGGCATTACTTACAGTTGTGGGTCGATATGTTTTCCTTGCACGTGTTCCAAAAGATGCATTCTCTGAACACCATTTTTTACTGCAGAACAGAGCAGATATTCACTAAATTGCTTAACGTATAACGTTAATTGGTCATTCATAGTGGCTAAATTATCCACGTTTACTTTGTACACCAAGCGTATCAGATTATTCCACAACCACAAGTCACAGGATGTGAGATCAGGCTGGTTGGTCATTATGTAGTAAAAGCTGGAATTTTCTGTTAAACACACATGACTCCTTATGTCTTCCTTATATTCGTAAAGCCATGACTTCAGCTTAGTGAAATGTGCACATTGTACCAGGTTTACCCGAAGCAATTCACATATTGGAATGAAGAGCCAACGGCCCTACCGTGCCGACAACATTGGTTCTCGTTAGATCACCGAAGTCAAGCAGCATCGGACGCGGTTAGTACTTGGATGGGTGACAACCTGGGAACACCGCTGTTGGCACATTTCGAGCGCGGTAGCCTGGTAGTTTGCGCGCTGGATTTGCACGCTGCCACAGCTGCCGCCGTGTTCATGCGGAATACGATCATGTTAAACATGTGTATCCGTATGTCCTTCCGAGAGGTTGGTGGTAGGGGAGGGAGTGTACGGTCCCTTCTGGATGCCTCCCCCACTGGTTCCGGTCTAAATTGGGTGGCACTTCCCGGCCGTCCAAACAGTTACCTTACACCTTTCTGGTAGGTTGGACGGTCTGGGTCTCAACAACAACAATAACAACATATTTGAATGATCGCAGAGCCATTTTTCTCTGGCGAAAATCTGAACTATACATATCTTTTAGAAATCAAAACCACATAGTTTAAATATATTTGCACCAAATTAAATTTAGTTTGGCCCAACAGATTTTTGATTCTGAACTCTTTAATTACGGCCACCCCTGTAATAACCACCCAATAATTAAAGCATTGTACATATTTTTTCCATAGGGTCGCGTTAGGTACAGAAGGCGAATTAATATTCCCATCTTTCAATTTTCCCAATTATAACTATTGATATTTGGCCACTAGGCCACTACTTTAACAGTTACATAGCGAAATATAGTCTAACTAGTCAATGCTAGATTTACAGTATTTAAACTGAGTAATACATGTGATCCTCTTACAGCACTTATTTTTTCATAATTTTAAATAGATAGAGTGATGCAGTCCTATTATTTAGCTTACGTTACCTGAGTACTTTTTTTTTACTTATAAACTAAAAGAAATCCTTTGTCTGAATGGTTATTGTTTTTTATCCTGTATAAATACGACAATGTACGATTAAAATAACCATTGACTATTAATGTTGTATAGTTATTAAAGCATATCTTAAATGAAATTTTATCGAACCTTGGGATAATTTATCTTTAAACTCTGCCTCCACATTTTATGACCTTTGGAAGATGATATCGGCGCATTATGGCCAATAAATGTTCTTTTTTCCAATGCTTTAAGCATTTAATAGACAGTTGGTACTAATAATCACCAGGAGTGTATTTTACCCTTGAGAATATATATCGCTAAAATATAGAACTTTGTTATACTTTATTGTTTTTACTTTCCCTGTCATACATGGTAATGTATAGGGAAAGTATTGGAATCATGTCGAAAATCGCAACTGGAGTTTTCGACGGATAAACACGATTCGGGATCTACTGAACACGAAAACACTATTTTTAGCTTGAAGTCTGTATGTGCGTCTGTCTGTCTGTGTGTCTGTATGTATCCACTCTAACTCAAAAACTAATGGACCGAATTTCTTAAAATTTGGTGTGTAAGCCATTTGTGTGTTACTCTGATGTGGATTAGTTTTTTGGTACGATTCGGGTAAAAAAGACCCGTCTTCTTTTTGCTAAATTGCCCGCAAAAATCTATTGTAACCACTCTAGCTGGAAAACTAATTGACCAAATTTAACAAAATTTGGTAGAAAAGCACCTGTGGAATATTCTTGTGCTTATTAGATTTTGGCATGATTCGGTAAAGAAGAACCAGCCTTTTTTACGTACTGGTCCGAAAAAATCGCAAAAATCTGAAATAAAAGACTGCAGATGCTCAAATGTGTCAATTAAATTCTTTTTTAAGAATATAGACCCACTCCAAAAGAATAAGACCCACTCCATTATTCTAAAATGATCTGTTCTCCAGATATTATTAAAATGTTTAATTTTGAGGAAATGAAGACGATTTTCACTGTAGTTAAAAACTATTTAATAAAATATCATAAAACTTTGTAGATAAGTCCCTTGATGGTTATCCTGATGTTGAGTAGATTTTGGTATGATTCAGAAAAGTATAACTGACTCATTTTGATAAATGTCCCGCAAAGATAGGGAAAATCTGAAATAAATGAAAGTGAATACATATGTATATGCTGAAATATAGTGAATAAATACTTGTAAAAAGCGAATAAGACTAACCCTATACTGTAGGATAAATCGTTCTCGATATATTGTTTTTATTCTATTTTGAGAATCTGAAGAATGCAAAATGAATTAAGTTGCCAAATTAAACAAAGATGCAATAAAATGGCAAATTGAATATAATATCAGAAACGTATCCATGTTATTTTCAACAATGAAACACAATTTAGTACACAATGAAACAGAAAATGAAAAAATGAGTTTGAATCTGCAAGGGAAGTGGTGTGCATATGCAAATGTTTCATTTCCACACCTATTCGTCACGTGATAGCGCTGATAAGAGATTTAGATAAGGATTTGAAGAGTGTGGACAGTTGTTCCAAGTGAAAGTTTTACGGTAAAGATTTAATTGACGAACTTGAAATTTTCAGTATGTCTTTCCGATATCACTTAGATGATTTTACGCTTGGCGGTATTATTGGAAAGATCGAAGAAGGGCGAAAAATAACAGATTTTTCCAGGGTGTTCGACATCAGCCACAGGGTAGTGTCACGGCTGTGGCAAGCATTTAAAACAATTGAAATGTGTAGCAAACGTCACGGGAGAGGTTGTGTTAGGATTACGACGCCTGCAGGAGACAGGTACATTGTCCTATCGGCAAATAGGGACTGGCTCACCACAACTCAGCAGGTGGCAAATCAGTTTCAAGCTACCACAGGACAGCGGATCTCCCGAAAATCTGGAGCCAGACGTTTGTAAGAAGGATGACTATACTCCCACAAACCTGTTGTGTGTGTTCCACTGTCCAGATTGCACTGTACCACCGTGAGCACCGCAATTGGACCGAACGGACTGGACTTGAGCACTATTCTCAGGTGAAAGTAGGTTCAGTCTGTCATCGGATTGTAGCCACCAACTAATCTGGTGTGAGAGTGGTACTGCTTATCGTCCAGAAAATATCCAGGAAATGGACCGATAACCGTCATTCAGTATCATAGTATGGGCCTTCATCATGATCAATGGCCGGGCGCCCCTACATGTAGTTGCAACTATGGTGAAAACCGGCCAACAGTATGACCGAACAACGATACATCGGTGAAGTTCAACTGCCTCATGTTTGCCTTTTCTGTGGTGTATCGTTGATAAATTTGTTTTCATGGATGACAAGGCCCCATGCCATCACTCGATGTTCAGGATTATCAAGTTAGCGAGGATATTCTATGTCTCGTATGGCCAGCACGTTTTTCAGATCTCAACCCCCATTGAAAATGTTTGGGATGCTTTGGGGAGACGACTTGCTGGTCGAAAATATCGTCCAACAAACAAGAACATCTCATCCGTGCACTGATAGAGGTGTCGGATAACTTGCCTCAACAGCTGTTGGATGATGTGCAAAGCATGGTATGACGTGTGGAATATTGCATTGCACACCACTGTGAACATATCCCATACTGACACCTTTTCAAAGATGCCTGCTGTCGTTCATATGCATTTTTCCATTTCTCCGTACAAAGCATCAAATGCACAATTTTTTCCTTTCAGATGTTTCAAAACCGTCTGTATTTTCTAGAACAATAAATGATCTTCGTTCTAATGTCGGAACACTGTAGCAACAATATTTTATCCTGTTGAACTGCCGCCCGGCTTAATGTTGTGCTACATTTTAATCTGTCATCCATTCATAGCAATTGTCCAGCAGATCTAACATCATCATCCAATGCCTTAAATAGGATAAGCTATTTACGCAACTGTGGAAGACACATTGGATTAGATAAAAATTATAACAGATATATTTCTTCTTGAATCATGTTACACTGTGGAATACCCACAATACTCACTAATTCTAGGCTGCAAGTAAAAAAATCTATGTATACTTGATACAAATATTATTACTCATTACTTTTTTATATACATAATGTATAAGGAAGGTATTGTGACAGGGTCGAAAATTCGAATTCGAGTTTTTGACGGGAGAGCACGTTTCAAACATCCCTGATCACGAATCAAACACTTTTGAAGTGATGTCTGTGTGGGTGTGTATGTGTGTGAAAGTACGTGTGTGTGTGTCAGTGAGTTTTTGGAGACGATAACTGAAGAACGAATGGACCGATTCGAACGAAAGTTGGTACAAAAATCACAATCTGTAAACACTGGAAGCTTATTATTTTTATACGCAATCGAATGTTCAGAACCTCCCTAAATTTTCGAGTGAAATTTTGAAAAAATTGTCCAAAAATCAAAACCGCTAATAAAGTTACGCAAATAGACATTTGTTATGTAATTTTTCATTTGAAAACGATTGATTTAAATTTTACAACGCTAACATGAACCGTTCTCGAGATATTGTAAAAAAATATTTCCTATTGAGAAACATGTTCACTTTTCATATGTAATACCATGCGATAAATTGGGTGACATCATTCTCGTGGATCTAGCTAGTTCCATTCATGAAAAAATATACTTTGAGTATTACTTTTGTATTTGAACGCCAATACTCATTTATATGCTGTAAGAATAACTTATTTCTCCGTCTATAACGCTTGGCGAGATTTTGGCGACCACTTTGTCGGAATGTCGCCAACTTGGCAACATTTTTAATAGTTAACAAAAATCTCACCAAATTGATAAAAATGAAATTAAATCAATGAAAATGACGACTATATGAAGAAAATTCAATATCTTGAAAAGAATATAAGTATCTACTATAAGAATAACATTTTTTTAACTGTAAAAGCAGTAAATTCATTGCATTATATAAGGAAAGTCATGTGTTGCCCATATCAGATTTTTTTTATTTATTTATTTAAAATTTTGCATATTTTGATATTAACATACGTACATTACATAAAAATCTTAATCTGATAATCTACAATATGTAAGTGTTAATAATATAATAATACGTCAAAAACACAAGTGGCGATTTTCGACATGATTCCAAAACTCTCCCCATACATTACCATGTAGTGCAGGGAAAATAAATAACCTCTGATTCTAAAATAAATCCTGCATTCAATTAAGGCTGCCTCATTTTAGCTGTTTGATCCTTCCCCGGCTTTATGATTACGTATTTTTCAAAACTAGGTTATTTATCACGATCTTAAAGTCTCTGGTGTTGAAGAACAAATTCTTAAACTTCTCAAAATTTCTACATCAAAAGCCTGCCTATAAGTACAACGATCTCAAATTCTCTGGCGTTGAAAAACAAATTCTTAAACGCATCAAAATTTCTACATCAAAAGCCTGCCTACTACTACAATTCTGTCAGACAGAAGTGGATCTGAGCTATGACCTACGGCAGACATCCAGAAAATCCTGACAACAACATATTATTTATGATTCAAGGCGAAATTTCAAACCACGTGCATTGAACATTCGCTTAGCCGATGTGCCTCTCCCAGTTTAACCCATTGTCCGGACTAGAGATGGCACCACAGAGCAGCCTTGACAGTACTGCAAGCCATCCTTCGCAAACATCTACCTCGTACCACTGAATTGGAATGAAGCTACGATTAGCTCCGCGTACTTGCACAAGAAACCTGACTGTTTCGTGAAGAGCTCTTCTACCTAGTAAACGTACTTCTTCTCTCTTCACTTTCCACTTTTCCTTTGACTCTTCTTTTTAATAGTAATTCGGTGGGCGTCCATCGGCCAGGGTATTACAGACCACGTCTACCAACCATATTCTCAAACAATACACTACAAGTATCGGTGGAATGGAATGCTCCATCTCATTGCTATTTTTTCAAGTACTGAAAAGAACAACATTGCTGTTCGGCATGGGGATGCAAGGGGGGGGGACATCAGGTGCCTCGAAATACAAATGTCTTGGATCCTTGGATTTTCTTTCTTCTTTTGGATTCTGAATGCCACAGCAAATTTCCAGATGAAAGTGTTTTTTTCTTTTTATTTATTTAATTTGAACATTCTGTATTGTGTGGCAGAGCAGGCCTTATTGCTTTTCAATTTTATATTTAATTATTTTGCCTCTACCGAATCCCGCATTTCAATGTAGCAATGTGTCCATAAATATAGAAAAATGTCCTCGTGTTCAACGGAGATGAAGTTATTTCAACCATGGCTGAAGTTCCATGGATGTGCAAAATACGTCTGCTCAGCAATGTGAGCAGATGTACAAACAGGATCGATACTATTTATTACCAAACCATCCATGCCGCGATTTTCTAAAATGCAATTTACTAGATCTTTTAAAATTCCACACCTTGTCCAAGAGAGGACAAGATATCTAAGTCAAGACACTACGGACTAATTCCTGACTTATAACAATCATTCGGTTGAAAGAAAGAAGAAACATTAAAATCTCAAAATAAAACTCAATATTTAAACCCCGTACTTAACGGTCTTATTAAATACTAGCAGCATACCCGTTCTTCGTACGGAGTATATAATATAAAGAAACTTGAAATTCATAATCATGCCCAAATTCTTATAGTATACTAAATGACATGTTTAATCAAAATATTCTGTTAAAATATTTAATATAATGCTCCTAAAAAGAAGATTAAGAATCTCTGTTCTCGCTATATAAAATTATCTTCATGGACATATCTGAAGAATAAAACATCTTGGACCCCTTATGTAAGCAAATATAAAAAAAAATATGGAATTGAATCAATATATGCAAAATAAAAGCGTTAAAATTGTATGGGACCCGTACTAATTATATGCGCGAATATTAGAAAATATAACCTGTATTAGTAGATTACATGTATAAATTGAAAATACCAATAAACCCGTAATCTTTAAATCTGAAGACAGTCATTTATTCCAATATATGTGAAAATTAAAGTGCTAAAATTATATGGGAAGATATACACGTACTACTTATAATGTCCGATTATTAGTAGAAGATTACCCACATATTGCAATATGAGTCTCAAATGTTTATTGGTAAAATACAACAGACGACGTAATAAATTGAATATATAATTAATCCCCTTAATCTTCATACCAGAAGACTGTACTTGATTCCAATATATATGCCAATATATGTCAAAATATATGCCAATATACCTGTACTACTTATATTCTCGTAGGTTAGAAGATATACCCGTGCATTCCTAGAAGATTACTCGTACAACGTACAATATGCGTGTGTCAGCAATTTTTGCCGCAATAAAACAATGGCGTAATAACTTAAAAATATCAATAATCCCTGAATCAATAATTCCGGAAAATATCAATAATAATAATGTTTAAACCTGAAGAGTATAATTGATATTATGCAGTCCAAAATGAAATGGCAATGAAATTTATTTTATATACATATCTTCATTATTCAAATCGGAAAGGATTTAATAAAAATCGTCTGCCGCATAAACACATTGGATTTAAATCCGTTGCTAAGCGACATGATATCATTTGCTTCAAATAAATTGGTAGAAAAAATATCGTCTAAATAGTTATATTTCTATGGAACATTTGGCGACAGTTTCGTCAAATTAGCGACATTTTAAAAAATCGCCAAATTTATCGCCAAGTGGGACTGTAGAACTGACAGTTCCACTTTGCGACAAATTGACGAAATATCATCACAATACTATCCCCTAACAAAAAACAATTAATATCATTTATGTAGCGCAATTTTATCAATTTCAAGATATTTTTATAGATTTGAAAACATTTTTATCAATTTGGTGACATTTTAAAAATTCGCTAAATGTATTACTAAGTAGGATGGATTACTAAGTAGTGATGTATTACTAAATTGGTCTGACAGATAAATGCTAATCAAACATCATTTCAGTACTCTCTTCTAACAAAACAAAAAAAAATTTCATTGATATGTAGAAGACCCAAGACACATGACCAACCCGAAGGTTTATGACAGCAGTTTGTGTGTCGTTTATATCAATTTGGCGACATTTCCGTCAATTTGGCAAAGTTTAAGAAAAGTTGTCAAATTAGCGATATCCCTCCAAATTCGTAGCTTTGAATTTGCAGATCTGAATGAAACATTCTTATCCCGTTTCAATATACTAAATGAAAACACTACAATTGTATTAGAAGATATACCCGCTCTACTCTTTTTCTGTTTCAACAATCGGCTATATGAATTTATTGGCTAAACACAATATATGAGTTTAGTAGCTAAATACGATATAAGCTTGAAAACTCTTTGCCAAAATAAATGAAATTGATGTACGCAGTCAGCAATTAATATAATTAAAAGAAAAATCAAACCGTCCATTCATAAAATATACTTTTATATCCATTTATCCATTTATTTATTATTTAAATCGAAAAAAAATAATAAAAACATTAACAAACACATTTAATTTAATTGCGATGCCGAGCAACATGATATATCCTCCTAAAATGTTAAAATTTATTAACCACTAACAGCACACCCGTTATTCGTACGGAGTGTATAATTTAAAGAAACTTAAAGTTCGCAATCATGTGCAAATTCTGTTAAAATATTAAATTTATTGCTCCTAAAGAGAAGTTTAAGAATATATGTTCTCACTATGCAAAATTATCTTCACGATCAGATTTGAAGAATAAAACATCCTGCCCCCTTTTGTAAGCAAATTTACAGAAGAAAAAATAGGAATTGAATGAATATATGCAACCCCGTACTAATTATATTGTCGCAGATCAGAAAATATGCCAATGTGTTAGTAGAAGATTACCCGTATTACAATATGCGTCTCAAAAATATTTGCCAAAATAAAAGAGATGACGTAATAAATTGAAAACATCAATAATATCCGTACTCTTTATACCAGAAGGTCGTAATTGATTCCAATATATGCCAATATATATCAAAACATATGTCAATATACCTGTACTACTTATATTCTCGTAGATTAAAAGATATACACGTGTATTTGTAGAAGATTCGTACAACAAACAATATATGAGTTTAAACAATTTTTGTCATAATAAAATAATTGCATAATTACTTGAAAATATCAATAATCCTTGAATCAATAATCCCCGAAAATATAAATAAATTTCAAACCTGAAGACCGTAATTGATATTATCCAGTCAAAAATGCTATAAGAAAAATCAAATCGTTCTTTTCTAAAATATATTTTTATATCCATTTATTTATTATTCAAATCGAAAAAATAATTATTAAAATTAACAGACAGATTTAATTTAATTGCGTTTCTGAGTAACATGATATAAGATAGAATCTTATAACATGTTAAATATGTCATGTCTTATAACATAAACTGCGAAATTAAATAACGATTTTGATTTCTCTATACTTCTCATTGTTCCGTAAAATCTTGTTTTAAATAAACCATGAACCATGGAGATAGATTTCCCCTTTAAATCATGTTTCAAACAATTCATGTTTTCAGAAAGTGACTAATTAACGCAAAAAATCTCCCATCAAACTCAGAGATTAAATTTTAATTCACTTTCAAACGATTTTCAAGCTTTTCGTTTGGATAAACCACGGAGTTTGGCTCAAAGTGGGGAAACAATTAGCTTGGCCTCGTCGAGTCATGAGAGCGCAAGACCCCCTAGAAATCTAATATCTGTAATGCAGAAATATGAACCCGAAAAATCGGATATGGCTCTATTTCTGACGTTATTTGAGCGTCAAGCTCGTAAGAATGGGATCGATAAGGAGGAATGGGTAACTCAATTACTTAGTTTGATTCCGATTGAGATCGCCGAAATTATAATTAGAGAGCCCGAAGAGAAATTCGATTACTATGAAAATATTAAGTCGGTAATGATGGAAAGATTTAAACTTAACTCAGAGACCCTTAGGACCAAATTCCAAACACATAAAAAACGAGAAGGAGAGCTCTGGAAAGACCTCGTTTTTGAGTTACGGGCATATCTCGAAGGATGGCTAAGAGAAATAGAGGTTCAGGATTTTGAATCTTTAAAAGAATTGATGGTGGCGGACCAAATAAAAAGACGCGTGTCGGCCGAAGTGAAAGAACACTTCATCGATAATTGGGGAAAGGTTAACAGACCAAAAGAACTAGCGAAGAAATTAGATGATTATGAGGCAGCTAGACGTTTTTTAAAGAAACCCCAAATTTTTAAACCTCCCGAAAGGAAATTTGTAGACCGCCCAAAAACAACCAAACAAGCTGGGAAAAGGGTGGAAGTAAATAGGAACGTGCCTAAAAATGGATCGAGTGCTAATCAAACAAATAACGATTGGAGAACGAGGGAATTCGAGCGAAGAAAAAGTGTAACGTGCTATCTCTGCCGGAAAATCGGACACATCAGTACGAACTGTACCGAATCAAAAAGGGGCGCGGAGATTGTAAATAATCTAGAGACGACCGACCATTTTAATGCTTCATTTAAACCCTATTTAAGCCGGGCAAAAGTGAATTCCATAGATACGCTTATACTTCGTGACAGCGGAAGTAGCATAGATCTTGCGTCCATCAATCTAGTAAAACCCGAAGATTTTACAGGGGAGACCGTGTGGGTAAAGCAACCCTTAGGAAATGATTTTATGTGGTTACCGCTAGCCCGTGTAATTTTGGAAAGCACTGAATTCGGAACAATTCGAACCAAGGCAGCCATCGTAGGCAAATCAGTGGAAATGAATCACTATCTGTTGGGGAACTCAAGTCAGGAGTTAATCGACTTAAATAAGGATAACCCCCAAAAAATTAATGCTATGATTACGAGGAGTCAAAGCAAATCTAAAAAGGCGACCGAAGAACCAAAAGGGAGCGCGGAAACTGGAAATAAAGGAAATTTCGATGAAAAATTAAAATTGATTGAGTCAGAACCCGCAAATGTGGCGGAAAGTGAAGAATTAATAGATGGGCTAGAAGAACCGATTGATTTACCTCCTGTTGAACCATACCCTACGCCAGAATTGATAAACGTAGACGCTACTGAATTCTTAGAGGAACAGAAAAAATGCCCAAATTTAAAGTCTCTTTGGGAAAAGGTAGAGCAAAATAAAACGTCGGAATTTGTAATTGAACGCGAATTACTGTTCAGAAAATCAACAGATCACCGAGGGTTAGTTAGGAAACAGCTGTTGATTCCCACTATGTATAGATCAAAAATATTAAGTCTTTGTCATGAAGGTTTTGGTTCGCACATGGGAACTACTAAGACCAAGGATAAGCTTTTGAGACACTATTTTTGGCCTCAATGCTTTAAAAACGTCGAAGAAATGGTAAAAACTTGTGATGCATGTCAGCGGGTGGGGAAATCATTAGAAAAGAAAAAAGCCCCACTTAAACTTGTGCCTGTGATTTCAGAAATATTTTCAAAAATAAACATAGATGCCGTAGGGCCTCTGCCGGTATCTTCGAAAAATAATAGGTACCTCCTAACTTGTATTGACATAGCCTCTAAATATCCTGAAGCTATACCTTTATCTACGGTAAGCTCGCAGAACGTGACGGATGCTTTGTTGTTGTTATTTAGCCGCATTGGGTACCCCAGGGAAGTCCAATTGGACAATGGAAGCTATTTCACTAGCAACTTGACAACGACGTTCTTCGAAAAGTTTGGAGTGAAAACCACCCATAGTTCTATTTATCACCCCCAGTCAAATCCAGTCGAGAGATTTCACCGAACAATTAAAAGACTTTTGCGTGCAATGTGTGCCGAAACCGGTACTGAATGGGAGCGACATTTGCCCTCAGTCTTGCTGGCATTACGCAATGTCACCCACGAATCTACTGGATTTAGTCCCTCCGAGTTAGTTCACGGCAGGAACCTTCGGACACCGGAGACTCTATTGTTCGAGCAGTGGGCGCGTGAGCCGATAACAGATGATGTGGTCACGGATTATGTATTTGACCTTTTAAACCGATTAAGGCATTGTCAGCAGCTGGCTTCGGAAACAGAGACAGATAACAAAATAAAACGAAAGGAGTATTATGATAAGGGTTCCGTTAAAAGAGAATTTAAGGCAGGGAATCAGGTTTTGGTTTTGGCGACGCACCGGCCGAATAAATTAGCCGTTAAGTGGATAGGTCCCGGGACTATTGAGAGACAATTATCCGAGTCAAATTACACTGTAAGGATGCCAGGGAAATCTGAAAAGGTACAAGTGTACCACGTAAATTTATTAAAACCATATCACCAGCGCGTGGAGTGCGTGAATGTTTTAATAAGCGAAAATGTTGCAGAGGAAACGAAGGATTCGGAGTTGGATATTTCATATCCCGTAGCTAATCCCAACATTTTTGATTTCGAGGAAATCGTCACGGACAGTGCGTTACGAGAAAAGTGCACTTCAGAACAGATTGAAGAGTTGAGGAAATTACTGAAATCGCATGAAAATCTATTTTCAAATGATCCAGGCAGAACGCATTTAATCGAGCACGATATTGAACTTATAAGCAATAAACCCGTACGCTCTAAACCGTATAGGACGTCCCCGAGACAGAACGATATTGTGAAACGGGAGATTAAGAGAATGCTGGAATTAAAAATCATTGAGATTGGAGAGTCGGATTATACTTCACCCATAATCCTAGTGGAAAGTCCAGGGAAGGACCCGAGATTATGTGTCGATTACAGGCGATTAAATTCAATTATTCGCACAGAATATTATCCGCTACCTAACATGGATGATAGGATAGAGAAGGTGTCGTCAGCGAAGTTCATTACGGTAATTGATCTGACCAAGGGGTACTGGCAGATCCCCTTAAGTCCTAGAGCTCAAAGGTTAGCCGCGTTCGTCACGACCTTCGGAACGTACCGACCGTTAGTGCTTCCGTTCGGGTTAGTCAACGCCCCCTATTGTTTCTCCAAGTTCATGGCACAATTGTTACAGGGTTGTGAGGAGTTTTGTGTTCCATACCTAGACGACGTTGCCATTTTCTCAGAGACCTGGGATGAACATTTAAAACACCTGGATGTTGTTTTGAGGAAAATCGCTTCTGCCAAACTAACGATAAAACCTGCCAAATGCAAATTTGGACAGAGTTGTGTTAAATACTTAGGACACATGGTAGGGAACGGTCAAAGGACGCCGACTGAGGCGAAAATTAAAGCGGTGTTAGATTTTCGGACGCCCCGAAATAAAACCCAAATCAGGCAGTTTTTAGGCCTTAGTGGTTATTACGCACGCTATATACGTAATTACGCAATTATTGCCGAACCTCTGACTCGGGCACTGAAAGGAAAGAATAGGAAGGAGGAGATAGTATGGACGGAAGAGTGCGAGAGCGCTTTTAACGAGCTTAAAACAAAACTGACAGAAAAGCCTGTGTTATACGCACCCGATTTCACTAAGGAGTTTATCCTTCAAACTGACGCGTCATTAAAAGGGCTGGGCGTAATAATGGCTCAGAAGGGGGCGGATAATACTGACCACCCAATATTATATTTGAGTAAGAAATTTACGACAACGGAACAAAGGTTTGGAACCACGGAGAAGGAATGCGCAGGCATAATTTTTGCAATAAAAAAGCTGCGACATTACCTTGATGGTCAAAAGTTCACAATCAAAACCGATCATAACCCATTAGTGTTCCTTAAGACAAATTCTGGTCAGAACCCTAGATTGATGAGATGGACCCTAGCTCTACAGCCTTTTAACTATCAGATAATTCACCGGGCTGGAAAGGATATCGGACATGCAGACTGTCTGAGCGGAATGCTGCCAGATTAGAAAAAACTGTATTACATTGTGCTGTATATATTTTTATAATTTTTGTAGGAATTGTGCTGTATATATTTTTATAATTTTGTAGGAATTGTGTTATGTATATATTAATTTTTTTTGTTTTATTTTAATCCTTGTTGCCTCCAATGATGTTGTCAGGTGAACCATGTCTAACCCTTTGCCTTACAGATTTTGCCTGCTAGACAAAATCTCCCTAAGGGGGGAGGGATTGTGCCGAATTAAATTAATTCAGCAAATGAAGCTGTAATTAAATCCCCCCCGAATTGGAATTGGGGCTTAGAAATTCCAGACCGGGCACACCTGTGACCCTTTGAATGTTAAAGACAGCAGAGGTCACCAGAACAATGGACGTCGCGAATCCCGCGCCACCATGTCTGGAAAATTGACAATTAAGAAGAAAGGCTAAGCTCGCATGAACCGCCTTGAGTGATCGCGTGGACGTTAGCTCCAGACGTGAGGGGAGTGTCCCCTAGACTTACTGGCACGAGTCTCCGGACAAATGAGACTCAAGAAAAATGACATCACGGATATTAAGATCCAATAGAAAAATAGAGAGTAAATTGTCCCCTGGTGGCTCTTTTTCTGAGGGCGACCGGAGCAGGGTTTGAGAGAGCAGTTGAGATCTGATTTTCGACAAGAGAGCTCGTCTTTTTGGAAAGAGAGTGCTTCTCGGGCATAGGCCCTGTATTTGGTTTTTGAGCAGAACCCTTCTGCGATAGTTCCTGACCTAAGGACGGAACGGAAGAGAGATCGAGGGCCCAGTAGGACTCGATCCATATAGACTACCGCTAGTCTAAAATTCAGACCACCCGGGTCTAGCATATTGTCGTGGCAGGACGTCACCGCATCGTGGACTTACGTCAGTTTCATCTTGAAACCTAGTTAGAGAATCACCTCTCATAGACTTTCCACGGGAAATTAATGTGGACATTTTCTTGAACACGTCAGAGTGACCTCAGCGGACTATTCGCCTCACATCAGATTTGGATACATTTGTAACCTAAATTGTATATTACCTAATTGCTGTAAATAAACAAAGAATTGAAGTCACTCGAGAGTTATTTGGCTGTGACTATAAAACCACGCTACCACTACGCCACAAAGCTTACTTAGGGAGGTTTCTCTCAGTGAGGCTTGAATCGGTTTTCCATTTAGGTTGGTGATGACTGTAGGAAAGACTTTGTTCTTGAATTATTTTTACTGCTTACCTTGGAACTGATTATGTTGTGTGCTAACGAGAGCGGCTGCATTTCGTTTATTTCCACACTAATTATATTTCATTTTTAGGGAAAATGATTAAAAAATGCTTTAGCAGAATAGGAACGCTGATTACGTAGTATCCTCTGCTTTTCATAAAATCACTCCCTCATGTACATATTGTCCCAATACCAATTTCTGGTGTATTTTTACACATAACTATCTCTCTCTAGACAGCATTAAATAAGAACTTTACTTACGATCTCCCGAAAAGTATGCTGAGATCCTGATAGTCAAAAACCCATTGGGCCAAACTCAACCAAATTTAGCTTATACTATTTAGACTATACGGTTTTAATTTCTAAAGAAGTAGTTCTGATTTCTGCCAACAGAGAGAAAACGATGCTAAAAGCAACATTTATGGAGTAAATTAGACATAGAAAGTTAACACTTTACAGTAATTTTTATTTCGGCATTACTTACAGTTGTGGGTCGATATGTTTTCCTTGCACGTGTTCCAAAAGATGCATTCTCTGAACACCATTTTTTACTGCAGAACAGAGCAGATATTCACTAAATTGCTTAACGTATAACGTTAATTGGTCATTCATAGTGGCTAAATTATCCACGTTTACTTTGTACACCAAGCGTATCAGATTATTCCACAACCACAAGTCACAGGATGTGAGATCAGGCTGGTTGGTCATTATGTAGTAAAAGCTGGAATTTTCTGTTAAACACACATGACTCCTTATGTCTTCCTTATATTCGTAAAGCCATGACTTCAGCTTAGTGAAATGTGCACATTGTACCAGGTTTACCCGAAGCAATTCACATATTGGAATGAAGAGCCAACGGCCCTACCGTGCCGACAACATTGGTTCTCGTTAGATCACCGAAGTCAAGCAGCATCGGACGCGGTTAGTACTTGGATGGGTGACAACCTGGGAACACCGCTGTTGGCACATTTCGAGCGCGGTAGCCTGGTAGTTTGCGCGCTGGATTTGCACGCTGCCACAGCTGCCGCCGTGTTCATGCGGAATACGATCATGTTAAACATGTGTATCCGTATGTCCTTCCGAGAGGTTGGTGGTAGGGGAGGGAGTGTACGGTCCCTTCTGGATGCCTCCCCCACTGGTTCCGGTCTAAATTGGGTGGCACTTCCCGGCCGTCCAAACAGTTACCTTACACCTTTCTGGTAGGTTGGACGGTCTGGGTCTCAACAACAACAATAACAACATATTTGAATGATCGCAGAGCCATTTTTCTCTGGCGAAAATCTGAACTATACATATCTTTTAGAAATCAAAACCACATAGTTTAAATATATTTGCACCAAATTAAATTTAGTTTGGCCCAACAGATTTTTGATTCTGAACTCTTTAATTACGGCCACCCCTGTAATAACCACCCAATAATTAAAGCATTGTACATATTTTTTCCATAGGGTCGCGTTAGGTACAGAAGGCGAATTAATATTCCCATCTTTCAATTTTCCCAATTATAACTATTGATATTTGGCCACTAGGCCACTACTTTAACAGTTACATAGCGAAATATAGTCTAACTAGTCAATGCTAGATTTACAGTATTTAAACTGAGTAATACATGTGATCCTCTTACAGCACTTATTTTTTCATAATTTTAAATAGATAGAGTGATGCAGTCCTATTATTTAGCTTACGTTACCTGAGTACTTTTTTTTTACTTATAAACTAAAAGAAATCCTTTGTCTGAATGGTTATTGTTTTTTATCCTGTATAAATACGACAATGTACGATTAAAATAACCATTGACTATTAATGTTGTATAGTTATTAAAGCATATCTTAAATGAAATTTTATCGAACCTTGGGATAATTTATCTTTAAACTCTGCCTCCACATTTTATGACCTTTGGAAGATGATATCGGCGCATTATGGCCAATAAATGTTCTTTTTTCCAATGCTTTAAGCATTTAATAGACAGTTGGTACTAATAATCACCAGGAGTGTATTTTACCCTTGAGAATATATATCGCTAAAATATAGAACTTTGTTATACTTTATTGTTTTTACTTTCCCTGTCATACATGGTAATGTATAGGGAAAGTATTGGAATCATGTCGAAAATCGCAACTGGAGTTTTCGACGGATAAACACGATTCGGGATCTACTGAACACGAAAACACTATTTTTAGCTTGAAGTCTGTATGTGCGTCTGTCTGTCTGTGTGTCTGTATGTATCCACTCTAACTCAAAAACTAATGGACCGAATTTCTTAAAATTTGGTGTGTAAGCCATTTGTGTGTTACTCTGATGTGGATTAGTTTTTTGGTACGATTCGGGTAAAAAAGACCCGTCTTCTTTTTGCTAAATTGCCCGCAAAAATCTATTGTAACCACTCTAGCTGGAAAACTAATTGACCAAATTTAACAAAATTTGGTAGAAAAGCACCTGTGGAATATTCTTGTGCTTATTAGATTTTGGCATGATTCGGTAAAGAAGAACCAGCCTTTTTTACGTACTGGTCCGAAAAAATCGCAAAAATCTGAAATAAAAGACTGCAGATGCTCAAATGTGTCAATTAAATTCTTTTTTAAGAATATAGACCCACTCCAAAAGAATAAGACCCACTCCATTATTCTAAAATGATCTGTTCTCCAGATATTATTAAAATGTTTAATTTTGAGGAAATGAAGACGATTTTCACTGTAGTTAAAAACTATTTAATAAAATATCATAAAACTTTGTAGATAAGTCCCTTGATGGTTATCCTGATGTTGAGTAGATTTTGGTATGATTCAGAAAAGTATAACTGACTCATTTTGATAAATGTCCCGCAAAGATAGGGAAAATCTGAAATAAATGAAAGTGAATACATATGTATATGCTGAAATATAGTGAATAAATACTTGTAAAAAGCGAATAAGACTAACCCTATACTGTAGGATAAATCGTTCTCGATATATTGTTTTTATTCTATTTTGAGAATCTGAAGAATGCAAAATGAATTAAGTTGCCAAATTAAACAAAGATGCAATAAAATGGCAAATTGAATATAATATCAGAAACGTATCCATGTTATTTTCAACAATGAAACACAATTTAGTACACAATGAAACAGAAAATGAAAAAATGAGTTTGAATCTGCAAGGGAAGTGGTGTGCATATGCAAATGTTTCATTTCCACACCTATTCGTCACGTGATAGCGCTGATAAGAGATTTAGATAAGGATTTGAAGAGTGTGGACAGTTGTTCCAAGTGAAAGTTTTACGGTAAAGATTTAATTGACGAACTTGAAATTTTCAGTATGTCTTTCCGATATCACTTAGATGATTTTACGCTTGGCGGTATTATTGGAAAGATCGAAGAAGGGCGAAAAATAACAGATTTTGCCAGGGTGTTCGACATCAGCCACAGGGTAGTGTCACGGCTGTGGCAAGCATTTAAAACAATTGAAATGTGTAGCAAACGTCACGGGAGAGGTTGTGTTAGGATTACGACGCCTGCAGGAGACAGGTACATTGTCCTATCGGCAAATAGGGACTGGCTCACCACAACTCAGCAGGTGGCAAATCAGTTTCAAGCTACCACAGGACAGCGGATCTCCCGAAAATCTGTAGCCAGACGTTTGTAAGAAGGATGACTATACTCCCACAAACCTGTTGTGTGTGTTCCACTGTCCAGATTGCACTGTACCACCGTGAGCACCGCAATTGGACCGAACGGACTGGACTTGAGCACTATTCTCAGGTGAAAGTAGGTTCAGTCTGTCATCGGATTGTAGCCACCAACTAATCTGGTGTGAGAGTGGTACTGCTTATCGTCCAGAAAATATCCAGGAAATGGACCGATAACCGTCATTCAGTATCATAGTATGGGCCTTCATCATGATCAATGGCCGGGCGCCCCTACATGTAGTTGCAACTATGGTGAAAACCGGCCAACAGTATGACCGAACAACGATACATCGGTGAAGTTCAACTGCCTCATGTTTGCCTTTTCTGTGGTGTATCGTTGATAAATTTGTTTTCATGGATGACAAGGCCCCATGCCATCACTCGATGTTCAGGATTATCAAGTTAGCGAGGATATTCTATGTCTCGTATGGCCAGCACGTTTTTCAGATCTCAACCCCCATTGAAAATGTTTGGGATGCTTTGGGGAGACGACTTGCTGGTCGAAAATATCGTCCAACAAACAAGAACATCTCATCCGTGCACTGATAGAGGTGTCGGATAACTTGCCTCAACAGCTGTTGGATGATGTGCAAAGCATGGTATGACGTGTGGAATATTGCATTGCACACCACTGTGAACATATCCCATACTGACACCTTTTCAAAGATGCCTGCTGTCGTTCATATGCATTTTTCCATTTCTCCGTACAAAGCATCAAATGCACAATTTTTTCCTTTCAGATGTTTCAAAACCGTCTGTATTTTCTAGAACAATAAATGATCTTCGTTCTAATGTCGGAACACTGTAGCAACAATATTTTATCCTGTTGAACTGCCGCCCGGCTTAATGTTGTGCTACATTTTAATCTGTCATCCATTCATAGCAATTGTCCAGCAGATCTAACATCATCATCCAATGCCTTAAATAGGATAAGCTGTTTACGCAACTGTGGAAGACACATTGGATTAGATAAAAATTATAACAGATATATTTCTTCTTGAATCATGTTACACTGTGGAATACCCACAATACTCACTAATTCTAGGCTGCAAGTAAAAAAATCTATGTATACTTGATACAAATATTATTACTCATTACTTTTTTATATACATAATGTATAAGGAAGGTATTGTGACAGGGTCGAAAATTCGAATTCGAGTTTTTGACGGGAGAGCACGTTTCAAACATCCCTGATCACGAATCAAACACTTTTGAAGTGATGTCTGTGTGGGTGTGTATGTGTGTGAAAGTACGTGTGTGTGTGTCAGTGAGTTTTTGGAGACGATAACTGAAGAACGAATGGACCGATTCGAACGAAAGTTGGTACAAAAATCACAATCTGTAAACACTGGAAGCTTATTATTTTTATACGCAATCGAATGTTCAGAACCTCCCTAAATTTTCGAGTGAAATTTTGAAAAAATTGTCCAAAAATCAAAACCGCTAATAAAGTTACGCAAATAGACATTTGTTATGTAATTTTTCATTTGAAAACGATTGATTTAAATTTTACAACGCTAACATGAACCGTTCTCGAGATATTGTAAAAAAATATTTCCTATTGAGAAACATGTTCACTTTTCATATGTAATACCATGCGATAAATTGGGTGACATCATTCTCGTGGATCTAGCTCGTTCCATTCATGAAAAAATATACTTTGAGTATTACTTTTGTATTTGAACGCCAATACTCATTTATATGCTGTAAGAATAACTTATTTCTCCGTCTATAACGCTTGGCGAGATTTTGGCGACCACTTTGTCGGAATGTCGCCAACTTGGCAACATTTTTAATAGTTAACAAAAATCTCACCAAATTGATAAAAATGAAATTAAATCAATGAAAATGACGACTATATGAAGAAAATTCAATATCTTGAAAAGAATATAAGTATCTACTATAAGAATAACATTTTTTTAACTGTAAAAGCAGTAAATTCATTGCATTATATAAGGAAAGTCATGTGTTGCCCATATCAGATTTTTTTTATTTATTTATTTAAAATTTTGCATATTTTGATATTAACATACGTACATTACATAAAAATCTTAATCTGATAATCTACAATATGTAAGTGTTAATAATATAATAATACGTCAAAAACACAAGTGGCGATTTTCGACATGATTCCAAAACTCTCCCCATACATTACCATGTAGTGCAGGGAAAATAAATAACCTCTGATTCTAAAATAAATCCTGCATTCAATTAAGGCTGCCTCATTTTAGCTGTTTGATCCTTCCCCGGCTTTATGATTACGTATTTTTCAAAACTAGGTTATTTATCACGATCTTAAAGTCTCTGGTGTTGAAGAACAAATTCTTAAACTTCTCAAAATTTCTACATCAAAAGCCTGCCTATAAGTACAACGATCTCAAATTCTCTGGCGTTGAAAAACAAATTCTTAAACGCATCAAAATTTCTACATCAAAAGCCTGCCTACTACTACAATTCTGTCAGACAGAAGTGGATCTGAGCTATGACCTACGGCAGACATCCAGAAAATCCTGACAACAACATATTATTTATGATTCAAGGCGAAATTTCAAACCACGTGCATTGAACATTCGCTTAGCCGATGTGCCTCTCCCAGTTTAACCCATTGTCCGGACTAGAGATGGCACCACAGAGCAGCCTTGACAGTACTGCAAGCCATCCTTCGCAAACATCTACCTCGTACCACTGAATTGGAATGAAGCTACGATTAGCTCCGCGTACTTGCACAAGAAACCTGACTGTTTCGTGAAGAGCTCTTCTACCTAGTAAACGTACTTCTTCTCTCTTCACTTTCCACTTTTCCTTTGACTCTTCTTTTTAATAGTAATTCGGTGGGCGTCCATCGGCCAGGGTATTACAGACCACGTCTACCAACCATATTCTCAAACAATACACTACAAGTATCGGTGGAATGGAATGCTCCATCTCATTGCTATTTTTTCAAGTACTGAAAAGAACAACATTGCTGTTCGGCATGGGGATGCAAGGGGGGGGGGACATCAGGTGCCTCGAAATACAAATGTCTTGGATCCTTGGATTTTCTTTCTTCTTTTGGATTCTGAATGCCACAGCAAATTTCCAGATGAAAGTGTTTTTTTCTTTTTATTTATTTAATTTGAACATTCTGTATTGTGTGGCAGAGCAGGCCTTATTGCTTTTCAATTTTATATTTAATTATTTTGCCTCTACCGAATCCCGCATTTCAATGTAGCAATGTGTCCATAAATATAGAAAAATGTCCTCGTGTTCAACGGAGATGAAGTTATTTCAACCATGGCTGAAGTTCCATGGATGTGCAAAATACGTCTGCTCAGCAATGTGAGCAGATGTACAAACAGGATCGATACTATTTATTACCAAACCATCCATGCCGCGATTTTCTAAAATGCAATTTACTAGATCTTTTAAAATTCCACACCTTGTCCAAGAGAGGACAAGATATCTAAGTCAAGACACTACGGACTAATTCCTGACTTATAACAATCATTCGGTTGAAAGAAAGAAGAAACATTAAAATCTCAAAATAAAACTCAATATTTAAACCCCGTACTTAACGGTCTTATTAAATACTAGCAGCATACCCGTTCTTCGTACGGAGTATATAATATAAAGAAACTTGAAATTCATAATCATGCCCAAATTCTTATAGTATACTAAATGACATGTTTAATCAAAATATTCTGTTAAAATATTTAATATAATGCTCCTAAAAAGAAGATTAAGAATCTCTGTTCTCGCTATATAAAATTATCTTCATGGACATATCTGAAGAATAAAACATCTTGGACCCCTTATGTAAGCAAATATAAAAAAAAATATGGAATTGAATCAATATATGCAAAATAAAAGCGTTAAAATTGTATGGGACCCGTACTAATTATATGCGCGAATATTAGAAAATATAACCTGTATTAGTAGATTACATGTATAAATTGAAAATACCAATAAACCCGTAATCTTTAAATCTGAAGACAGTCATTTATTCCAATATATGTGAAAATTAAAGTGCTAAAATTATATGGGAAGATATACACGTACTACTTATAATGTCCGATTATTAGTAGAAGATTACCCACATATTGCAATATGAGTCTCAAATGTTTATTGGTAAAATACAACAGACGACGTAATAAATTGAATATATAATTAATCCCCTTAATCTTCATACCAGAAGACTGTACTTGATTCCAATATATATGCCAATATATGTCAAAATATATGCCAATATACCTGTACTACTTATATTCTCGTAGGTTAGAAGATATACCCGTGCATTCCTAGAAGATTACTCGTACAACGTACAATATGCGTGTGTCAGCAATTTTTGCCGCAATAAAACAATGGCGTAATAACTTAAAAATATCAATAATCCCTGAATCAATAATTCCGGAAAATATCAATAATAATAATGTTTAAACCTGAAGAGTATAATTGATATTATGCAGTCCAAAATGAAATGGCAATGAAATTTATTTTATATACATATCTTCATTATTCAAATCGGAAAGGATTTAATAAAAATCGTCTGCCGCATAAACACATTGGATTTAAATCCGTTGCTAAGCGACATGATATCATTTGCTTCAAATAAATTGGTAGAAAAAATATCGTCTAAATAGTTATATTTCTATGGAACATTTGGCGACAGTTTCGTCAAATTAGCGACATTTTAAAAAATCGCCAAATTTATCGCCAAGTGGGACTGTAGAACTGACAGTTCCACTTTGCGACAAATTGACGAAATATCATCACAATACTATCCCCTAACAAAAAACAATTAATATCATTTATGTAGCGCAATTTTATCAATTTCAAGATATTTTTATAGATTTGAAAACATTTTTATCAATTTGGTGACATTTTAAAAATTCGCTAAATGTATTACTAAGTAGGATGGATTACTAAGTAGTGATGTATTACTAAATTGGTCTGACAGATAAATGCTAATCAAACATCATTTCAGTACTCTCTTCTAACAAAACAAAAAAAAATTTCATTGATATGTAGAAGACCCAAGACACATGACCAACCCGAAGGTTTATGACAGCAGTTTGTGTGTCGTTTATATCAATTTGGCGACATTTCCGTCAATTTGGCAAAGTTTAAGAAAAGTTGTCAAATTAGCGATATCCCTCCAAATTCGTAGCTTTGAATTTGCAGATCTGAATGAAACATTCTTATCCCGTTTCAATATACTAAATGAAAACACTACAATTGTATTAGAAGATATACCCGCTCTACTCTTTTTCTGTTTCAACAATCGGCTATATGAATTTATTGGCTAAACACAATATATGAGTTTAGTAGCTAAATACGATATAAGCTTGAAAACTCTTTGCCAAAATAAATGAAATTGATGTACGCAGTCAGCAATTAATATAATTAAAAGAAAAATCAAACCGTCCATTCATAAAATATACTTTTATATCCATTTATCCATTTATTTATTATTTAAATCGAAAAAAAATAATAAAAACATTAACAAACACATTTAATTTAATTGCGATGCCGAGCAACATGATATATCCTCCTAAAATGTTAAAATTTATTAACCACTAACAGCACACCCGTTATTCGTACGGAGTGTATAATTTAAAGAAACTTAAAGTTCGCAATCATGTGCAAATTCTGTTAAAATATTAAATTTATTGCTCCTAAAGAGAAGTTTAAGAATATATGTTCTCACTATGCAAAATTATCTTCACGATCAGATTTGAAGAATAAAACATCCTGCCCCCTTTTGTAAGCAAATTTACAGAAGAAAAAATAGGAATTGAATGAATATATGCAACCCCGTACTAATTATATTGTCGCAGATCAGAAAATATGCCAATGTGTTAGTAGAAGATTACCCGTATTACAATATGCGTCTCAAAAATATTTGCCAAAATAAAAGAGATGACGTAATAAATTGAAAACATCAATAATATCCGTACTCTTTATACCAGAAGGTCGTAATTGATTCCAATATATGCCAATATATATCAAAACATATGTCAATATACCTGTACTACTTATATTCTCGTAGATTAAAAGATATACACGTGTATTTGTAGAAGATTCGTACAACAAACAATATATGAGTTTAAACAATTTTTGTCATAATAAAATAATTGCATAATTACTTGAAAATATCAATAATCCTTGAATCAATAATCCCCGAAAATATAAATAAATTTCAAACCTGAAGACCGTAATTGATATTATCCAGTCAAAAATGCTATAAGAAAAATCAAATCGTTCTTTTCTAAAATATATTTTTATATCCATTTATTTATTATTCAAATCGAAAAAATAATTATTAAAATTAACAGACAGATTTAATTTAATTGCGTTTCTGAGTAACATGATATAAGATAGAATCTTATAACATGTTAAATATGTCATGTCTTATAACATAAACTGCGAAATTAAATAACGATTTTGATTTCTCTATACTTCTCATTGTTCCGTAAAATCTTGTTTTAAATAAACCATGAACCATGGAGATAGATTTCCCCTTTAAATCATGTTTCAAACAATTCATGTTTTCAGAAAGTGACTAATTAACGCAAAAAATCTCCCATCAAACTCAGAGATTAAATTTTAATTCACTTTCAAACGATTTTCAAGCTTTTCGTTTGGATAAACCACGGAGTTTGGCTCAAAGTGGGGAAACAATTAGCTTGGCCTCGTCGAGTCATGAGAGCGCAAGACCCCCTAGAAATCTAATATCTGTAATGCAGAAATATGAACCCGAAAAATCGGATATGGCTCTATTTCTGACGTTATTTGAGCGTCAAGCTCGTAAGAATGGGATCGATAAGGAGGAATGGGTAACTCAATTACTTAGTTTGATTCCGATTGAGATCGCCGAAATTATAATTAGAGAGCCCGAAGAGAAATTCGATTACTATGAAAATATTAAGTCGGTAATGATGGAAAGATTTAAACTTAACTCAGAGACCCTTAGGACCAAATTCCAAACACATAAAAAACGAGAAGGAGAGCTCTGGAAAGACCTCGTTTTTGAGTTACGGGCATATCTCGAAGGATGGCTAAGAGAAATAGAGGTTCAGGATTTTGAATCTTTAAAAGAATTGATGGTGGCGGACCAAATAAAAAGACGCGTGTCGGCCGAAGTGAAAGAACACTTCATCGATAATTGGGGAAAGGTTAACAGACCAAAAGAACTAGCGAAGAAATTAGATGATTATGAGGCAGCTAGACGTTTTTTAAAGAAACCCCAAATTTTTAAACCTCCCGAAAGGAAATTTGTAGACCGCCCAAAAACAACCAAACAAGCTGGGAAAAGGGTGGAAGTAAATAGGAACGTGCCTAAAAATGGATCGAGTGCTAATCAAACAAATAACGATTGGAGAACGAGGGAATTCGAGCGAAGAAAAAGTGTAACGTGCTATCTCTGCCGGAAAAT
Organism: Amaurobius ferox; assembly: GCA_951213105.1. Classification (NCBI taxonomy): domain Eukaryota; kingdom Metazoa; phylum Arthropoda; class Arachnida; order Araneae; family Amaurobiidae; genus Amaurobius; species Amaurobius ferox. The sequence continues at coordinate 121,289,721 of OX578148.1, forward strand.
CGGACACATCAGTACGAACTGTACCGAATCAAAAAGGGGCGCGGAGATTGTAAATAATCTAGAGACGACCGACCATTTTAATGCTTCATTTAAACCCTATTTAAGCCGGGCAAAAGTGAATTCCATAGATACGCTTATACTTCGTGACAGCGGAAGTAGCATAGATCTTGCGTCCATCAATCTAGTAAAACCCGAAGATTTTACAGGGGAGACCGTGTGGGTAAAGCAACCCTTAGGAAATGATTTTATGTGGTTACCGCTAGCCCGTGTAATTTTGGAAAGCACTGAATTCGGAACAATTCGAACCAAGGCAGCCATCGTAGGCAAATCAGTGGAAATGAATCACTATCTGTTGGGGAACTCAAGTCAGGAGTTAATCGACTTAAATAAGGATAACCCCCAAAAAATTAATGCTATGATTACGAGGAGTCAAAGCAAATCTAAAAAGGCGACCGAAGAACCAAAAGGGAGCGCGGAAACTGGAAATAAAGGAAATTTCGATGAAAAATTAAAATTGATTGAGTCAGAACCCGCAAATGTGGCGGAAAGTGAAGAATTAATAGATGGGCTAGAAGAACCGATTGATTTACCTCCTGTTGAACCATACCCTACGCCAGAATTGATAAACGTAGACGCTACTGAATTCTTAGAGGAACAGAAAAAATGCCCAAATTTAAAGTCTCTTTGGGAAAAGGTAGAGCAAAATAAAACGTCGGAATTTGTAATTGAACGCGAATTACTGTTCAGAAAATCAACAGATCACCGAGGGTTAGTTAGGAAACAGCTGTTGATTCCCACTATGTATAGATCAAAAATATTAAGTCTTTGTCATGAAGGTTTTGGTTCGCACATGGGAACTACTAAGACCAAGGATAAGCTTTTGAGACACTATTTTTGGCCTCAATGCTTTAAAAACGTCGAAGAAATGGTAAAAACTTGTGATGCATGTCAGCGGGTGGGGAAATCATTAGAAAAGAAAAAAGCCCCACTTAAACTTGTGCCTGTGATTTCAGAAATATTTTCAAAAATAAACATAGATGCCGTAGGGCCTCTGCCGGTATCTTCGAAAAATAATAGGTACCTCCTAACTTGTATTGACATAGCCTCTAAATATCCTGAAGCTATACCTTTATCTACGGTAAGCTCGCAGAACGTGACGGATGCTTTGTTGTTGTTATTTAGCCGCATTGGGTACCCCAGGGAAGTCCAATTGGACAATGGAAGCTATTTCACTAGCAACTTGACAACGACGTTCTTCGAAAAGTTTGGAGTGAAAACCACCCATAGTTCTATTTATCACCCCCAGTCAAATCCAGTCGAGAGATTTCACCGAACAATTAAAAGACTTTTGCGTGCAATGTGTGCCGAAACCGGTACTGAATGGGAGCGACATTTGCCCTCAGTCTTGCTGGCATTACGCAATGTCACCCACGAATCTACTGGATTTAGTCCCTCCGAGTTAGTTCACGGCAGGAACCTTCGGACACCGGAGACTCTATTGTTCGAGCAGTGGGCGCGTGAGCCGATAACAGATGATGTGGTCACGGATTATGTATTTGACCTTTTAAACCGATTAAGGCATTGTCAGCAGCTGGCTTCGGAAACAGAGACAGATAACAAAATAAAACGAAAGGAGTATTATGATAAGGGTTCCGTTAAAAGAGAATTTAAGGCAGGGAATCAGGTTTTGGTTTTGGCGACGCACCGGCCGAATAAATTAGCCGTTAAGTGGATAGGTCCCGGGACTATTGAGAGACAATTATCCGAGTCAAATTACACTGTAAGGATGCCAGGGAAATCTGAAAAGGTACAAGTGTACCACGTAAATTTATTAAAACCATATCACCAGCGCGTGGAGTGCGTGAATGTTTTAATAAGCGAAAATGTTGCAGAGGAAACGAAGGATTCGGAGTTGGATATTTCATATCCCGTAGCTAATCCCAACATTTTTGATTTCGAGGAAATCGTCACGGACAGTGCGTTACGAGAAAAGTGCACTTCAGAACAGATTGAAGAGTTGAGGAAATTACTGAAATCGCATGAAAATCTATTTTCAAATGATCCAGGCAGAACGCATTTAATCGAGCACGATATTGAACTTATAAGCAATAAACCCGTACGCTCTAAACCGTATAGGACGTCCCCGAGACAGAACGATATTGTGAAACGGGAGATTAAGAGAATGCTGGAATTAAAAATCATTGAGATTGGAGAGTCGGATTATACTTCACCCATAATCCTAGTGGAAAGTCCAGGGAAGGACCCGAGATTATGTGTCGATTACAGGCGATTAAATTCAATTATTCGCACAGAATATTATCCGCTACCTAACATGGATGATAGGATAGAGAAGGTGTCGTCAGCGAAGTTCATTACGGTAATTGATCTGACCAAGGGGTACTGGCAGATCCCCTTAAGTCCTAGAGCTCAAAGGTTAGCCGCGTTCGTCACGACCTTCGGAACGTACCGACCGTTAGTGCTTCCGTTCGGGTTAGTCAACGCCCCCTATTGTTTCTCCAAGTTCATGGCACAATTGTTACAGGGTTGTGAGGAGTTTTGTGTTCCATACCTAGACGACGTTGCCATTTTCTCAGAGACCTGGGATGAACATTTAAAACACCTGGATGTTGTTTTGAGGAAAATCGCTTCTGCCAAACTAACGATAAAACCTGCCAAATGCAAATTTGGACAGAGTTGTGTTAAATACTTAGGACACATGGTAGGGAACGGTCAAAGGACGCCGACTGAGGCGAAAATTAAAGCGGTGTTAGATTTTCGGACGCCCCGAAATAAAACCCAAATCAGGCAGTTTTTAGGCCTTAGTGGTTATTACGCACGCTATATACGTAATTACGCAATTATTGCCGAACCTCTGACTCGGGCACTGAAAGGAAAGAATAGGAAGGAGGAGATAGTATGGACGGAAGAGTGCGAGAGCGCTTTTAACGAGCTTAAAACAAAACTGACAGAAAAGCCTGTGTTATACGCACCCGATTTCACTAAGGAGTTTATCCTTCAAACTGACGCGTCATTAAAAGGGCTGGGCGTAATAATGGCTCAGAAGGGGGCGGATAATACTGACCACCCAATATTATATTTGAGTAAGAAATTTACGACAACGGAACAAAGGTTTGGAACCACGGAGAAGGAATGCGCAGGCATAATTTTTGCAATAAAAAAGCTGCGACATTACCTTGATGGTCAAAAGTTCACAATCAAAACCGATCATAACCCATTAGTGTTCCTTAAGACAAATTCTGGTCAGAACCCTAGATTGATGAGATGGACCCTAGCTCTACAGCCTTTTAACTATCAGATAATTCACCGGGCTGGAAAGGATATCGGACATGCAGACTGTCTGAGCGGAATGCTGCCAGATTAGAAAAAACTGTATTACATTGTGCTGTATATATTTTTATAATTTTTGTAGGAATTGTGCTGTATATATTTTTATAATTTTGTAGGAATTGTGTTATGTATATATTAATTTTTTTTGTTTTATTTTAATCCTTGTTGCCTCCAATGATGTTGTCAGGTGAACCATGTCTAACCCTTTGCCTTACAGATTTTGCCTGCTAGACAAAATCTCCCTAAGGGGGGAGGGATTGTGCCGAATTAAATTAATTCAGCAAATGAAGCTGTAATTAAATCCCCCCCGAATTGGAATTGGGGCTTAGAAATTCCAGACCGGGCACACCTGTGACCCTTTGAATGTTAAAGACAGCAGAGGTCACCAGAACAATGGACGTCGCGAATCCCGCGCCACCATGTCTGGAAAATTGACAATTAAGAAGAAAGGCTAAGCTCGCATGAACCGCCTTGAGTGATCGCGTGGACGTTAGCTCCAGACGTGAGGGGAGTGTCCCCTAGACTTACTGGCACGAGTCTCCGGACAAATGAGACTCAAGAAAAATGACATCACGGATATTAAGATCCAATAGAAAAATAGAGAGTAAATTGTCCCCTGGTGGCTCTTTTTCTGAGGGCGACCGGAGCAGGGTTTGAGAGAGCAGTTGAGATCTGATTTTCGACAAGAGAGCTCGTCTTTTTGGAAAGAGAGTGCTTCTCGGGCATAGGCCCTGTATTTGGTTTTTGAGCAGAACCCTTCTGCGATAGTTCCTGACCTAAGGACGGAACGGAAGAGAGATCGAGGGCCCAGTAGGACTCGATCCATATAGACTACCGCTAGTCTAAAATTCAGACCACCCGGGTCTAGCATATTGTCGTGGCAGGACGTCACCGCATCGTGGACTTACGTCAGTTTCATCTTGAAACCTAGTTAGAGAATCACCTCTCATAGACTTTCCACGGGAAATTAATGTGGACATTTTCTTGAACACGTCAGAGTGACCTCAGCGGACTATTCGCCTCACATCAGATTTGGATACATTTGTAACCTAAATTGTATATTACCTAATTGCTGTAAATAAACAAAGAATTGAAGTCACTCGAGAGTTATTTGGCTGTGACTATAAAACCACGCTACCACTACGCCACAAAGCTTACTTAGGGAGGTTTCTCTCAGTGAGGCTTGAATCGGTTTTCCATTTAGGTTGGTGATGACTGTAGGAAAGACTTTGTTCTTGAATTATTTTTACTGCTTACCTTGGAACTGATTATGTTGTGTGCTAACGAGAGCGGCTGCATTTCGTTTATTTCCACACTAATTATATTTCATTTTTAGGGAAAATGATTAAAAAATGCTTTAGCAGAATAGGAACGCTGATTACGTAGTATCCTCTGCTTTTCATAAAATCACTCCCTCATGTACATATTGTCCCAATACCAATTTCTGGTGTATTTTTACACATAACTATCTCTCTCTAGACAGCATTAAATAAGAACTTTACTTACGATCTCCCGAAAAGTATGCTGAGATCCTGATAGTCAAAAACCCATTGGGCCAAACTCAACCAAATTTAGCTTATACTATTTAGACTATACGGTTTTAATTTCTAAAGAAGTAGTTCTGATTTCTGCCAACAGAGAGAAAACGATGCTAAAAGCAACATTTATGGAGTAAATTAGACATAGAAAGTTAACACTTTACAGTAATTTTTATTTCGGCATTACTTACAGTTGTGGGTCGATATGTTTTCCTTGCACGTGTTCCAAAAGATGCATTCTCTGAACACCATTTTTTACTGCAGAACAGAGCAGATATTCACTAAATTGCTTAACGTATAACGTTAATTGGTCATTCATAGTGGCTAAATTATCCACGTTTACTTTGTACACCAAGCGTATCAGATTATTCCACAACCACAAGTCACAGGATGTGAGATCAGGCTGGTTGGTCATTATGTAGTAAAAGCTGGAATTTTCTGTTAAACACACATGACTCCTTATGTCTTCCTTATATTCGTAAAGCCATGACTTCAGCTTAGTGAAATGTGCACATTGTACCAGGTTTACCCGAAGCAATTCACATATTGGAATGAAGAGCCAACGGCCCTACCGTGCCGACAACATTGGTTCTCGTTAGATCACCGAAGTCAAGCAGCATCGGACGCGGTTAGTACTTGGATGGGTGACAACCTGGGAACACCGCTGTTGGCACATTTCGAGCGCGGTAGCCTGGTAGTTTGCGCGCTGGATTTGCACGCTGCCACAGCTGCCGCCGTGTTCATGCGGAATACGATCATGTTAAACATGTGTATCCGTATGTCCTTCCGAGAGGTTGGTGGTAGGGGAGGGAGTGTACGGTCCCTTCTGGATGCCTCCCCCACTGGTTCCGGTCTAAATTGGGTGGCACTTCCCGGCCGTCCAAACAGTTACCTTACACCTTTCTGGTAGGTTGGACGGTCTGGGTCTCAACAACAACAATAACAACATATTTGAATGATCGCAGAGCCATTTTTCTCTGGCGAAAATCTGAACTATACATATCTTTTAGAAATCAAAACCACATAGTTTAAATATATTTGCACCAAATTAAATTTAGTTTGGCCCAACAGATTTTTGATTCTGAACTCTTTAATTACGGCCACCCCTGTAATAACCACCCAATAATTAAAGCATTGTACATATTTTTTCCATAGGGTCGCGTTAGGTACAGAAGGCGAATTAATATTCCCATCTTTCAATTTTCCCAATTATAACTATTGATATTTGGCCACTAGGCCACTACTTTAACAGTTACATAGCGAAATATAGTCTAACTAGTCAATGCTAGATTTACAGTATTTAAACTGAGTAATACATGTGATCCTCTTACAGCACTTATTTTTTCATAATTTTAAATAGATAGAGTGATGCAGTCCTATTATTTAGCTTACGTTACCTGAGTACCTTTTTTTTACTTATAAACTAAAAGAAATCCTTTGTCTGAATGGTTATTGTTTTTTATCCTGTATAAATACGACAATGTACGATTAAAATAACCATTGACTATTAATGTTGTATAGTTATTAAAGCATATCTTAAATGAAATTTTATCGAACCTTGGGATAATTTATCTTTAAACTCTGCCTCCACATTTTATGACCTTTGGAAGATGATATCGGCGCATTATGGCCAATAAATGTTCTTTTTTCCAATGCTTTAAGCATTTAATAGACAGTTGGTACTAATAATCACCAGGAGTGTATTTTACCCTTGAGAATATATATCGCTAAAATATAGAACTTTGTTATACTTTATTGTTTTTACTTTCCCTGTCATACATGGTAATGTATAGGGAAAGTATTGGAATCATGTCGAAAATCGCAACTGGAGTTTTCGACGGATAAACACGATTCGGGATCTACAGAACACGAAAACACTATTTTTAGCTTGAAGTCTGTATGTGCGTCTGTCTGTCTGTGTGTCTGTATGTATCCACTCTAACTCAAAAACTAATGGACCGAATTTCTTAAAATTTGGTGTGTAAGTCATTTGTGTGTTACTCTGATGTGGATTAGTTTTTTGGTACGATTCGGGTAAAAAAGACCCGTCTTCTTTTTGCTAAATTGCCCGCAAAAATCTATTGTAACCACTCTAGCTGGAAAACTAATTGACCAAATTTAACAAAATTTGGTAGAAAAGCACCTGTGGAATATTCTTGTGCTTATTAGATTTTGGCATGATTCGGTAAAGAAGAACCAGCCTTTTTTACGTACTGGTCCGAAAAAATCGCAAAAATCTGAAATAAAAGACTGCAGATGCTCAAATGTGTCAATTAAATTCTTTTTTAAGACGACAAAAAGAATAAGACCCACTCCATTATTCTAAAATGATCTGTTCTCCAGATATTATTAAAATGTTTAATTTTGAGGAAATGAAGACGATTTTCACTGTAGTTAAAAACTATTTAATAAAATATCATAAAACTTTGTAGATAAGTCCCTTGATGGTTATCCTGATGTTGAGTAGATTTTGGTATGATTCAGAAAAGTATAACTGACTCATTTTGATAAATGTCCCGCAAAGATAGGGAAAATCTGAAATAAATGAAAGTGAATACATATGTATATGCTGAAATATAGTGAATAAATACTTGTAAAAAGCGAATAAGACTAACCCTATACTGTAGGATAAATCGTTCTCGATATATTGTTTTTATTCTATTTTGAGAATCTGAAGAATGCAAAATGAATTAAGTTGCCAAATTAAACAAAGATGCAATAAAATGGCAAATTGAATATAATATCAGAAACGTATCCATGTTATTTTCAACAATGAAACACAATTTAGTACACAATGAAACAGAAAATGAAAAAATGAGTTTGAATCTGCAAGGGAAGTGGTGTGCATATGCAAATGTTTCATTTCCACACCTATTCGTCACGTGATAGCGCTGATAAGAGATTTAGATAAGGATTTGAAGAGTGTGGACAGTTGTTCCAAGTGAAAGTTTTACGGTAAAGATTTAATTGACGAACTTGAAATTTTCAGTATGTCTTTCCGATATCACTTAGATGATTTTACGCTTGGCGGTATTATTGGAAAGATCGAAGAAGGGCGAAAAATAACAGATTTTGCCAGGGTGTTCGACATCAGCCACAGGGTAGTGTCACGGCTGTGGCAAGCATTTAAAACAATTGAAATGTGTAGCAAACGTCACGGGAGAGGTTGTGTTAGGATTACGACGCCTGCAGGAGACAGGTACATTGTCCTATCGGCAAATAGGGACTGGCTCACCACAACTCAGCAGGTGGCAAATCAGTTTCAAGCTACCACAGGACAGCGGATCTCCCGAAAATCTGTAGCCAGACGTTTGTAAGAAGGATGACTATACTCCCACAAACCTGTTGTGTGTGTTCCACTGTCCAGATTGCACTGTACCACCGTGAGCACCGCAATTGGACCGAACGGACTGGACTTGAGCACTATTCTCAGGTGAAAGTAGGTTCAGTCTGTCATCGGATTGTAGCCACCAACTAATCTGGTGTGAGAGTGGTACTGCTTATCGTCCAGAAAATATCCAGGAAATGGACCGATAACCGTCATTCAGTATCATAGTATGGGCCTTCATCATGATCAATGGCCGGGCGCCCCTACATGTAGTTGCAACTATGGTGAAAACCGGCCAACAGTATGACCGAACAACGATACATCGGTGAAGTTCAACTGCCTCATGTTTGCCTTTTCTGTGGTGTATCGTTGATAAATTTGTTTTCATGGATGACAAGGCCCCATGCCATCACTCGATGTTCAGGATTATCAAGTTAGCGAGGATATTCTATGTCTCGTATGGCCAGCACGTTTTTCAGATCTCAACCCCCATTGAAAATGTTTGGGATGCTTTGGGGAGACGACTTGCTGGTCGAAAATATCGTCCAACAAACAAGAACATCTCATCCGTGCACTGATAGAGGTGTCGGATAACTTGCCTCAACAGCTGTTGGATGATGTGCAAAGCATGGTATGACGTGTGGAATATTGCATTGCACACCACTGTGAACATATCCCATACTGACACCTTTTCAAAGATGCCTGCTGTCGTTCATATGCATTTTTCCATTTCTCCGTACAAAGCATCAAATGCACAATTTTTTCCTTTCAGATGTTTCAAAACCGTCTGTATTTTCTAGAACAATAAATGATCTTCGTTCTAATGTCGGAACACTGTAGCAACAATATTTTATCCTGTTGAACTGCCGCCCGGCTTAATGTTGTGCTACATTTTAATCTGTCATCCATTCATAGCAATTGTCCAGCAGATCTAACATCATCATCCAATGCCTTAAATAGGATAAGCTATTTACGCAACTGTGGAAGACACATTGGATTAGATAAAAATTATAACAGATATATTTCTTCTTGAATCATGTTACACTGTGGAATACCCACAATACTCACTAATTCTAGGCTGCAAGTAAAAAAATCTATGTATACTTGATACAAATATTATTACTCATTACTTTTTTATATACATAATGTATAAGGAAGGTATTGTGACAGGGTCGAAAATTCGAATTCGAGTTTTTGACGGGAGAGCACGTTTCAAACATCCCTGATCACGAATCAAACACTTTTGAAGTGATGTCTGTGTGGGTGTGTATGTGTGTGAAAGTACGTGTGTGTGTGTCAGTGAGTTTTTGGAGACGATAACTGAAGAACGAATGGACCGATTCGAACGAAAGTTGGTACAAAAATCACAATCTGTAAACACTGGAAGCTTATTATTTTTATACGCAATCGAATGTTCAGAACCTCCCTAAATTTTCGAGTGAAATTTTGAAAAAATTGTCCAAAAATCAAAACCGCTAATAAAGTTACGCAAATAGACATTTGTTATGTAATTTTTCATTTGAAAACGATTGATTTAAATTTTACAACGCTAACATGAACCGTTCTCGAGATATTGTAAAAAAATATTTCCTATTGAGAAACATGTTCACTTTTCATATGTAATACCATGCGATAAATTGGGTGACATCATTCTCGTGGATCTAGCTCGTTCCATTCATGAAAAAATATACTTTGAGTATTACTTTTGTATTTGAACGCCAATACTCATTTATATGCTGTAAGAATAACTTATTTCTCCGTCTATAACGCTTGGCGAGATTTTGGCGACCACTTTGTCGGAATGTCGCCAACTTGGCAACATTTTTAATAGTTAACAAAAATCTCACCAAATTGATAAAAATGAAATTAAATCAATGAAAATGACGACTATATGAAGAAAATTCAATATCTTGAAAAGAATATAAGTATCTACTATAAGAATAACATTTTTTTAACTGTAAAAGCAGTAAATTCATTGCATTATATAAGGAAAGTCATGTGTTGCCCATATCAGATTTTTTTTATTTATTTATTTAAAATTTTGCATATTTTGATATTAACATACGTACATTACATAAAAATCTTAATCTGATAATCTACAATATGTAAGTGTTAATAATATAATAATACGTCAAAAACACAAGTGGCGATTTTCGACATGATTCCAAAACTCTCCCCATACATTACCATGTAGTGCAGGGAAAATAAATAACCTCTGATTCTAAAATAAATCCTGCATTCAATTAAGGCTGCCTCATTTTAGCTGTTTGATCCTTCCCCGGCTTTATGATTACGTATTTTTCAAAACTAGGTTATTTATCACGATCTTAAAGTCTCTGGTGTTGAAGAACAAATTCTTAAACTTCTCAAAATTTCTACATCAAAAGCCTGCCTATAAGTACAACGATCTCAAATTCTCTGGCGTTGAAAAACAAATTCTTAAACGCATCAAAATTTCTACATCAAAAGCCTGCCTACTACTACAATTCTGTCAGACAGAAGTGGATCTGAGCTATGACCTACGGCAGACATCCAGAAAATCCTGACAACAACATATTATTTATGATTCAAGGCGAAATTTCAAACCACGTGCATTGAACATTCGCTTAGCCGATGTGCCTCTCCCAGTTTAACCCATTGTCCGGACTAGAGATGGCACCACAGAGCAGCCTTGACAGTACTGCAAGCCATCCTTCGCAAACATCTACCTCGTACCACTGAATTGGAATGAAGCTACGATTAGCTCCGCGTACTTGCACAAGAAACCTGACTGTTTCGTGAAGAGCTCTTCTACCTAGTAAACGTACTTCTTCTCTCTTCACTTTCCACTTTTCCTTTGACTCTTCTTTTTAATAGTAATTCGGTGGGCGTCCATCGGCCAGGGTATTACAGACCACGTCTACCAACCATATTCTCAAACAATACACTACAAGTATCGGTGGAATGGAATGCTCCATCTCATTGCTATTTTTTCAAGTACTGAAAAGAACAACATTGCTGTTCGGCATGGGGATGCAAGGGGGGGGGGACATCAGGTGCCTCGAAATACAAATGTCTTGGATCCTTGGATTTTCTTTCTTCTTTTGGATTCTGAATGCCACAGCAAATTTCCAGATGAAAGTGTTTTTTTCTTTTTATTTATTTAATTTGAACATTCTGTATTGTGTGGCAGAGCAGGCCTTATTGCTTTTCAATTTTATATTTAATTATTTTGCCTCTACCGAATCCCGCATTTCAATGTAGCAATGTGTCCATAAATATAGAAAAATGTCCTCGTGTTCAACGGAGATGAAGTTATTTCAACCATGGCTGAAGTTCCATGGATGTGCAAAATACGTCTGCTCAGCAATGTGAGCAGATGTACAAACAGGATCGATACTATTTATTACCAAACCATCCATGCCGCGATTTTCTAAAATGCAATTTACTAGATCTTTTAAAATTCCACACCTTGTCCAAGAGAGGACAAGATATCTAAGTCAAGACACTACGGACTAATTCCTGACTTATAACAATCATTCGGTTGAAAGAAAGAAGAAACATTAAAATCTCAAAATAAAACTCAATATTTAAACCCCGTACTTAACGGTCTTATTAAATACTAGCAGCATACCCGTTCTTCGTACGGAGTATATAATATAAAGAAACTTGAAATTCATAATCATGCCCAAATTCTTATAGTATACTAAATGACATGTTTAATCAAAATATTCTGTTAAAATATTTAATATAATGCTCCTAAAAAGAAGATTAAGAATCTCTGTTCTCGCTATATAAAATTATCTTCATGGACATATCTGAAGAATAAAACATCTTGGACCCCTTATGTAAGCAAATATAAAAAAAAATATGGAATTGAATCAATATATGCAAAATAAAAGCGTTAAAATTGTATGGGACCCGTACTAATTATATGCGCGAATATTAGAAAATATAACCTGTATTAGTAGATTACATGTATAAATTGAAAATACCAATAAACCCGTAATCTTTAAATCTGAAGACAGTCATTTATTCCAATATATGTGAAAATTAAAGTGCTAAAATTATATGGGAAGATATACACGTACTACTTATAATGTCCGATTATTAGTAGAAGATTACCCACATATTGCAATATGAGTCTCAAATGTTTATTGGTAAAATACAACAGACGACGTAATAAATTGAATATATAATTAATCCCCTTAATCTTCATACCAGAAGACTGTACTTGATTCCAATATATATGCCAATATATGTCAAAATATATGCCAATATACCTGTACTACTTATATTCTCGTAGGTTAGAAGATATACCCGTGCATTCCTAGAAGATTACTCGTACAACGTACAATATGCGTGTGTCAGCAATTTTTGCCGCAATAAAACAATGGCGTAATAACTTAAAAATATCAATAATCCCTGAATCAATAATTCCGGAAAATATCAATAATAATAATGTTTAAACCTGAAGAGTATAATTGATATTATGCAGTCCAAAATGAAATGGCAATGAAATTTATTTTATATACATATCTTCATTATTCAAATCGGAAAGGATTTAATAAAAATCGTCTGCCGCATAAACACATTGGATTTAAATCCGTTGCTAAGCGACATGATATCATTTGCTTCAAATAAATTGGTAGAAAAAATATCGTCTAAATAGTTATATTTCTATGGAACATTTGGCGACAGTTTCGTCAAATTAGCGACATTTTAAAAAATCGCCAAATTTATCGCCAAGTGGGACTGTAGAACTGACAGTTCCACTTTGCGACAAATTGACGAAATATCATCACAATACTATCCCCTAACAAAAAACAATTAATATCATTTATGTAGCGCAATTTTATCAATTTCAAGATATTTTTATAGATTTGAAAACATTTTTATCAATTTGGTGACATTTTAAAAATTCGCTAAATGTATTACTAAGTAGGATGGATTACTAAGTAGTGATGTATTACTAAATTGGTCTGACAGATAAATGCTAATCAAACATCATTTCAGTACTCTCTTCTAACAAAACAAAAAAAAATTTCATTGATATGTAGAAGACCCAAGACACATGACCAACCCGAAGGTTTATGACAGCAGTTTGTGTGTCGTTTATATCAATTTGGCGACATTTCCGTCAATTTGGCAAAGTTTAAGAAAAGTTGTCAAATTAGCGATATCCCTCCAAATTCGTAGCTTTGAATTTGCAGATCTGAATGAAACATTCTTATCCCGTTTCAATATACTAAATGAAAACACTACAATTGTATTAGAAGATATACCCGCTCTACTCTTTTTCTGTTTCAACAATCGGCTATATGAATTTATTGGCTAAACACAATATATGAGTTTAGTAGCTAAATACGATATAAGCTTGAAAACTCTTTGCCAAAATAAATGAAATTGATGTACGCAGTCAGCAATTAATATAATTAAAAGAAAAATCAAACCGTCCATTCATAAAATATACTTTTATATCCATTTATCCATTTATTTATTATTTAAATCGAAAAAAAATAATAAAAACATTAACAAACACATTTAATTTAATTGCGATGCCGAGCAACATGATATATCCTCCTAAAATGTTAAAATTTATTAACCACTAACAGCACACCCGTTATTCGTACGGAGTGTATAATTTAAAGAAACTTAAAGTTCGCAATCATGTGCAAATTCTGTTAAAATATTAAATTTATTGCTCCTAAAGAGAAGTTTAAGAATATATGTTCTCACTATGCAAAATTATCTTCACGATCAGATTTGAAGAATAAAACATCCTGCCCCCTTTTGTAAGCAAATTTACAGAAGAAAAAATAGGAATTGAATGAATATATGCAACCCCGTACTAATTATATTGTCGCAGATCAGAAAATATGCCAATGTGTTAGTAGAAGATTACCCGTATTACAATATGCGTCTCAAAAATATTTGCCAAAATAAAAGAGATGACGTAATAAATTGAAAACATCAATAATATCCGTACTCTTTATACCAGAAGGTCGTAATTGATTCCAATATATGCCAATATATATCAAAACATATGTCAATATACCTGTACTACTTATATTCTCGTAGATTAAAAGATATACACGTGTATTTGTAGAAGATTCGTACAACAAACAATATATGAGTTTAAACAATTTTTGTCATAATAAAATAATTGCATAATTACTTGAAAATATCAATAATCCTTGAATCAATAATCCCCGAAAATATAAATAAATTTCAAACCTGAAGACCGTAATTGATATTATCCAGTCAAAAATGCTATAAGAAAAATCAAATCGTTCTTTTCTAAAATATATTTTTATATCCATTTATTTATTATTCAAATCGAAAAAATAATTATTAAAATTAACAGACAGATTTAATTTAATTGCGTTTCTGAGTAACATGATATAAGATAGAATCTTATAACATGTTAAATATGTCATGTCTTATAACATAAACTGCGAAATTAAATAACGATTTTGATTTCTCTATACTTCTCATTGTTCCGTAAAATCTTGTTTTAAATAAACCATGAACCATGGAGATAGATTTCCCCTTTAAATCATGTTTCAAACAATTCATGTTTTCAGAAAGTGACTAATTAACGCAAAAAATCTCCCATCAAACTCAGAGATTAAATTTTAATTCACTTTCAAACGATTTTCAAGCTTTTCGTTTGGATAAACCACGGAGTTAGGGAGTAGAACTCCTAGGAAAAAGTTCCGTTTTTCATTAATATATCGACAACCCCAGGTCTTAGAAACTCGAAACTTGGACAAAATTTATGGGGGGATATTTCAAGGCTATTCACCAAATTTCATTAAATTCGGTTCAGCCGTTTTTCCGTGATGATGAGACAAACGAAAATTTCGTTTTTTACTAATATCTCGAGAACCACTGATCGTAGAAACTCAAAACACGGATATAATTTTAAGTGGGGCTATTTCTGGGCTACCCACAAAATTTCATCAAATTCGGTTCAGCCGTTCTCCCGTGATGGTGTGACAAACAGACAGACAGACAGACAGACAGACAGACAGACAGATTTTCATTTTTATTTATATAGACTAGCAGCATACCCGTTCTTCGTACGGAGTATATAATATAAAGAAACTTGAAATTCATAATCATGCGCAAATTCTTATATTATACTAAATGACATGTTTAATCAAAATATTCTGTTAAAATATTTAATATAATGCTCCTAAAAAGAAGTTTAAGAATCTCTGTTCTCGCTATATAAAATTATCTTCATGGACATATCTGAAGAGTAAAACATCTTGGACCCCTTATGTAAGCAAATATAAAAAAAAATATGGAATTGAATCAATATATGCAAAATAAAAGCGTTAAAATTGTATGGGACCCGTACTAATTATATACGCGAATATTAGAAAATATAACCTGTATTAGTAGATTACATGTATAAATTGAAAATGCCAATAAACCCGTAATCCTTAAATCTGAAGACAGTCATTTATTCCAATATATGTCAAAATTAACGTGCTAAAATTATATGGGAAGATATACACGTACTACTTATAATGTCCGATTATTAGTAGAAGATTACCCGTTTTGCAATATGAGTCACAAATGTTTTTTGGTAAAATACAACAGACGACGTAATAAATTGAATATATAATTAATCCCCTTAATCTTCATACCAGAAGACTGTACTTGATTCCAATATATATGCCAATATATGTCAAAATATATGCCAATATACCTGTACTACTTATATTCTCGTAGGTTAGAAGATATACCCGTGCATTCCTAGAAGATTACTCGTACAACGTACAATATGCGTGTGTCAGCAATTTTTGCCGCAATAAAACAATGGCGTAATAACTTAAAAATATCAATAATCCCTGAATCAATAATTCCGGAAAATATCAATAATAATAATGTTTAAACCTGAAGAGTATAATTGATATTATCCAGACCAAAATAAAATGGCAATGGAATTTATTTTATATACATATCTTCATTATTCAAATCGGAAAGGATTTAATAAAAATCGTCTGCCGCATAAACACATTGGATTTAAATCCGTTGCTAAGCGACATGATATCATTTGCTTCAAATAAATTAGTAGAAACAATATCGTCTAAATAGTTATATTTCTATGAAACTTTTGGCGACAGTTTCGTCAAATTAGCGACATTTTAAAAAATCGCCAAATTTATCGCCAAGTGGGACTGTAGAACTGACAGCTCCACTCCAAATTGACGAAATATCATCACAATACTATCCCCTAACAAAAAACAATTAATATCATTTATGTAGCGCAATTTTATCAATTTCAAGATATTTTTATAGATTTGAAAACATTTTTATCAATTTGGTGACATTTTAAAAATTCGCTAAATGTATTACTAAGTAGGATGGTTGGTCTGACAGGTAAATGCTAACCAAACATCATTTCAGTGCTCTCTTCTAACAAAACAAAAAAAAAATTCATTGATATGTAGAAGACACAAGCCACACGACCAACCCGAAGGTTTATGGCAGCTGTTTGTGTGTCGTTTATATCAATTTGGCGACATTTCCGTCAATTTGCCAAAGTTTAAGAAAAGTTGTCAAATTAGCGATATCCCTCCAAATTCGTAGCTTTGAATTTGCAGATCTGAATGAAACATTCTTATCCCGTTTCAATATACTAAATGAAAACACTACAATTGTATTAGAAGATATACCCGCTCTACTCTTTTTCTGTTTCAACAATCGGCTATATGAATTTATTGGCTAAACACAATATATGAGTTTAGTAGCTAAATACGATATAAGCTTGAAAACTCTTTGCCAAAATAAATGAAATTGATGTACGCAGTCAGCAATTAATATAATTAAAAGAAAAATCAAACCGTCCATTCATAAGATATACTTTTATATCCATTTATCCATTTATTTATTATTTAAATCGAAAAAAAATAATAAAAACATTAACAAACACATTTAATTTAATCCGTTATTCGTACGGAGTGTATAATTTAAAAAAACTTATAGTTCGCAATCATGTGCAAATTCTGTTAAAATATTAAATTTATTGCTCCTAAAGAGAAGTTTAAGAATATATGTTCTCACTACGCAAAATTATCTTCACGATCAGATCTGAAGAATAAAACATCCTGCCCCCTTTTGTAAGCAAATTTACAGAAGAAAAAATAGGAATTGAATGAATATATGCAACCCCGTACTAATTATATTGTCGCAGATCAGAAAATATGCCAATGTGTTAGTAGATGATTACCCGTATTACAATATGCGTCTCAAAAATATTTGCCAAAATAAAAGAGATGACATAATAAATTGAAAACATCAATAATATCCGTACCAGAAGGTCGTAATTGATTCCAATATATGCCAATATATATCAAAACATATGTCAATATACCTGTACTACTTATATTCTCGTAGATTAAAAGATATACACGTGTATTTGTAGAAGATTCGTACAACATACAATATATGAGTTTAAACAATTTTTGTCATAATAAAATAATTGCATAATAACTTGAAAATATCAATAATCCTTGAATCAATAATCCCCGAAAATATAAATAATAATAATTTTTAAACCTGAAGACCGTAATTGATATTATCCAGTCAAAAATGCTATAAGAAAAATCAAATCGTTCTTTTCTAAAATATATTTTTATATCCATTTATTTATTATTCAAATCGAAAAAATAATTATTAAAATTAACAGACAGATTTAATTTAATTGCGTTTCTGAGTAACATGATATAAGATAGAATCTTATAACATGTTAAATATGTCATGTCTTATAACATAAACTGCGAAATTAAATAACGATTTTGATTTCTCTATACTTCTCATTGTTCCGTAAAAGCTTGTTTTAAATAAACCATGAACCATGGAGATAGATTTCCCCTTTAAATCATGTTTCAAGCAATTCATGTTTTCAGAAAGAGACTAATTAACGCAAACAATCTCCCATCAAACTCAGAGATTAAATTTTAATTCACTTTCAAACGATTTTCAAGCTTTTCGTTTGGATAAACCACGGAGTTAGGGAGTAGAACTCCTAGGAAAAAGTTCCGTTTTTCATTAATATCTCGACAACCCCAGGACTTAGAAACTCGAAACTTGGACAAAATTTATGGGGGGATATTTCAAGGCTATCCACCAAATTTCATTAAATTCGGTTCATCCGTTTTTCCGTGATGATGAGACAAACAAAAATTTCGTTTTTTATTAATATCTCGAGAACCACTGGTCGTAAAAACTCAAAACACGGATATAATTTTAAGTGGGGCTATTTCTGGGCTACCCACAAAATTTCATCAAATTCGGTTCAGCCGTTCTCCCGTGATGATGGGACAAACAGACAGACAGACAGACAGACAGACAGACAGACAGACAGACAGACAGACAGACAGATTTTCATTTTTATTTATATAGATAGGAAATATGCATATGAGTTATATATGGGAGAACATATTCGGCAGTAATTTCGTTAAATCATATTAGCTTCATCAAATACAGTTTGAGAAAAGAACTAAAGAACATTAAATATATGAAAAAAATCAGTGCCTAGGGACATTTACGTTTTATCTGTATATACACCATAGGGAAATATAAAAATGAGAAGTGACCCTTAATATGGTATAATTTTTTATGTGTATGGCAAATTAAATGTTATAGAGCCTTGGAACATCCACTTTATCTATTAACAAAAAGTACTTCAACAGTTTACGACTTCTTAAAGATCATTACGGTACCAGGATCTCGAAATGGTTTTTACAAACGTGTTTAAGCATTTAATTGACAGTAGGTACTTATAAACCTCAAGAGCGTCATTTACCCTAGAGAGAAACTAAATATTTCATTAAATTACTCTTTTATTGCTAGAAAATTCGTGTTACATGGAAAGATACAATTTGTTGTAAAAAAGTAATGGGGCGAGTGTTTTTGTTTCAATGTTTAAGCCTGCTAATATTAAATTGTGCATAATGTAGTAAAATGGGGAGATTAAAAATAAGAATCTAAATGTTGGTTCAGATATTTCGATGAACCTCTTGTGTTGATTGCTAATAATTTCATTTTTTCTAATTTGCTTTGTGTGGTATTAAGTCTCCACCTACCTGCTGTCTTTAATTTCTGAACATTCTTGCGTTTTAAATCATGTTTCCTATTTTGCGAAAGCTAAAATCATTTTTGCAATTCTAATTTAATGATTTCAATGTTATACTAACTTGCTAGCGATAATTAGACATTTTCTCAGCTTGGAAATTTGTATTCAAATCTGCTTTACTTTGTCATGTTTTCACTAGCTACTTTTTTCCGGATTTTATGTATTATCAGAATAATTGACGAAATTAGCTTATATAAGCTTCGAAATCAAATAGTTCCTTCATTTCGGTTTTTCATTTGAATTATTGTATTTTCAAATTTTTGCAATACATTTTTGTTTTTGTCTACTTTATTTACTCATTTATATTTAATGGTTTAAATTTCTCATGTTATTTACTGAACCGATTTAATTTAAAATTCCGCACTTAAGCTCGTCGAACTCACTGAACAATTCTTTTGAATATTTCTGCTAGTCTTACTGTTAACTTTGGTTTTTCCGATAATTATATCATTTCTGTTTTACATATTTCCTTCGTAGATTTTACTGTTTATTCGTAGTTTACTGCAAATCATTCCTTACTCCTTGATGTTATCTCTTTTCATTTCTCCTTGCACCATTGCCAATCACTTCTTTTACTTCCAGTCAACCGTTATTCAACCAGTATATGCCGTTTGTTATTCAACCAGTAAATGCCATCATGCTCAGATGAATATCTTTATCTTCTTGATAGTCCCGAAGAAAATATATGTTATAAAATTAAAATGACTTCGTTAAAAGCGGCATATAATAAAAAAACCAATTTTTATATTTTATGTTGTTTTTCATGAAGTTATTTCAATTGTATTATTTAGCAGTATAAGCTGCAATCTACAAAATATATTTTTTTGTCTTCTAAACTGCTTGACACCCATGTTTTGAACATTATACTGTATTAAAATATGGCTTTCTATGAACATTAAATATTTATAATGTTGTTAAGATTAATTCCTAATATGTTTGTAACAAGATTTTGGCTATTTTTTTTGTCACTTTAATGCCGAAGTTTATAATTGAATCTATATAATATGCATTGAACTGACTCAGGGAGTGAGGGACGATGTTCGAAATTCCACTATAGCTAGAATCTTGGTTTTGGTCTTATTCAATCCTTCTGAGCTTCGAAACCAGGCACAAAATCTAAATTGCCAACAATAATTCTAATTTTGGAAATTTTAAATTTTGGCCAGGATTCAATAATACCCTAATTTTATATGGGAAAAGTATTTTATTAAAATTTAAAGTTTACATCAAAATTAAAATAGTGTAATCATAACTGTTAAAAAAACAGCTCATTTTCAAGATCCATATAGTTGGCATCTTTTCAGCTGCATTATGCCCTCGATGTTTGGTGTCAAAGTAGTTGTACTGATTTTGAAATTTGTCTCAAAATACTCATCTGTAAATCATTGAGGCAATCGTGACGGAACTAAATGCAACGGAGACCGCTTATGGATCGCATTCCGAATCTTTGACATGCCTGGTATAAAGGGATAATAAGAAAACTCAAATCCACTTTGCTTTATTACCGAGATCTTTCACTTTAGCAAGAATCTTGATTTCCCATCTCATTTGATTCGTCTCATCTTCCAAGTGAACTAAAAATTCTAAAATTTCGAAAATCGAATTAGGCGTGACGATGCAGAGAAATAATTAAAAAATTAAAAACCGCTTTGCAAAATGGTCGAGACTTTCCAGTTAAACCAGGTTTGGTCTCACCAGTTTCGATCTGTTTGTTTATGGGCATCAAAAATCGAACATTTGTTAATGTAAAGTATATGTGTCAATAAAATGTATTTTAAAAAATGTGAGTGATTCAATTGTTATGCTTGAATTTGAAACGGCTTTTGAAATAAAAATAATTAAATAACTCAAATTTTAATTAATATTAAATTTATAATTGTAAATTATTAATTATATGCAGTGTTTTCCTGATAAATATTATTATCGACTGTTTATTTAAATCGTATAAATATTTTCGTCCTTATAAAACTCACAAAATTATTCTCACAAATAATAAAGTATAATACAGGAGAACACGTAAAAGCGCAGTAAATACAAGCCTGTAAATTTATATATATATATATCACCCGTGTGGTGACCGGGTGTAAAAAAATAGTCCCAATGTAGCTCATGCATGTCATAAGAGGCTACTGAAATGGATCCCCAACGTCCAAGAGTATAGCCGGGCACGCTACCAATGGGGATTATATCAGGGAAGTGGTCCTCCAGGTTGGGGGTTGTGCGTAGGGCTAACAACCCTATCCCATAAAAACTTACTTGTTACGAAATCCAAAGAAAGAAATACCCAGCCGCCCTATGGAAAACGACTTGAAAAAGGATTAAGGACTTTGCGCTTTGGGACTTGGAATGTATGTACATTGTGTTTTAATAAAGGCCTACATTTTTTAACAGAGGAATTTGGCAAAAATAATATTAACCAACTTGCCATACAGGAAATGAGATGGCTTGGAGAGGGAATTATTAAGAAAAGGAACCACACAATATACGTACTACAGTTGTGAAAAGAAGAAACATGTTTTTGGAACTGGGTTTTTGTTGAACAATAGAGTAAAATATCTGGAAACTGACAGTGTTCCAAGTTCGTCTCTACTGTGTAAAATTCGTTGACGCGGGAGGTTCTTTAACTATAGCATCATTAATGCTCATGCACCTACAGAGGATAAAGATGAAGAAGAAAAAGAACTTTTTTAGGATCTTCATATGCTATATAGAACCTGTCCAAAATATGATGTTAAAATCATCTTAGGAGACACGAATGCAAAAATAGGCAAAGAGAATGAATTTAGACCAACGATTGGGAAATATAATATACATGATAATACTAATGATAATGGACATCAATTAATATACTTTGCTGCTGAGAATGGTTTGACCATATCCAGCACCTTATTTAATCATAAAAGAATACACACGATAACTTGGAGCTCACCTGATGGGGAGACGCAGAATCAAATTGACCAGGTACTTATTGACTCGAGGCATGTTTCGGATATTCAAGACGCTAGAACCTATCGTGGTGCAACCTGTGATTCCGATCATTTCAAAGTCATTGCTAAGCTCAATGCTAAAATCGCGAATGCCAGTAAGTTACTGGGAGAGAGAAAAAAGCGGTTTGATTGTGAAAAGTTAAAAAATAAAACAACTAAGCAAAGCTTCCAGTCTAATCTCAGTGAGGAGTTAAAATAAAAAAAAACCTTGCTGAAATGGAAAGTGTGGAATTAAAATGGAATGTACTCAAAACTGCGGTTATACATACGGCTAATGGCATGTTGGGCAATACTGAAAAAACTAAATCGAAAGATTGGTTTGACCTGAAATTCATGTTGTCATCACAAACTAAAGTAGTGGCATATAAAAAATATGCTACAAAAGCGGTATACGAGAACCTCAGTGGGGGAATATAGGAAAACCAGAAGACATGAAAAGAAAATTCATCGGGTTAAAACGACTTTTTCACGAATATCGGTTTAGAGATGTTGAACATCTGAGGGGATCTAATGAAAGCAGAGCTTTCTTTCGTAAAATTAATCTCGGTCGATAAGATTTTAGAGCTAGAGTAACTGCATGTAGAAACAAAGATAATGTAATTTTGAATGACAGGAGGGAAGTTCTTCACCGATGGAATGAGTATTTTGATGATCTTTTGAATGGTAACACACAGGATGAAGACTTGGCCAACCCAATTCCTGTTGTAAATAACGAGATTTTCCCACAACCATATCCTTAATAGAAGTTAAAGAAGGGATTGACAGACTTAAAAATAACAAATCACCAGGCCCTGACTCCATTCCCTCAGAACTCATAAAAAATGCAGCACTGCAGGATGTTGAGGAAATTCACCATCTCATCGATTTTATTTGGGACCATGAAGTTCTGCCTGAAGAATGGAAATTGAGCACCATATGTGTAATACATAAAAAGTAGACATCTTAGAGTGCTCAAATTATAGAGGTATCAGCTTACTCTGCACCTTCTCTAAATTATTTTCCAACACACTTTTCAACAGATTAGTCGTTTTTACTGACAGAACTATTAGTGATTACTAATGCGGTTTCCGCAGGGGAAGATCAACAACAGAACAGGTCTTTAACTTGAGACAAATCATGGAAAATACAAGGGAATTTGATATTAAAATCCATTATTTGTTTATGGATTTTGAAACGGCTTATGACTCAGTGAACAGGAAATTTCTTCTGGAATCAATGAGAGAATGTAACATACTGAAAAGCTGATCAAGCTTGTCGCTATAACTCTAACAGAAACTAGACTAAGTGTTAAAATCCAGAACAACCTGTCAGAACCTATTGTTTTTTCTGATGGCCTCAGACAGGGAGATGCACTGGCTTGCCTTCTCTTTAATCTTGCCCTTCAAAGGAGTGTAAGAGATTCTGATATTAACACTAGAGGAACAGTTTTTAATAAATCTGTGCAGAACTTCGGATTTCCTGATGACATTGTTATTGTCGCACGAACCCCAGAAGCAATTGGACAGGCCTTCCTTTCTTTGGAAGTTGAGGCAAGTAAGATGCATCTTGCCATTAATCAGAATAAAACTAAATATATGCCATGCACCAATTTTAATAATCCTTATCTTGAAATAGGAGAATACAGGTTTGAAGCTGTTAACAGTTTCAAATATTTAGGCTCTGAAATGAACACATTAAATAATATAACCCCAGAGGTCCGTAACAGAGTTACTACTGCTAATAGATGTTTTTTGGACTACAAAAATATTTGAAATCTGATTTTTTCAGCAGAAAAACCACAATGCTTATTTATAAAAGCTTGTTTAGACCCGTTCTCACTTACGCTGCTGAGACATGGGCAATAACCGAGAAGGAGAAAGAAACTCTCGCTATATTTGAAAGAAAAATCTTGAGAAGCATATATGGAGGAATAAAGTGGGATAATTACTGGAGAAGAAGAACTAACTTGGAGGTTTACAAATTATTTAAAGAACCAGATATTATTAAATTTATAGCAATACAGAGGATTAAATGGCCAGGGCACTTAATGAGATTAGATGACAGTCGAGCCACAAAAAGATCTTCTTGTCTAGACCAATTGGTACTCGAAAAAGAGGGAGACCAAATCTTAGGTGGTGTGACTGTCTGGAAAAAGATTTGAAAATTATTAAGGTGATTAATTGGAAAACCTTGGCCAAGAACAGGACGGCATGGAATGGAATTCTAAGGAAGGTCAGGGCCCACCCGGGGCTGTCACGTCAGTGATGAAGGATATATATGTATATATATATATATATATATATATATAAAAATTCCCAAAAAGGACAAGTAGCAATGTACTCGTTCAGATTCTAGATGTGTGACAGAAGTACCGGCCGGGGGGAGTTGCGACCCCCAGCACTCCGGTTAAAGCTTTTTCCGCCATGGCAAACGCTCCCGGTAACCGATACTCCCTACACGATTTCCTTCATGACCCTTTATACTTCCGTAAAAATTACACACATATACAATTTCAATAACATGTAAAAAGCTAAAAGTTTACTTTTCCACGCTAAAACTATCCATGAATCATGTTGTAAAAATATAACAATTAATTTAAAATACAAAATATTCAAGACTATTAAAATCCCAGTCTGAGAGGATCAAAACTAATGTTTGAAATACAATCAGAGTGTCTGTATTTTTAAATATGGACTCAAGACCTATTGGCTACTCCATCGCCATATATATACTAATGTTTGAAATCATTTAACTCATGGTCAATTATTACTGTAAAAACTATATATTCAAGACTATTGAAATCCATGTTATTATTATGAAAATCCTTTTCTGGATACCAAAACCTATTGGAATAAAAATCCTAATGTCTAAATTTACTGCACTTGTGATAGTTTAATGCTCAAAAATCGATATATTCAAGTCCAAAGACATTCCAGACAGAGAGATATTTTTAAATATTGGATACAAGACATTTAAACATTATAATAACCTTATAAATATATAGACACATAAATACGCCATAGTCCAAACTCTACGCAATACACCTTCCCGTGGAACAACACATAACTTGTTGACTTTATACCACTTTCACATATTACTAAAGTAAATATTTAAAAGTTCGTCCGATATTTCAGCAAAACCTTTATTATCACGAACTTGCAATCTGGATAACGCCTATAATGTATCCACACAAAATAGCCCCAGCTATAAAATACCGGTGTATAGCCATATTGAGCTATCTGATTTATGATCCTCAATTTCGCATAATAAACACGTCACCCTCTGCGTATTTCAATTCCCGCCATTAGGCGATATCCGAAAAGTATTTTGTTGTTATCATTCCAAAATATCTGTTCCTGGTTACGGCTACAGTTAAACCATTATAATTGGAAACCAATCTTATCAGAAAAGCGTGAGGATAACCCTCCTTGATAGCCTCCCCCAGGAAACGGCAATCACACTTGTATCTATCGTTGGCAGTAAAATTCAACAACTTGTGACGTTTCAGTTGATTTACTATCAGATTTCTGAATATGTTACGGTGTAGACTAGTTGTCCATGACGTCAAATATTTGATATCAAAATTAAAAGTGTTACGTTTATCGTAAATACGATAACTTTGTATAGTAGCAGGCTTCATTATAGTGAGATCTAAAAAATCCAGACTTTCATCCTCATTGCGTGGTGTTTCTATTAAAGTTAAACATGGAGGATAAAAGTCAAACTTCATTGTATAACCACTATCCTCAAATCCGCATAGGATATCATCCACGTAACGTAGGAATAACATCTCATTTAAAAGATGTGTTCCCCTTTCATATCTATCTAGGTAAATATCTGCCATAATTGACGAACAGTTACCCCCCATTGGGATACCCTTAATTTGTTTATAAAAGTTTTCTCCATTGTATAAAACTGTCTCGAATAAAACCAACTCCACCAAAGCCTTGTACTTTCCAATTGCTATATATAGCTGCAAATCACATCTATGGTATGATTCTATTAGGATGCCATATAGATCTTTAATATCTATATTATTGAAAAGGTCAGCAAAGTCATAACTCCTGTATATACCCATGTTTGGCAATTCTTTCAGTTTCTTAACTACTTCGAGGCTGTTTTTTATAAAATAGCTACCCTGGTCATATAGTTTCCGTAATACCAATTTTAAATGTTCCAATAATAATTTATTGGCCCTTGTTAAATAAGTTTTAAAACCGATGGTTACTGGTCGGAATTTAACTGGATTTTTATGCAGCTTAGGTATTAACGTTAAATAGGGATATCTAATATTTCCCACACATATGTCAGATTTTTTGTACAAAGCTTTTATCCGGTTACTGATTTCCAACTGAGTTTGATTCAACAAGGAGTACATACTATGATCTTCGTATGCTTGTCTTAATAAACTAACATAGTACCATTTACATGTCATTGCAAAATTCGACGTTACCTTGTCTACGTACGTAATTACATACATATTTTGTAGTTCATCCAGCTCTTTTTTATTATATTTAAGCTCACTTCCTTTTGTATTACACCGTACGTTCCTGCGATACCATGAAATGCACTCATTTATCACCAAGACCTTCCATTCTTCAAATGTCTCAGTTGGCAAACTGAATTTCACTGCCGCTTTTTGAATATAATGTGTAATATCAATTACCATTGCTCGTTTAATGGATACGTTACTCTTAAATCGGTATTTAGTACCCAATTCAAAGTATTTTTTAATATTCGATTTTATTATACCCAGATCTCCTGTTACAATATGACCATGATGTACGTCTCTGTACATCGATGTATTACATTTGCAACTTACACAACTCACTGTATGTAAATTCCCACCAATAAAATTATAGTTAAAAAACCTTCTCCCCAATGGTTTATCATATTTGAAAGCCACTTTTAACCTCAGGTCTCTAACTGGTAAAGTATGAGCCATTAGTCTTAATATTCTATTAAAAGGAATATGATCGTATCGTTTATTAATATATTTCAATATAAGATATTCGTCAATATGTTTTTTTATTTTAATATCCTCTAAAACTATTCCATGTATCCTGGCTCTAAATTTGATGTAATCCAACATTATACACAAGGATCTGGACCGATCGCTTTCAGTACATTCTACATATATTTTTCTGTAATGACACCAAACTCTGTTAACAAACTTCAATCTAATTCCGTAAGCCATATTCTTTAGCCATTTCTCGGGAACATCTTTTCCAACATCTATATCTCGCAAAACCCTATCTATTTTATCTACTGTTTTTTTCAAACACATTTTTCCCTTGCATCCTCCTCGTTGTTTACGACTGGACCTTTCCATGCCTCGCTTCACCATACTATCCGACCTTACGCTTGAGTAATAATCCCTGTTATAATTATTACCGTACATAACAGTATTGAGACCATACGGATAAACCGATCTACGTTGTGCTATATGTGTATTTTCCCACCACAATCTTAAATTTGTATCCACCACAATATCCAATATAGTAATCCTCATTGCTTCAACTCCGTGATAAGCAAAGTGTCTTATTTCCAAAGACACCTCATTATCCGAATTTTTATTTATTATATATAAATGTATTAAAAATTCGGATAATGAGGTGTCTTTGAAAATAAGACACTTTGCTTATCACGGAGTTGAAGCAATGAGGATTACTATATTGGATATTGTGGTGGATACAAATTTAAGATTGTGGTGGGAAAATACACATATAGCACAACGTAGATCGGTTTATCCGTATGGTCTCAATACTGTTATGTACGGTAATAATTATAACAGGGATTATTACTCAAGCGTAAGGTCGGATAGTATGGTGAAGCGAGGCATGGAAAGGTCCAGTCGTAAACAACGAGGAGGATGCAAGGGAAAAATGTGTTTGAAAAAAACAGTAGATAAAATAGATAGGGTTTTGCGAGATATAGATGTTGGAAAAGATGTTCCCGAGAAATGGCTAAAGATTATGGCTTACGGAATTAGATTGAAGTTTGTTAACAGAGTTTGGTGTCATTACAGAAAAATATATGTAGAATGTACTGAAAGCGATCGGTCCAGATCCTTGTGTATAATGTTGGATTACATCAAATTTAGAGCCAGGATACATGGAATAGTTTTAGAGGATATTAAAATAAAAAAACATATTGACGAATATCTTATATTGAAATATATTAATAAACGATACGATCATATTCCTTTTAATAGAATATTAAGACTAATGGCTCATACTTTACCAGTTAGGGACCTGAGGTTAAAAGTGGCTTTCAAATATGATAAACCATTGGGGAGAAGGTTTTTTAACTATAATTTTATTGGTGGGAATTTACATACAGTGAGTTGTGTAAGTTGCAAATGTAATACATCGATGTACAGAGACGTACATCATGGTCATATTGTAACAGGAGATCTGGGTATAATAAAATCGAATATTAAAAAATACTTTGAATTGGGTACTAAATACCGATTTAAGAGTAACGTATCCATTAAACGAGCAATGGTAATTGATATTACACATTATATTCAAAAAGCGGCAGTGAAATTCAGTTTGCCAACTGAGACATTTGAAGAATGGAAGGTCTTGGTGATAAATGAGTGCATTTCATGGTATCGCAGGAACGTACGGTGTAATACAAAAGGAAGTGAGCTTAAATATAATAAAAAAGAGCTGGATGA
This sequence comes from Amaurobius ferox, assembly GCA_951213105.1. NCBI lineage: Eukaryota > Metazoa > Arthropoda > Arachnida > Araneae > Amaurobiidae > Amaurobius > Amaurobius ferox. The sequence continues at coordinate 121,318,717 of OX578148.1, forward strand.
ACTACAAAATATGTATGTAATTACGTACGTAGACAAGGTAACGTCGAATTTTGCAATGACATGTAAATGGTACTATGTTAGTTTATTAAGACAAGCATACGAAGATCATAGTATGTACTCCTTGTTGAATCAAACTCAGTTGGAAATCAGTAACCGGATAAAAGCTTTGTACAAAAAATCTGACATATGCGTGGGAAATATTAGATATCCCTATTTAACGTTAATACCTAAGCTGCATAAAAATCCAGTTAAATTCCGACCAGTAACCATCGGTTTTAAAACTTATTTAACAAGGGCCAATAAATTATTATTGGAACATTTAAAATTGGTATTACGGAAACTATATGACCAGGGTAGCTATTTTATAAAAAACAGCCTCGAAGTAGTTAAGAAACTGAAAGAATTGCCAAACATGGGTATATACAGGAGTTATGACTTTGCTGACCTTTTCAATAATATAGATATTAAAGATCTATATGGCATCCTAATAGAATCATACCATAGATGTGATTTGCAGCTATATATAGCAATTGGAAAGTACAAGGCTTTGGTGGAGTTGGTTTTATTCGAGACAGTTTTATACAATGGAGAAAACTTTTATAAACAAATTAAGGGTATCCCAATGGGGGGTAACTGTTCGTCAATTATGGCAGATATTTACCTAGATAGATATGAAAGGGGAACACATCTTTTAAATGAGATGTTATTCCTACGTTACGTGGATGATATCCTATGCGGATTTGAGGATAGTGGTTATACAATGAAGTTTGACTTTTATCCTCCATGTTTAACTTTAATAGAAACACCACGCAATGAGGATGAAAGTCTGGATTTTTTAGATCTCACTATAATGAAGCCTGCCACTATACAAAGTTATCGTATTTACGATAAACGTAACACTTTTAATTTTGATATCAAATATTTGACGTCATGGACAACTAGTCTACACCGTAACATATTCAGAAATCTGATAGTAAACCAACTGAAACGTCACAAGTTGTTGAATTTTACTGCCAACGATAGATACAAGTGTGATTGCCGTTTCCTGGGGGAGGCTATCAAGGAGGGTTATCCTCACGCTTTTCTGATAAGATTGGTTTCCAATTATAATGGTTTAACTGTAGCCGTAACCAGGAACAGATATTTTGGAATGATAACAACAAAATACTTTTCGGATATCGCCTAATGGCGGGAATTGAAATACGCAGAGGGTGACGTGTTTATTATGCGAAATTGAGGATCATAAATCAGATAGCTCAATATGGCTATACACCGGTATTTTATAGCTGGGGCTATTTTGTGTGGATACATTATAGGCGTTATCCAGATTGCAAGTTCGTGATAATAAAGGTTTTGCTGAAATATCGGACGAACTTTTAAATATTTACTTTAGTAATATGTGAAAGTGGTATAAAGTCAACAAGTTATGTGTTGTTCCACGGGAAGGTGTATTGCGTAGAGTTTGGACTATGGCGTATTTATGTGTCTATATATTTATAAGGTTATTATAATGTTTAAATGTCTTGTATCCAATATTTAAAAATATCTCTCTGTCTGGAATGTCTTTGGACTTGAATATATCGATTTTTGAGCATTAAACTATCACAAGTGCAGTAAATTTAGACATTAGGATTTTTATTCCAATAGGTTTTGGTATCCAGAAAAGGATTTTCATAATAATAACATGGATTTCAATAGTCTTGAATATATAGTTTTTACAGTAATAATTGACCATGAGTTAAATGATTTCAAACATTAGTATATATATGGCGATGGAGTAGCCAATAGGTCTTGAGTCCATATTTAAAAATACAGACACTCTGATTGTATTTCAAACATTAGTTTTGATCCTCTCAGACTGGGATTTTAATAGTCTTGAATATTTTGTATTTTAAATTAATTGTTATATTTTTACAACATGATTCATGGATAGTTTTAGCGTGGAAAAGTAAACTTTTAGCTTTTTACATGTTATTGAAATTGTATATGTGTGTAATTTTTACGGAAGTATAAAGGGTCATGAAGGAAATCGTGTAGGGAGTATCGGTTACCGGGAGCGTTTGCCATGGCGGAAAAAGCTTTAACCGGAGTGCTGGGGGTCGCAACTCCCCCCGGCCGGTACTTCTGTCACACATCTAGAATCTGAACGAGTACATTGCTACTTGTCCTTTTTGGGAATTTTTATAGGAATACACATGTAAATATTGCAGCATAGCGCTTTACAAGTTGTATTATAAATTATTTTTTGCATTTAGCTTTTTAATCTGTTCACTAAAATTGAAAATAAATTTTTCAAGTTTTATAATGTATATATATATATATATATATATATATGTATATATATATATGTATATATGTATATATATATATATATGTATATATATATATATATGTATATATATATATATGTATATATATATATATATATATATATATATATATATACATATATATATATATATGTATATATATATATACATATATATATATATATATATGTATATATATATATATATATATATATATATATATATATATATATATATATATATATATATATATATATATATATATATATATATATATATATATATATATATATATATATATATATATATATATATATATATTTATATATATATATATATATATATATATATAATGGAAGAATTTTTATTTGACTTCTATTATATATACCTGAGGTTGATCATTAATAGAAAATGTTCTGTATAAAAAAAAATGAAAGGAAGGTGGACGACTGAAATAATGTAAATGTGACATCAAAAAGTCTATATGTCAAGCCGTGGGCTGTTTTAAAAAGAACATGATAAGTAAATATTGTAAATAAAAGTTGCCTAGCGATCGTTCGGGTTGTGAGTTCGAGTCCCACCTTCAGGCATGGATGTTGTGTCATTGGGCGCGGTGTATTCCGACCCCCACTGTTGCACCGGGGCAACGTCATGTGACGGCTAATAGGTTCACGGTTCTGGCCGGTGTATAGGCGAATGATGATATATCAATTGCTTGGCCATTGGAATATATATATATATATATATATATATATATATATATATATATATATATATATATATATATATATATATATATATACTTAAACTTCAAAACCTGAATAATTTTTAAATTTCAGTATACTTAACAATTCCCCCAAAATAAAAATCCTTACGACTGATGTTATTTTTGGCATTGTATTTAAAGAACATACGTTAGAATCATATCATGCAACAAATTATGATATCATTAAAATAAAAACATGCATTAAAATAAGTAAAACCAGATATAGAATAAAATATTATACTGCAATTCATTACGACAACATTACATCATTTTATAATCAATCAATCAATATATATATTATCAATCAGAACAGCACTAAAATAATTTACAACTTCCAATAAATTTATGAGAAACCAATTTAATTCACAGCTTTCATTCATTTCAAACACACCACTCAACAGACCTTAAAAACAATGCTTTTTGCAAAGGATGTGAGAAAACGAATGTGTTGATAATTAAGTTGCTGCACATACAGAACCCCCAAACCTCAGTTTCTCACGCGCCCATACTTCACATTAATTGCCTGAGCTCTATCACAACGAATGCGGTATCAGAAAAGCAATAATTCATTGGGATGTGATTTATGCTCAGGCATTCCATTATATTAGATAGCAAAGGGAAAAACATATATTTTCCTAACCATAACTTCAGCATGCTTTTGTAGAAATGCATGTATAATATTAAATAATCTGAATCCATTTCCTCTCCAGCACTGTAACCAGGTTCATAATGTGTTGTTCTTCATTTTTGCAGCAGCTCATGAGTTGCTTTTTAGTTGTTCTTCAGTATTTTTTTTGTTATTCGTCATTTTCGCTTTTCAGTGTAATAAAACAATAAAATTTTCATTCTGTAAAGTAATTGGTTTGCTTTAATGTAGTCTGTGAGTTGAAAATCTTATATATCTATTGTATTGGACTTGTTTTTCTTGCTTTATTTAAACGTGCATTTATATTTCTTATATCCAAATGTTAAAGTTTAAAATGTAATGCAATATAAAAAATGTAATATTATACAAAAATATGTAATGTAATGCACAGAAAGGTAAAGTAATGTAAAAAAAGTTCTGTAGGGACGTTCTATAGCAAATAAAATAAAGAACATTTGTCAGTTACTATATAGATGTAATGTCCTGTAGAGAGTAGAGACAATAAAGCATTTGCATAAGTTTCTGTAAAAATAACTTTTTCGTTAGTTTCTGTAAAAATAACTATTCCGTTAGTTTCTGTCTGGAAGGAATATTCTGTAGATTAGAGAAAGTATGTATACGCTAGATTATATCTAGATAGAATGATGCAACCAGTAATATTCGAAGTGATCTATCAGACCCTGTCCCAATTTTAGGTTTCAGACAATTTTTACAGGTTAGATTTATTCTAATGTCTGCAAATAGCCCATAAGCTAATACACTCAGTTTTCCTAAAATATTGGACCTCTAAATAGGTCTTGAACGATTGATCGTAAATCCGTTGTCCCAACTTTAATTCAGGTAGACTATCATAGTATGCAAAAGTTCATCATGTGAAACGTTTATATAAAAAAATACTGTGGCACACAAATGAATTATTAAGAACTATTACTTATTATTATACTAATAATATTGCTAAATTAAACTTCATATACATGGTCGTAAATTACTTGTTGATTGGTACTTATTTTTATTGTACATTGCTTTGTTGTGCTGCTACATAAAACCCTCCAATTATTTACCTTTTGCGTGAGTCCTGTAAAGGAATAATTAATAGAATAATATTAAATCGATTCCTCCATTTATACTTTAACAATAAAACTTTTATTTACAACATAAACACTTATTAATTCATTACATAATTAATTATTAGTTTTGGCGGGTGAACATGTGAGGCCACCTAACTGGCCTAATATATTTGTTTAGACCTAGATATCTTTTTGAGGAACACATACCTTCAAGTCAGTCTTGTACTTTGTCACCACCAGGTACTTCGCCGATCATATTGACGGAATAGACTCGAAGTATTTATTCACTGACCCGTAATATCGACGATCTCTTTGTACTCATGGCGTGCACACCCGCACACAAGTATTCATGTCGCACAAGTATCTCTCTAGTCTCTGCACAAGTCATTAAGTCATAATTGTAATGTCGAACTCGAACTGTTATTCCACAAGTCGTTATTAAGTCATAGTCTCGAAGTTATCTGTCAAAGTCTGCTCCTGGTGTCCTTCGGTCACAGGCTGTGGCTCTCTTTTTCCCTCGGTTTTCCCTCGGTGTCACTCCCCCTTTGTTCTCATTTGCGGCATTCAGTGTGACGCAACGAGCTCTTTCTTCATTGGTTAATCATTGAACCAATGTCACTACTTGGCATCCTCGTAAGGGTCCACTCGGCCCCCTCTGTCTTGAAGCTCCTAAATTCATGGTTTGCTGTAAACCTCGGCTCCATCCAGACTACAAGTATTGCTCGATGTTTCGGACACAATAAATGACTGGCATAAACTTGTCTCACCAAAACACATGAGAGATCTATTTCTGGTCTCACAAATACTAAACGTAACTTTTTAGATGGGCCCCCTATAAATTTATTTATTCAAATGTTAAAATATTTTCAATGGTTCAATTAATGAAACCAAAACAATCAAATTATCATACGATCAAAATAATCCGAGATAACATTAAAGAAAGTTTCCAACGGATAACTGGAAACTGCTGAATATCGTTTCCTGGGGTATATGGTTTTCGAATGGAAATTTTATGCAACAAAATTCACCTGTATTGTTCGATATATTAAATCTATGTTTTGGCCGACTCTTTTTATCGGGTCAAAATAATTTAAGTTCTGTAACTTATTCATTTTCTGTAATAATTTTTACGATCAATTTTGAATCTTTCGAAAGCGGGGTTATTTTCAAAAGATCTTAAAATGAATAAAAAATAATTTGGTAATTGGAAATTTCTTTGTAGAGGGTGTGTATAAAAAATTAAAGTTTGCACTTTTTCCTAAAACGCTTGATGTGATCAATACTGCTGTAGTGTGAAAGTATATTTGGACTGAAGCATTTCTTAAATTGGAACCGTAGGTCTGCAACCAATCGATAAAAAGTTAATTAATCGTGCAATATTTATGAAAATGACATGAGACATCACCTTTTCTTATGTTTGACAGAGAAGAAAATAAAGCTATTCAAAAGGTTCCATTGCATGCATAGAGTTGTGCAGCTAGGACCATACATTTTAAAGTACTTGTCTTTCTAGGTACTAATGTAGAGCCTAATTTCTTCACAACTTTCACATTGGAACATGTACTGGGATTTGTGCAGACTTATTCAGCTCAGAATAACCAAACTCCAAATCTTAGATAAAGTGACACGGAAGCTTCGGGACCAGAGGCAATAACACACGGATGTGCCGATCCGGTGGTCGAGCGGTCAGTGGTATGCGTTTCCGTCTGATCTCTAGATTGCCTGGTTGCGGGTTCGTATCCCTCCAGCGGGCATGGATGTTGTCATGTCGAGGCTAAATCCGACATCCGCCCTTCGGGGAGCCTCTATAAAAGTGAAGTTGCAATTATTTTCCCTTTCGCCATGGTATATCCTGGGGTTCTTGTGGACGTGGTGCGTAGCCGCTCCTTCACCACGGGGAAATTAGTAACGAACGAACGAACACACGGATGTAACTGAAACACATGTATTGTGCACATCATAACAACCCAATAGCTGGCTGCCTAAATGCATAATAAACATATAACCAAACGACTAGTTTTGTACATTCCCGTAATTCTTTTCAAATATAAATATTGAATTTCGACCGGGCCTGGTGATAAGTTATTTTTGCCCTCATCGACCAAAAAGAACAGAAATAACCGATTCTTATAAAACTTTTTCCAAGGACCTCGAGATTTGTCTTACATAAGTAGTGGAGGCTAGATCATTTCGATCGTCATTCTGATTGTCGTCATTTCGATCGTCGTACCCTAATATCTCATGCACACCAGGGCGTGGACATTCCTAACACTGAGCAATCACACATAGGCTCAAACTTCAAGCAATTCCAACTTTCAATCGACTTTCCATCTCTATCACGATCCGAAAGGTATCGTGCGATGTGCAGGACTGCAGAAATGTTATTTGGTTCGGCGATTGGTATACATAACACAATCAGTCTGAAATTGCTCATATAAATCTAACCATAAATTCGGACGTATACTGAGGGAAATAACAATCAAATTTTATATATAGACCTCACAATGTGAAAGCAATCCGAGATTCGGTTGTTGATTCGTCGGATTGCTAAATTGAGTGGAAAATATCTTTAATATCCTTTGGGTGTTACAAGAGTTTAAATCTTCCACAAAATAGAATTTTTAATTTAGATCTTATAGCTTTCTTTTCAAAAACATATATTTTTAAAGATGAAATAAAGAGTATTTTCAATTTTGAACAGAAATATATTTTCGAATATTGCTAAACATGGCAGATTGAGTGTCTAAGATAAAGTATAATACTTATTCGTGATGTCTTGAATATGTATAGATCTTCCTCCGTACATTACAAGCAGATATGATTTTCGAAATATAAAATATATCTTATGAACTATCTATTAAAACAGTTTACTAAACCATTCAAAAAACTGCTAAGTCAAAAGCAATGTAAAGACTCTCAGTATATTTCCAACCCACCGTTCTTATGGTGATGTTGTTATACTAACATGTTAAAGGGGATTATTTAATTGCACAGTTTGAGTATTTTAGTTAATTTTATCATAAAATATATCGACATAAAACGAGTGATACAGCATAACAGAAAATTTATTTTCCCTCTGAAGATCCTTTAATCTACTTAATGGATATATGACTCTCATTTTCTGCAGCAGATAATTAAATCAGTTACATGCTAATATAGCTCAAGAAAACTTAACGTAATTGAACTAAAAATTTCTTTCAATGAAGAGTTAACAGATGATTCGTAAAACTCGAATTTCATATTCAGTAAATGTGTTAAAAATTCTCATACAATGCCCTAAGGAGTTTGATAAGAAATGAAATGTTCAAAGGTCTAAATCCAATTCGATGAAAGGTAAATGATAAAGAATTATCTCACATAACTGTAAGTATTTGTGTTATAACTAACTAGTGTTATATTTAGACATAAAACGTTTTTACAATCTAAGAATAGTTTCCCCGATATTCAAATTCCAGGAATAACTGGAATTAATGTTACTAAATACCATCAATACAAAGCATTCACGTAAATATAAGAGTTCCATATCTTTACAATTAACATATTCTGTTACACATTTGCATTTTTATATTTAACTCAAAAATGGATAAATTTTGCATAGTGTATATATATATATATATATATATATATATATAATATAATATAATATAAACCTGTTAAAATTGTACAGGTTGAAAATTTTACTTTAAATATTTCATGATAGCTCAAATGTCGGAACAAAACTATACTATGTGTGAGGTGGACATACATTTAGCTAAGAAGGAACAGCGATTAAATCCTTGAAAGAGGGTAAAGGATTTGAGATGGAAGAAATGAGGAAATGTATGGCGACCGAGGAAGCACAGTTAACAATTCCTTCAAATGACGAAGTAACCTAACCAAGTAATGGACCTGAAGATGAGTTAATAGAAGATACGGAAATAAGCTGTGATGCTATTTCCAGAGCTCCAGTAATGCCAAAAACTAGACAAAACTAAATTAAAGAGGAACCCAATTTTTAAATTAAAAAATAAGTCATTAAAAATCTCTAATAATCTAAAAATTATTTGTTTAAATATAGATAACAAATTAATTTGGAGCCCTGATATAAAGTACTTTAAAGAAAAATGTTTCAAATGTTGTTCAAATTTTGAGATATTTTTGAATGACAGCTGGAGTATAAACAAAAGCCATTTTAAATGTTGGTAGCAAATTGTCATTGAAGGAAGTGTTGGTTTTGGCAATGGGGTAAAGGAATGGGAGACATTTAACTCCAGAACAAATAAATAAATGTATTTCTCTCAAAATAAATTTTCTTTTAGAAATTTCATCTGCTTAGAGAACATCTTCTAATACTTTTCTTTTTTCCTATTTTAGACGTCCTTTCAATATACAGGTTGTCCCAAAAACATTGACCTCGACTTTTAATTCTTAAACATTGATCCTAGATATATAAAATAAATTACTGGTTGCGTAAAATAAGGTACATAATTTTATGAAATACTGTACATTCTCAATGAGTAAAATGTGCCTCATACACTAATAAGGCGATGTTGTTGTTGTTGTTGAGACCCAGACCGTCCGACCTACCAGAAAGGTGTAAGGCCGGGAAGTAATAAGGCGATATGCAAAATTTCAGCATTTTATCATAAAAAGCGCCAGATACATGTTTACACTGAGTTAGTGAAGAATTAATCACAAATTAAAATGCAAATGTTTACAGCAAGAGTTCAAATGACGCAACGCAGAAATGCATCATAAGCAAATAATATCTGGCTCTTACCTTTAATGGACCACATTTTGAACAAGCTTTGTAATCTTTGAGTGAAGTTATTATTTTTACACAGTGTAGATACTTTTCTACCAATAAATAGCAAAATTATTATTTATTTATGCAATCATTGTTTTCTTTCGTAATTTGTGTATGACCCTTGAAACGCGATCTACCGACATGATTTGTCCCCTCTGAGAACCCATGTCGATGCATCGACAAGTGGTTTAACTCAGAACTTTTTTCTTTTCATAGCTGAGGGACTTTTTATGATCAAATGCTGAAATTTTGCACATCACATTATTAGCGTATGGCGACATTTTACTCATTGGAAATAGTTTTGTACGGGAGCCGTATAAAAATTTAAATTTTGTATTTCTTAAAATGTAATTACTTTGAAAATTTTAATCGATTTCATAAAATTATGTACCTTTTTTACGCAACTTCGTAATTTATATATCTAAGATCAATATTTTAGGAATAAATGCCGAGGTCAAGGTTTTTGGTACACCCTGTGTATATAAATCATAAATCCTACCATAAGTCCCTATAATATATATATATATATATATATATATATATATATATATATATATATATATATATATATATATATGTATGTATGTATGTATGTATGTATGTATGTATGTATGTATGTATGTATATATATATATGTGTGTGTGTGTGTATAGTCAATACCTTATACAGAATATTTATATTTTGGAAAGAAAGGATACATTTTTTTCCAGTTTGAATTTCCCTCCCCCCCCCCCCCTCTTTACTTGATTTTAATAGCCATCTTTCAGAAATTAGGACTTGTAACCTTCATATTAAAACTTCAAAATGACTTCAGATGATATTAATCATATGTATAAGATTCATACCGATGGCTCGAAATTTAAAGATAATGATGACTTTGCATTCTTCAATTTTTGGCATAATATTAGATGAGGTGTTTTGCTACGGTCGATAAAGTTTTTGGAACTGAAATTACAGCCATAAACTTTGCTATTGATTCGGCATCTAAACATAATGTTCATTCTAATATTTATACGGACATTTTATCTTCTTTTTTTTTTCGGCACTCATTTATATCTCCAATAAATATAATTGTATTTAAAACATTAAAGAAAATATTTTAAATTCAAAAAAGCTTGTTTATCTTAGGTCAAATAACACGTGGGTATTATTGGGAATGAAGCAGCTGATCATTTTCCCAAAATTGTTGCATATTCTGTAACTCTAATTAAAATAATAAATGTTGTAAAAAATGTTGTAATTAATAAATGTTGTAAAAAATGTTTACATGATAACCGGCAATTTTGTTTAAATGATTACATTTCTCCAAGTACAAGCGATTCGTCCAGGATGAAATACTTCCCACCGTCGATGATTTCAAACTACATACACATTTTGTATATATTTTCTGACTGAATATGGTCCTTTTCTAGATTATCTATATATCTACTTGTATTTGTAAAAATAATGACGATGTTGATCATTGTGTTTTTTCTTGGTCTCACACTAAAAATGTTCACTTCATAAAACCTTCTTATAAAAATCAACATCCAATTAACAATAAAAAAAATCCAATAAACAGAATTAAAAGTTGCATTTTGATTGCTAAGAGTATTTCTGTTAGTATCATTGATAGTCTTAGTGATTCTTATGCTTTTAAAATTGTCTTATCAATGTTACTTGAGACTAATATATACTCTGTTCTTTTAGGATGAGATATAGACTGAAATTTCACACACATATTATATAACCACGGGTCAGAATCTAATTGAACCAATTTTCGATTAAAACGTTATTTTCAATGCTAAGCGTCATACATAGATTAATAAAATATAAATTATTAAAAAATGTTGCATCTAGATTTTTTAAAAGTGGCCACACTCCTGTCTGGTGACACCCATGCCTTCAGCATCTCTATTTCTGATCGCCTTGTGTTTCACCAGTAATTTACTAATGTACAAGCATAAATGCCAGCTCCGCAACATAATACTTCAAATTAGCTACAGGTACAAAAAGTGTGACAGCATTTGAAAAAATAAAACAAGAAAATCGCAACCTTAAAAGGGCACGAGGAAATTGAGCTGTAAATTAAGCTAGAAGAAAAAATAATGGAAGAAACTAAGTGCAACAGGAAAACACAAAAAAAATATATTTACAAAAAAAAGTTGCAAGAAAACTGTAAGTTTAAAATAGTTCCCCATTAAACTCCGTGATTTAAATGGAAATCACCTTATTTTTTTCTGTTTAGGTATTTAAGGAGTTAAATAAGAAAAGAAAAATAAATTACTTTGGAAAAAGTAAATATATCTAATAAAAAAGTGAAATAAAGTTTAATGAAAAAAGTAGATTTAATATCTTATAAAAAATTTTGCCACCTACTCTTTTCATAGTAATGATGTATACGTTTCTTGTTATAATCAAATATATACCAAATATTTTTAGGAGTAAATAAAATAAACATGATGTTTCGAATTTAGGTGCATGTATTAAAAGTCTTCTTCAGAGGTAATCATCTATTGTCAAGAATGCCAACCAACACGTGAATATCGATATTAAGAATATATAGTTTACTGTTTTATTATTTTATTTTATTGTTTATTGTTTTATTTTATTGTTTTTAAGGTTTATTCTTATAAGCACAGAAGAGTAATTGATAGTATTTTTGAATAGCTCATCAAGTAAATGAACATTATCTGTGTGGAAATCAATATAATATTAATTTAAAATTGATATAAAACATCCCTTGTAGGTCTCTTAATTCAGAAGTTTTATACTACTAAAGTCTTAATTTTTTTTGAGTTTTTAAAAATAGTTACTTTATTAATGATCACCCTTTACAATAAACGGAATAGCAATCAATTTAAAATGTAGTTTGCGTAAAACTATATGAACCATATCTTTGACAATGTGTGTAAAGTGACAATGCGTGCCTAACATAGAATATAATATCCAATATACATTTAATTTTAACACATATTACATCCGTAGATTTCAGCCATCTAAGTGCTTTACTTTCAACTAAGTATTTTACTTTCAGTCGTCTAAGTTTCACTGTTCTAAGTGATACCGGGTACCGAAATATTGACAACAAGGTGCAGCTGAGGCGAATTGGATGCAAATTATACGTAAGTTAAAAATGATTATTTTATGGGTATGATTAAAGAGATGTTACGGTGTTTTAAACTGTATTAACATACATACACTATCGCTATTTAATTATTTGGTAAATTCTTGTCCCCACGTTTACTGACGTGAGACGACTACCTACAGTTAGATAATGTACGAGTCTCTTTTCGATCAAAACTTTTTGTTCACCTTTTATGCAATTTCGAAACAGAGAAATTGCCATTGTGATGTGCGAAACCATGGCTATGATTAGATTTAGTTCCGCATGGGGAAAAATGAAGTGGCTTTTTTTAGCAGCAAATGGCTGCATTAAAATTATATAAAAGGAGAGTTTTTCTTAATTATTTTAAGCAAATGATTCCTTTCAATGTACTCGTTGATATCCAAACTAACCCATTCATAATGCACTACGTGGCGGTGAAAATGAGACACCAAAAAGAGATGAGCAAAAAGTGATGAAAATCGACAAACAGAGAGAGAAAACGACAAACAAGAAGTGATGTTCATTACAACATGATACACCTATACATAGAGCGATAACACCGTCTAATCAGTAGGTAGTAGGACCATCGCGGGCGGCGATATAGGCAACAACACGTCTAGGTGCAGAGTCAATGTGCTTGCGGATGGTGTTCTAAGGGATGGCTGCTCATTTAAACTCAACCATTTGCCTGAGTTCGTCTTCGAAACGCGGCGGTGGCAACGGACGAAAACGACTTCCAATCATGTCGCAAACGTGTTCGATTGGTGAGAGATCACATGACACTGGTGGCCAGGGAAGCACCTGGATACATTTCAGGGCATGTTGGCTGATGCGTGCCGTGTGTGGTCGGACGTTATCCTGGTGGTGGTAAATTGCATTGAAGGTGGTGGTAAATGCTCTGAAGAAAGGGTAGTGTCACCGGCCGCAGCACGTCATCTACGTATCGTTGGGCCGTCATAGTGTCCTCAATACGGACCAGAGGTGACCTGCTGTCGTAGGCGATGGTGCCCCAAACCACGGTGCCTCGTTGTCGCGGTGTGTGGAGTCCACAGATGCGGCTGGATTGGCCAAGTTACCACTTTGGCTCCATACTCGTACACGGTGACTGTAATTGCTGAAACAGAAGCGTGACTCGTCTGAGAACACGAACATGTGCCATTCCAACGTCCACGTAGCGATGTCCCAGCACCATTGCAAACGGAGGAAACTCTTGTGTGCAATGGTGCTGGGTGCACACTCTGTGCTCTTGGGTCAATGGCAGTTTTCTTAACGAGCGCTAAGAGTGCAGGTCGCCGGCGACCAATCGGCGGATAATAGTTCTGGTTGATATAGGAGCGTCAAGCATGTCCTGCATATGCTGCAAAAGGGCGACAGAAGTGGCCTGCGGAGCCGTCATCACTTGCCAGCAGATGCGTTGGTTCACGCGAGTTGACGTCACTCTGACCGTACCAGCACCCCTCAAACGTGCCATATTCCCTTATTACAACCGTTTTCACCACAGCTGGTGCACCGTGGACGCGTGTAGGTGGCTGCCGGCTGAGATTTGACGTATGGACCAATTTGTCCTTCTGAGTTCGATCACCATACACCTCGTGAAATCGTCTGTCTCCCAGAACTGCCTCAGTTTGCTGCGACCTGGCATTCTCTGCTACTATACGTTTCCTCTGAGACATAAAATTGCAAAAGGATTTCCCTGGCAGACAGAGCGGTGCGACTTTTGCCTATTCTGCTGGTTCTTTCCCTTATATCTCACTCAGCGTGCGCGGGACAGCTGCGTATTTCGCATCATTTACATAACTCGGTGAGCTGCGTCTGCAATGCAATTGGCATATTTTTCAGCCCACTCCTTCTTGGTGTCTCATTTTTACTGTCATGTAGTGTATATTAAGAAAAGCTGTTCATAAGATATTTCCATTGTTGGAGAGTTTGCTTAGCTCATATTACAGAAAGTTTACAATGAAAACAATGTTTCAAAATTGAAATTGTGTAATTGTCAAAATAGATAACCACTTCACATTTGTTTTGTACCATAAAATTAATTTTAATTAATATAAATAGCGAAATAAAAACATTATAGTGTTTACTGAAAAATGCAAGTTCTGTCCACGTTAAAATTTTATTCATTTTGATATATCTGCAACTAAAATTGAATTATAAATCAAACTTATTAATTTTGATCTTATTAATTCTATTATTTAATCACACTTTATTTATTAAAAAAATAATAAACTTTTATTATTCAATTAAATTTTAATACTAACAAATTTAATTCAAATTCATTATAGTAATTAAAATGCCCTTGGTTTTTTCATTTTGTGTAAAAATATCAGTTTAAGTCCATTGCAGTTGTTTATAAACGGATGATGTAATATAATTATTTCTACCAGAATACCAGAATTGTTTTAATGAAGACATTTATAAAAATGTGTATTTCGGTAAAATATTGTGAAAGAATAGAAAAATGAATGTCTTCTTCTACAGCTGCAAGTAATATACGTATGCTAATACTGTGAATAAAGGGGACAAGTGAAAAAGATCTTAATACACTCGTTTTATCACTTTACCTTAAGTATCTTCATGACAAAAGCAGACACGCGAAATACGTATTTTTTATAAAGAAAAAGCTAGATAAGTACGTATTTAAAAGAACACTATTCGCAGTGTAGTTGAAATATATTGAAAATAATACTCCGAGTATTTAATTAATAAAGTTAGGCACTCTCTCTTATATATATATCATACTATCTATTTGAATTTCTTCTATTTGCATTGAAAGAGTTATTATTACGTGCTAATGAATAAAGAAGATAATTTACCCCAAAACTTTCGAATTCGAGATTTTAACATAAAATGACGTTTCAAAATATTTCAATGTTATTTCAAATTGTTTCGGAAAATTTAATGTGTGAGACGCGATAATTGAAGAGTTAATTCATTTACCAGTTAGAGATTATATAATTAAATAGTGTGTCTTAAATAAATGTATAATGGATTACAATATGTATTGATAAATTAGTGTACAGGTGCTGCTTGAAGATCTGTGTTGTGAATAGCCCTAAATAGTCTTCCAGTGAGATATTACTTACCGTCATTGTAACGTAAATTCACATAATCATTAAAAATTCTTTAGTACTATTAAAATACATTTTTATTTCAGTTATTTCCAGATTTACCATATTATTACAAAAACATGATTGTTATTAATTATAATAATGATATGTACTATTTTTAAAGAGTGTGAAACTCAGAAAACGAGAGAGACCAGCATGGTGCTTGACATTGACAAGCTAAAATCAATGTTTATGTTAAATAAGCGACTTATGTGAACATATAAAAATGCGCACATACCTTAGTTATAAACTAAATTTCGTTGTTACATCTCAGTATTTGCACAAACTCGAACATTTTTTTCCAGGGAAACCTGGTAGATTTGCGTCATTTTTACACTATCATCTTGAGATATATTATTGAATTTTTTTGGTCCTGTGTTTTATGTGACTACACAGCTTTGGAAGTTTTTCACTCATCTCATCTTCTAAAATACTTTTTCAAATGCAACATATTTATTGTGTTTATTTAGTTGGGCAAAATTTTCTTCTTCGGGAGAAGCGCAGAAGATCTCGAAAACTGATTAATAATGCAAGCCCCCTCATCAATGCATGTGATTTATGCGTCAGTCATGATTAGATGGGGTATTTGTCTCCCGATTACTGATGGTTTTTTTTCTCGGCTTGTCCGCAGCGAAGTCTTGATCCCCATAAGATTGAGTTTTGTTTTAATTTATTGCTTATAAACCAATGTCTGACATAATCTCACTTTAGGTGCCATGTCGTCTGTCTTTACCTTACAGTTATACTGTCATCAAACATTTTTAAATTTATGATAGCTTTTGGCCTCTCTTTTGCTTCAGGTATACATAATGCCAAAACCTGAAATAAAACATTTTAAAATAAGCATGTTTAAGAACTGCATATTATTGCATATTAAATATTTTCATATTAAACATTTTATATATTATTGAAATCGATGCCGATTTCTGGAACAATCGTACAGTATATAATATGCTGGAAAATAGTAATTATTTGAAAGTTACTGATGTAAAACGTATTAAAAAAGCATATCGCTACAGCTTCAAAAAAATAATAATAATAATTGTCAATTTCCAGTTTAAATCTGTTTTAAGCAGCAAGGTGAGCTATATCTTCAAAACAACAGACACATATTTAGCCTCTAATATTTTTTCTCTTAGAGGGCCATCCAATTAAGATCCAATTCTAATCAGTAGAATATAAGAAAAAATATTTACATGATGTTTTGTTCATTTGTTGTGAAATGCAAACGTTTTGCTCTTAGGTTTAATAAAGGAATATTTTAATCAATTTTTTAAAGATTTTCTTGTTTTTTCAAAATCTTGGGTATGATAAATGATACTTCAAAACCACCATAATCCCATAAAAACAGAACAACTCAAAAAGCTGATAAGAATTTTAAGATTGAAGTTTCAAAACTCAACATAAATTGTCAGAAGTCAAAGTCCTGACAGTAATAATACCAAAATACTTCAGAACTTTTCGTAATAAAAAAAACCGTATGCTCTGAACAACGTTATAAAGACAGTGTAACATTATAAAAATGTAGGGTTTCGGGTTACTTTACAATATTTTATTTAATTTCATGTTTCTGTTTTCAATTGTTTGTCATAAAATTGATCAATTTTGCCCCTCTTCTGAAGTTGGAGTTCGATATATTAACACATATCAGATAAGCAATTAATTGTCATGACGGACCTCTTACAATCTGTGCCAACATTATTAAAATTTTTAAAATAAAAAATGCCAAATAAAAGCTTATAAAATATACACAAATTGTTTTGAATTAAGAGTCTGAAGGTGATGTAATTAGACTTAAGCAATAGGGGATTTGAATGCTTGTCAAATTCGATTGGGACTTTAAACTCTAGATATTACGTTACTAAAAATAAAAATTTTATTTTTGCATTTAGTGCACTTTTATTGTCTAAATATATTTAATAAAATTAAAAATTCTAGCCTAATTCATTGAAACAAAATTTATAAAATTGAAAATTAAAGGAGCAGTCATCCACACATCTTAAAAAAAATCCTTGTTTTTATATAAAAGAGAAGGATATCAGTATAATGATAGTATCGTGGAAAATTGGATAAGTAAAATAAAACTGATAAGCAAATTTACTTTATCATCTTATCTTTACTATTTTCCTGACGACAGAAGCAAAATGGTATATGTCTTTAACGAAAAAAGTAAATGAATATATTCAAGATAGAAGATAATAGCGAAGTACAGTAAAACTTCGATTAACCGTCACTCGTTTAACCGTCAGTTTCTGTTATCCACCATCGACTAAAAAAATGCGTGAGTATCAACAAACAAAGAGACATCTTTAAAATTATCCACAGGTTATTTTTAGACCCTACTGTATAGAACTGAATGTGACTGTACTGTAAGGTGGCGGAAGTGACTCATAGTCGGTGGCAGAGGAGTTGAGGTTGATCTGGCGCGCCACAAACCCATCACTAACCAGTCGCTATTGTGTCTAGTGTCAGTTATGACAGAGTAGCCTGTGTGTTCGAATGAATGTTTTATTTCATAGTGATCTGATTAACATTTTCGTCATAACGTTACAATAGTGCTACTGTTCTGTATTTTTAAGCTGTGTTTCGATTTCCCCGCTTTTATGTAGACCTAAAAAAGTAAGGCATTAAAGGCATAAAAGTAAAGATCGCTTTGAATGTATTGTTCCATAAAATTGTTTTAAAATGGCTGAAAAGCGGAAATGTATAGTGATAGGTTTTAATCAGAAACTTGAAATTATCAAACGTTTGAAGGAAGGTGAAACTGTCACTAGTATTGCTCAGATTTACGGTGTTGGAAGAACAACAGTCAATGATATCAAAAGCGATGCTGAAAAGATTGAACATGTATCAACAATTCAAAGCACCGATGGAAATGTAATGTGAAGACTCGTAAAACCATGAAACCGGCAAAATTTGACCAGCTGGATAATGCGATGTACCAATGGTTTATTTAAGCGAGGAGTTAAGGGATCCCACTTTCAGGTCCCATAATAATGACCAAGGCATTTGAAATGAATAAGAAACTAGAAGAAGATTCAACTTTTAAAGCAAGCATAGGACGGCTTAGTTTTAATTTTGTCAAGGTATTCCACAACTAAACATTAGTGGAGAAAAACTTACTGCAAATAGCGCAGCCGTTGCTGATTTCAGGGAACAACTAAATTTAAAAATATCTAAATTGAACCTCATTAGGGAATAAGTTTACAATTGTGATGAAACCGGGCTCAATTGTAAAGCTTTGCCACAAAAGACATTGGCATCCCTTTAGGAAAAAACAACCGCAGGTTTTAAGGTCCAAAAAGATCGGATCACTGCTATGGTCTGTGCAAATGCCACCGGCAATCATAGATTACCCCTGCTTGTAATTGGTAAATAAACACGTGCTTTCAAAAATTTAAGTATGAATGCATTGCCTGTGAACTATTATGTCCAAAATGTGCTTGGATGGATCAATTTTTTAAAATGGTTCCACAAAGTTTTCGTTCCTCAAGTTAGAGCTCATATGGCCGAAAAGCAGGTCCCGCAGGAAGAACTGCTGTCCCGACACACCACTTTTGTGAACTCAAAAGTGATGATGGTAAAATAACATACATGCCTCATTCTCCTAGCGAATACAACTCTACTTATCCAGCCTATGGACCAGGGCATAATTGAAAATATGAAGCGGCGTTACAGAAAAGCTTTTATCGAATGCTTGCTAACATCTGATGATGCCATGACAGACAAAGAATTTTGGAAGAGACACAACATAAAGAAAGCTATTTTCAATGTCGCCACTGCCTGGGCTGTCCTTACAGTATCTAACTTGAAGAATGGGTGGAATAAACACTTGCCGGAACCGATTGACGAAACTGAAGGAAATGGAACTGTTAGTGTTGACGAAATTGTGCAACTGTGCAATGTAGAACTAAACAGTGAAAACGTTACACCATTAGAAGTAACAGATTGGTTGGAATGTGAGAAAATGGATAGAAGCTTTGAAATTTTGAACGATGATGAAATTGTTTCTAGTATGACTATCATTAAAGAAGAAGAAATTGATGACGATGAAGGATCACTTAGTTCTTAACCAAAAACCTACAACTAGCCACTCAGAAGCAGAAACAATGTTATCAAAGTGCATCGACTGGTTTGAAATGCAAGAGGAGGCAAATGCAACACAGATCCTACTTCTGCGTAAGATATGGAACATCGTCGCCCAGAAAGCTCGAGCCTCAAAGACACAGAAGGAGATGACAGATTATTTTAAAGTAACGCAGATTTATGGTATTACGATACATTTCTGTACATTACTACTCTTATATTGAAGTTTATATTGATCGTTTTGTAAAATTAAATACAATATGTATATATTGTTCACTTTTAAAGGGTTTTATTTTCATTTTCGTCCCAAGCCGGCAGTGAAATCACGTTACTGTTCATATGTATTAAGAGATTTCTGTTATCCGTCTATTCAGTTATCCGTCACAGTCCTAGTCCCGACGGTGACGGTTAATCGAAGTTTTACTGTAGTAATTAAGAGAGACGTTACAGACGGATGGTAAATTATTAAAAATTCAATATGATATTAAGAAGTATCTTCTCCAATCGTGGGTGAACACCCAGGGTACAAAAGCGAATCCCACTATTTGAATAATTAACGTTTTTATTTAAAAGCATCAATATGTGTAAGCACGAACAATTTACAGCTACTAACATTATAGCTATCTTGCAAGATTCGATACCAACTATCAGATTCAACAAAATGAAATGCTCAACTAACTGAAAAAATAACAAAATGTGTTCTCAAAACAACGGCGTATCACGCAGTTCAATTTGGCTCGTATTGCTTCAAATCTGTTCAAATGAACAATAACTCACTTATATACTTCCAAATGAAGATTTAGAAAGAGGTAATACTTTCTAAACTAATGGATATATCTAAAAAATTTCAAAGGTTTCCAAAAGTTACCAATTTGGCTATATTTCGTCAAATGCGGCACCAAGGTATAAAGAAAATATCGTCAAGGTAAGGCAACCCTACCTTCAATTATTTACGTTGATCCCCGTAAAAGTCTATTCCCTTTGAAGACAAGTAAAGCGCCAAGTAGCATTTTACATATTCGTAACAATATTAAAAACTAAATAAAAGTCATTATTTGGAATGTTAAAAAATTTAAATAAAAACTCATCAGTGTAAACTGCTAAAGTTAATCACACTACAGATATTTTTTTTTCATATTTCTTACCATCTAAGGGGTATTTCCAAATTCGTAAACATAAAAAAATAAATGAAATTACATTTTGAATTAAACTGTTGTGTGAAAAATGATTTCATTTAAAATTTCCCCAAAATGCTGATATTTTTACATGGCTGGTTTTATTTGATTTTCATAAAAAGTATAAAGCAAGTTGTGAGACCAGGAATATATTTCACACCGGATTTAAGCTAAGATTTAGCGGACACAGATTTATGATAACTATTTATGAGTGTCTTAAGGTTTCACAATGAAATCAGACTAAAGAATGCCAGTTTCATAGCACCCTGACTCGAAAGGTCAAAGTAGGCAATAAATAGTGGAGGCCAAGGTGAAGCCAAGAAAGCCATAAGCGTTGTCAAAAATCTAACCAATATGCTAGATGTATGGGCGCATTGCCCTAAAGTTGGACAATCAGAGCCAAAGAGGCGTTCCAGATCTCAGGCAAAAACAGGCTGCAACCAGAAGATGATATTACACAACTTCTAGGAGAGGACGCGATAGCCCAGTGGTTAGCGCGCGGGAATTGCACTCGGTAGGCCCGGTTTCGATTCCCTCCGCTGCCAAAACTGCCGCCATGTTCACGCGGACTACGATCTCCTTAAACATGTGGGTCCGTAAATCCTCCCGAGAGGTTGATGGTAGGGGAAGGGGGATACTGTCCCTGTGGATGTCTCCCCCAAATGGTTCCGGTCTGTGTGGCTTTTTCCGGCCATTCAAACAGTTACCTTACACCTTTCTGGTAGGTCGAACTGTCTGGATCTCAACAACTACAACTTCTAGGATAATATATTAGATTTCTACGATAGTACGGAGGTAATATAGACGAGAAGTTACGACGGCTTCTACGCGAGACAGAGGCAAATGAGAAACGACAATGTCCTGATGGCAGTTGTTCCAGAGTGTTCGATATTAACACGTAGATGGCAGTACGATATGATCGACGAGTACGAGTGCGAGAATTATACCACAAGTTGATTCCTGTAAAATGAGCGACATTAAATGCGAGCTGGTGACCAAGTCCAAGACAGACTTGAAGGTATATGTTCATATCAATACTTGTTGGCAGTCGTTAATGCATTTTTGTGCATTGTTATTTAAATGGTCTTATATCTGCTCTATTCGCTGCAATTAACATGAATAATTGTTGAAATTAATTTATTCATTAACATATGTTGTCAATAAATGATTTTATTTTTAAAGTTAACAATGGTGCAATTAAGTGAGTAGTATTATGTTAATAAATATTCCTTTACCGAACTCGCACTGTAGATGAATATGGTGGGTTTTATGTGCGGCATACAATGCAAGGTGTTTAAATGTTATAAAGATTTACAATAAATTCTGCCATGTTAAATATGAATAATTTAATAAGTAGAAAAGCCAACATAAAGTTTACTAAATGTGAACTACACAAGTATTTAATTTATGGATTTAAAAATATTTTTTCTTATGGATGTTTTTTTTTTAAGATTATATTTTCAGGGTTTTCGCTGCCATTTCAGAAGTAAAACCTTTTCTAATAACTTAGTAATGTACTGTCTTCTATAGAGTGTCTTAAACTTTACAAAAGTCCATCCATTAAAAATTCGAGTTTTAAGTTTCGACTTCCGATATTTGACCTATACATGTATCCAAGCCAAAGTGTGTTTGGGTGTAAAATTATATAATTATATTTTATTCTTAGAAACTCTAAGATGATTACTGTCTAAAATTATTTTGCAACTCTAATTATAAATATAAATATGCTTTCAAAGTGTCTTTAGTCAAATGTTTTCCAGTGTAAAATAGGTTTGCAAATGCTTAACACTGTATAACAGGCTTGCAAATGATTTACAGTGTATAACAGGCTTGCAAATGTTTTAAAGTGTATACATGGGGGTGTTTCAGCCAAATTATGTAATTGTGCTTATCTTCATTTTTCGAAAGCGCCGATATATATATATCAGATTACGTAAAAATGCAAATTTCGGTGTATATTTTAAAAAATAAACATTTTTGAAAAAATTACCTCATAGATTTGTGTCAAACATTGCAAGGAATAATGTTCTTCGAACTCTCTGGTAATGGAAAGATAAAAGCTCTGTAATAATATTTTGGATCAAAATAGGACTATTTGTCTGCAGTGGATTCCAGCCCACTGCGGTATAGAGGATAACGAAAAAACAGATCGACTGGCCAAAAAAGGGTCAGCGATTATTCAAACTACTATTGACGAAATTCCTTACCATAATGTCAAGTTAATCATTAAATCGATTTTTAAAAATAGTTTGGAAAAAGAGCTTTCGGAAAGGAATTCCCACAAACCCTGATGAAAAAGCATCTCAAATCTTTCTGACTGGCCTAGGAAGAAAGCCGTAGCAGAATTCCGCCTCGCTACTGATCATGACTGCCTTGCCGGGCATCTACATCGCATAAATATACTTGTTGCATGCTCTGCAGCCTTCGGGAACCCATGGACTATTCCCATCTGCAACGCTGTCCTGCGCTCTCTGCTACAACTATGTGGGAACGCTACTGGGAAGCAAGGGACCGAATGGTACCATAGACTTTCTTCTGTTGCCCTTTGTTATCTGTTCTTTTGTTCTGTTGTTTGGCTTCAGTTTGTCTTTTGTACCCGCCATTGGAAATAAAAAAAAATATTTTTGGAATTGGAAGCAAATGAATTGATTGAAAGGAATTGATTACAAGGAATTGATTAAAAGGAATTGATAATGGAATTGATTGAAAGGAATTGATAAAGGAATTGATTAAAATGAATTGATAAAGGGATTGACTAAAAGGAATTGATTAAGAAATCTTTTTGAGTGAATATCGGCCAAAAACGTTACAAATCGGACAAAAACATAAATAATAAGTTCGAGACCAAAAAGTATAACGACAATGTACACCTATTCGGGTTCTAAAGTACCTATGTATCAAATTTTATGGTTGCACGAGGCTTAGATTACCCCCTACAAACTGCACAATTACGCACGCACATACACACACACACGCACACTCAGAAATTTTCCTTTATTATGTAAAATGTATTTCTGAGCGTGTTATTAGAACGTAATATAAAATTTAAAGGTGATGTGATGAATAAATCCTATATTTAAAAGATAAAACTTATTAATGAGCTATTCATACATTAAATTACATTGTAGTACCACGAAGTATATGATGATAACAAGTTTTAAGTTATTAATTTTCTTCCCTTGGATTGAAATTTAATCTTGTAAACGTTTCAAATTAATTTCAACAAGCACATTTTAAGCAGCTGTATATAAAGCTTGTAGTATGACGTGGTGCATAAATTTGAAAAATATAAAATAAATAATGCCCACAAATCAATCGGAAGTAAAAAATCAAATAAATTTACTTTATATATTAAGTTACTGCCAAGTTGGCGACATTTTCTAACAGTCACCAACGTGCTAATATTGCTTGTTAATAACAAGCAATATTAGCACGTTGACGCAGAAAAAAATATGGTACATGACATTCGTTGTAGGCAATGAGAACATAAACAGGAGCATCAAGAAAAGAAGACACACATAGGAAGTTAATACGGAATACAGAAACTCTCTCCTAAACACAAGGGAATAAAATGGGAAACTAATTTATTTATTTTTGTTGTGTATCGTCCATAAGGAGCTAAGTTGTGTTTCTCAAGCTCATAGCAGGAATGCATAAATTGATATATTATTTAATGAACTTCTAATTAAGTTATGCTATCTTTTCATACGTTCCCTTAGGCAAAATTTATGCTGCTTATAGAAATTGTGCAACTTTACTTTTACTAAAATATTAAAATGGACGTGAAAAGGAATATATATGACTTTGTAAATTAATTGGCAAATGTGTCTGCGAATGCGACAAACCAAAATAGACAGATAAATACACAGACAGGCGGATATATTGGCATGCCTTATGTACATTATCAAGGAAAACAATAATTTATTTGACTGACTCCTTTAAAAAATTTTAAGTACGAAATTATGACTACATACAAAAGGAATTATTTTAAAATAATAAATATAAAAAAGAATATCGCTTTTTTTTACTGCGATAAAAGCAATTTAAGTGTAATTAAAACATAAATCAACTTTTTTTACCTCTGTAATCTTGTTTACACCAATTTCTGATTACATTCTTAAAATAAATAAAAGTTATTATTCATTAAATGTCACTGTATCCGACTCTGGACTTTACTTTTATTAAAAATCGTCTTTCAAAATTAAATTAAACACTAAACACTACACAGACAATTTATTTTCACATTATTCACTAAAACAATCTCAGCAAATATAAAAGAACACGACATTAAGACATTAAACAGGTACGGCTGTAATCAGACTCTAAACGCAAAGAGAGATAGGCGATAAATTCAACAGGAAAATGTCCGCTGGAAGTCAGCAAATTTTCCGTATAATTGCCAAACGAATGTAAAAACATTTAAGCCAGAAATTAAAAATTATTAGCACTCTATGAGAAACAAGACGTAGACCAATAAATTTTCTTGGACAGAAAAAAATATGGTTCATGACATTCGTTGTAGGCAATGAGAACATAAACAGGAGCATCAAGAAAAGAAGACACACATAGGAAGTTAATACGGAATACAGAAACTCTCTCCTAAACACAAGGGAATAAAATGGGAAACTAATTTATTTATTTTTGTTGTGTATCGTCCATAAGGAGCTAAGTTGTGTTTCTCAAGCTCTTAGCAGGAATGCATAAATTGATATATTATTTAATGACCTTCTAATTAAGTTATGCTATCTTTTCATACGTTCCCTTAGGCAAAATTTATGCTGCTTATAGAAATTGTGCAACTTTACTTTTACTAAAATATTAAAATGGACGTGAAATATATATGACTTTTTACTTTCCCTGCAATACATGGTAATGTATAGGTTGGTAATGTATAGGTTGGTTGCAATACATGGTAATGTATAGTTGGAATCATGCCGAAAATCGCAACTCGAGTTTTCGACGGATCTACACGTTTCGAGCCCTCTAGAATACGGAAAAAACATTTGTAGCGTGACGTCTGTGTGTGTGTGTTTGTCTGTGTGTCTATCAGTCTGTCTGTCTGTATGTCTGTCTGTGTGCCTGTGCAATGTATTTACCCACTCTAACTCAAAAACGAATGGACCGAATTTCATAAAATGTGGTAGGTAAGACTCTTGAGCGTGACCCTGATGCTGATTAGTTTTTGGTACTATTCGAAAAAACAGAACCCTACTTT
This sequence comes from Amaurobius ferox, assembly GCA_951213105.1. Taxonomy (NCBI): domain Eukaryota; kingdom Metazoa; phylum Arthropoda; class Arachnida; order Araneae; family Amaurobiidae; genus Amaurobius; species Amaurobius ferox. The sequence goes on from OX578148.1 coordinate 121,344,965, forward strand.
TTTTGCGAAATGGCCCTCAAAAATCTTATTTATCCCCTCTAGATAAAATACTAATTGACTGAATTTCACAAATTTTGGTAGATAAATCACTTGTGGGATACTCTGGTGCTGATTAGCTTTTGGTGCGATTCGAAAAAGAACACCCGACCCTTTTTTTACGAAATGGCCCGCAAAAATCGCCAATATCTGAAAAAAAGAGTAGGTATGTTCAAATGTATCAATTAAATGTGTGTTTCATACGTCATTTTCGACGAGGGAAAGAATAAGAACAACTCTATTACTCTAGGACTAACCGTTCTCAAGATATTTGAGATTTTTTGCATTTTTGTTATGCCGCCTTTGGGAAAATGTCCAATTACCAAATAAAAGCAGAAATTGAATTAAAAATGAAAATTTTCTGTTATTTTGTACAATTAAACTCAATTTAATGAGTTCTTAAAGAAATATAGAAAGAATGAATTCGTGTCTGCAGAAAAAGTCATGTGCTGCCCACATCAGGTTTTCTTTCCGGGGAAGGTAAAACATGAGAATCTAGTGTTAAAATATATATAATATTGACAAGACATAAAAGCTCTGTAAATGTCGTGGTTAGCAGTTAATGTCAGGGTCATTCGAGGCTAAGAATATGCCCTCTGTACGTATTCAAATAATCCAGGTAAAGGGTAAAGTAATAAGCTATACAGTTCATTAAGTTATAATATTGCATTTTTAATCTCCATCCATATTAATAATCACCTGTGTAATTGTCACATCAACTGCTTATGCCTCTGTTTGTGATAAGAGCATCATTTGCATAAAAAATAATTTGAATAAACATGGCGAAAATAGCTCGATATGCAGTTTAAGCATTAAAATTCACTCGGATTGAAAACTATCGTTCCGAGGTCATACGGCACTAGTCTTAATTACCAAATATTGTGAATATGTCTTTTATATATCTTGTAAATATATTTTGTGAATATATCTTGTGAATATAGCTTCTTTCGTGAATATATCCTGGAATACCAACGTATTATTTTTTTTAATATACCAAATTCTGTGAATGAACATATCTTGTGAATACCTTGTGAATATATTTTGTGAATATATCTCGGTTTGCGAAGACATCCTGAACTATTACCGTACCATAATTTGTGAATATACCAAATTCTGTCACTATGTCACTAGCAGACATATATATATATATATATATATTTGTGTGTTATTTATTAAGCAGGAAAATAAGGACATTTTGAATATGATCATAGAGTCCATACAGAAAATTTATATAATTTAAACTTTATGTAGATAAAAATATTATTGACATATCTTGCATTAAAACACAATACAAAATGCTCTTTTAATTTATGCAAAATAAATTTTATACAAAATATTTTATTGTTGTTATAAATAGAATTATATATATTTGATTTATTTAAGTGTTTGCTATGCACATTCTTTCTGAATATCTATGGCATGCCAACAAGTCCAGTTCACTTTGTGCGAAAGATAAGAAAAACATGGGCAACGTATGCAATCAAATATAACACAACAATGCAGCATACTTTGTTTCGAGGATACGATGTATCCCCTTCGGGAGTTGCAAGATAACCAACAAACCGGAAGTCAAAAAGAGTAAGTTTCTGTTTTGAACTCCGTTTAATCAATTTTAACTGCATCACATGTTATGAAAAGTCTTTACTTCCAAGAATTATTTGAGAAAATTGTCATATCTTCTTGCTATAAAATGGTTTACAACAAATTACCTTTTAAACATATTATAAAAACAATATATTTATTTTCCGTCTTAGCGATAGTTAGATATTACTTGGTTTAAGAACAATTTCAATAACACGTTAAGTAATATATTCCTTCTTATGTAAAGATGCCATTCAATTAATTCCATAGGTGATTCTCAGGACTGTACAATACTTATGTGTTTAGTTAATTCTACTTTCCGTTTAACCCAGATTCCATTGTATCATGACGAATTATTAAACGTTCTCATTTTCACGCATCATTTGAGAAACACGTTAGGGTGTTCTAATATATCTTACAATAAACAAATTATTTTGTAAATATCTTTATTAAAACAATTTCAACAAACATAAAAGAGCTTAGTGTAAACACATTACGCAAATATAGTTGTAGTTAGGTGTTAAACTCAAGCAGGAAATACGCTGATTGCAATTAAGATGCATACAGGGGAGTTTCCAAATTTCCTGCATAATTACGAAGAGGGTAAAAATATTTAAATACGAAAATGAAAATATTTAACATGCAAAGCGAAACAAGAGAGCGACTTATAAATTAATCTCAGAGGCAAATTAAAGAACATAAAAATGGGTGTAAATCAGAAAAGTATAAACACGAGCATTAAGCGTGAATGAACCACAAACGAGACAATGAGGAAACAAAAGAAACACTTAAAGTTTTTTTGACTAAACACCCAGGGATTTAAATGAAGAACAAATTAATTTATTTGCTTTGGAGTTCTTAAGGGATTAAAAGACTGCATCCGAGAGTTTATAAAAAATGCTGCAAAGGAATAAACTGGTTAATGTTTTTTTGATAATCTGTGTTTATGTCATCATTACATATATGAATTGTATATATATCAACAGTAAATAAATACATATAATTGTAACAAATATAAAAAGCTAAAACATTTTTGTGATATTAATTTAAAAATTTCTACCACCACGATATGTATTTTAATTATCTTTTTCTCAAGTATCAACACTATTTTCTGTTTAAAATACATTAGTGACAAAATTTATAAATCTATTAAAAATATAATCATAATTTTGCTCCTTAATGTAATATACGGAGTTCAATCACATTATGACGACATACTTTATGGTAAAAGCCTTTGAACCGTTTTATAATGTTTTGTTCTATAAACAGATATACAGATTTTGCAAAATGATTAACAACTTATTTTATTATCATAAGCGAATGTTACAAAAATGAAATAATTATCCCTGGTCGCAGCGAGTGCCGTATGAGGAGTAGCTGGTCAGAATTACTTTAACCTCCGATATGTAACAATATTTGAACCGATAACATCATCTGAGCAGACATGAAATAATTATATTAAATATATTTTTATTCAATATATTTTTAATTATTTTCTGGTTTTTACCTACCAGAATGCGACTGCAGAGAAAAAGCACTGCATAACGGAAAGATCTAGAATATGATGGATGAGAAATGTGATTGATGTACACACATATAAAGGTGCATAATCCCACGCGCTTAAATAGTGCAGATGGAGTGTTGTGTTTCTACAGTCACAATTAATATAAATTTCGCTGTTTTCAGAAGAATGTCTGCCTTGAAATGGATTTTATCCAGAACAATTTTTCAATTGAACCCACAGTCAGGGCTGAAATTCATATTACCTTGACAAGAAACTTTAGATATTTATTTCCTAGCGAACAGATAAGCAATGTTTATGCATCCTCATAAGTGTACCATTACCTTACCAAGTGTCAGAAGATAAACTAATAAGAGGGTGATTTTCGGTAATTTCTAGCTGTTTTGTAGCGAGAAAGCCTTGAGTTTTCTCGTCATGTTGTAAAGAACCTTGCGGCACCAACCGGAAATCAAACCCTGGATCTCCGATCTGGCTAGACGACGTTCTACCGTTGAGATTTTGAGACGAAGTTGCAAGCTCCTCTCGTCGAAGTGGACTCCGCGTTCCCCGTCCTCTAATGTCAGCTGTGCGGGCAACTGGCAATCTCTCCACATTCTACACCCTCTAATTTCTGTTTGGCGGGCAACTGGCAATCTGACTGACCACCTCATGCTACTTTTACCTTAGATTTGCCTCCTCCTCCTCCTATTATTACCCAGGTTTGTATACTGGGTGGTCGTTGTCCTGTCAATTTGAAATCGGCACTCACTCATACAGAGTCCACTGAATCCGTACTAGCCGTACTAGGGTCACTTTCTGACCTCCAATATCTTTACACTAACCTACAGGGTTGACTTGTTCTAGCGCCATTGTAAAGATCCTTGCTGCCTCAACTGGGAATCGAACCCTGGATCTCCGAACTGGCCAGCCGACGCTCTACCATTCAGATATGAGGACGAAATTTCAAAATCTTATCGACGAAGTAGACATAGAAACGTGGTCTATGATATGCTAGAGTGCTGCTAACGTTATAGCAAAACGTTTGACTAGCTAAATAATGTGTAAATAAATGTTGTTAGATGTTAAAATAATAAGAGGCTGTTTTTCGGTAATTTTCAACTGTATTTTTATTAAAGGTTTTGCAGCGATAAAGCTTTGTGTTGTCCAGACACGGGCACAATGACTTCATAAACTACTGTTTACACCCTAGCAGCATTTGACCAGAGAAATGCTTTCCTAAATAGATGTGGTTAAAGTGTACTTTCGTCACTTTTTGTGTGTTTTCATTAATTAAAACATCTATATCTCTGACAGGGATAGAGTGCAAAGAATACTAGAAGAATATACTTAATATAAGTTATAGACATCTTAAGAGCTCGAGGAGTTTTATATCGGTTTCAGAGTATTCTTCAACATCTATCCCTTATTCACGTGGTTATACATGGTTATCATTAATTTATTAGCCATACCAACAGTACGAGCTTAAAAAGTGAATTTATCTTCATAAATAATTCCCAAACATTTCTCATAAATAGGTGAATTGCAAAGAAAATACCGAAAGTACGATTTAAAATAATGCTTCTCAGGAAAATTTACATACGAAATATAAAGACCATTTATTTAAATATATGTTCATCGCGTAACAAAATTTCCTTAAATGTTATCCCGTTTATTCATTCTGTACAATTCTAATGTCTTATTTCTACGTATGGAGTTATTTTCCATATAATTTTTTGACCCTCGTAACAATAAATCTTCCAATATCAGCTAGAGAAAATTAAGAAACTAGAATTTTTGAATTACTTCCAGATTTCAACTTTTCCCGTGTCCACGTTGTTAGATATACTTAGTGGTGACAGTGACAAATATTTCTGTTTAGGAAAAATAAATGCATTTCACATTTTTCCGCATGCAGTGGCTTCACACGATGCATATGGAATGTCTGTCATTCTATATGTGCCGCAGATGTCCGTTTATAACAACTTGTAAGTTTAAAATGAAGCATGTTTTTGAAAATGGCAATTTATCTTTGGTTTTTAAGAATCATAACATACTTGCAAAATGTCTAGAATTATCCAGTATTATATGTATTAACTATTATCATTAACACGTTCACATCAGTTAACAACACAGAGAATAAGTTTTATATACTTTTTAATCGTATACCGTTCGGTTTAATTAACAGGAGATTAAATTGAAAAATAAAAGAGTTTAAATGAGAGATTAATTAAAGATGAGATTGAACTGAAGGTACAGTTTAAATAAAACTATTATAACCCTTTCATACCGACATTTAATGCAAAAGCATATAATTTTTTATTCACAACAGTCTTATACTCCTTATATTCTAATTGTAACTTTAAATTACATCCATATTCTATATCACACTACCCTTTACCGCTGTAATAAATAATGCTACAAAATAAATGTAATACGTATGTACTCCAATATAAGTTGAACCTTCCCAACTGTGAAAGTATATTATTCGTATTGGTATTTAAGTTACGTTTTTTCCTATTTTCGACTTTTATGTTAAATTTCGTTTAAGCGCACAATTTTCGGCAATAATAATCAGAATTATCAATTACAATAAGGAACGTTCATAGCTTTTGCTGAAAACACACACACACACACACACACATATATATATATATATATATATATATATATATATATGTGTGTGTGTGTGTAGTATATATATACATATATATATATATATATATATATATATATATATATATATTTCAATTTCAATCCTTTGTTATCCAAGTAGTAGACAGAATTTATAGATATCATCTATCTCTGTCTTAAGAACACGCTTTTTTTTTCATTTTTAATAGATACTTGAACAAGATTTTGTTCAAAATGAATAACTTTCTAAAACTAGTGCTTATCTATGTGTATGGCTTTAATGCTTGGTTAATTTTTGTTTTTCAATTTTTAAAATCACACCATTTATATTTGTTGATTATAAACTTGATAAACTGAATATATGCAACTTATACTCCTGTTGATTGACGATTCGCTATTTTTTACATCCTTCTATGTTAGAATTTTTTGTATTAAGGTTTTATGAGTTACAACTTTTCTCTTTTCTATCAGTGGATTTTCATATTATGAATTTACGATATATATATATATATATATATATATATATATATATATATATATCGTATCCTGATGAGAATGCAATTTCGAACTAACCGCCATTTTTTGTGTAGATGTGTTTTTTGTGTTTTTTGATTATTCTCTATGTCTTAATCTTTTATCTTGAACTAATTATTATTGCCTTTTCTCATTTTTGCCGTGTTTTCTTTTTCTTTTTATTTATATTTATATACTTTTAATTGTGAATTTTGTATCCTAATATTCTTCTCATCCCCCTTTCCATGTGTAATGATATGTTACCTTCTATTTTTATCCTTAGTCTTGGTCTATAGTTACTCATTTGTAACAGATATGCTAGAGATGGGTTTTTTTGTTCATACAGTAGTTTATGCATAATTTACGATTAAAATCTTTCATATTATATATATATATATATATATATATATATACACAATCTTTTACATCAATTGATTATACATTACGCAGATAAGTTGATGATCTGATTTGCTTAGTAGCTACTGAAAATTATTTCATAGATATAGATTTCTATCCAGACAATTTGGAATTAATTCCTAATGAAGATACTATTAGTAAAAATATTAATGTTTTGGATTTAAATCTTATTATTGAACCTTCTAAAAGAATTATTACTAATTTATATGATAAAAAATATTATTTTAATTTTAACATTAATAAAATATTACCATTTAATTCCTGCAACTCGATCCTATTGTTTAGAAATAATATACTTAATCAGCTTTTTAGAATTTATAGATTATCTGATAAACATTTTCGTGCTATACATATTGATAATCAAAAAATTACCAGCATTTATATAAATATCCCTCATATAAATATCCCTCAAATGGTATAGTCAAAAAATTTAGATTAGCTGGATTTTCATTAATTCTATTCATAGATTTTTATATTAGCCTGACATCTCCATACTCATGTTTTAATAATATTTTGTTTTTATTTTTACATCCACTCAAACGTTAGCATTTCTAATATTAGCCCCTCCTTATTGTTGCTCTGATTGTATATTATCTCTTATTCTTGCCTTTTCGCATTACTGCTATTTATTTCTTGCGAATGGCAACAGATGATCATATATTTTTCCTTTGAGAATGGCCACACTGGTCTCTTCATTCTGGGTTCCCGAGTTCGACAGGTTCAAGCATTTGTTGTATAATATTCCAGGTATTCTTGTTTCCTTTTATGTTTTCTTCTTTATGTATGTTGTGCAAGTAGAAATAGTTTATAGATATAATCTATCTATTTCTTCAGAAACATATATTTTTGTGATTGCTTCAACAAAATACTTAGACTTAAGGAAGAGTTTTGGAGAAGTGAACAAATACATGATTTAGGCTTAACCCTTGTTCACGTGTATAGCATTAATGCTTGGATTCCATTTACTTTTCTTTTATCGTCTCCATACCATTGCCTTCTGATGAATTCTTTAACTTGATGATTCGAAATTATTTTTTTATATTTTTTTTCTCTTTGTTGTAGGTTTGAAGATTTATACTTTTATTTTGTAAGCGCATTAGAAAATTAAGTTTTTCGTGTTACAGCTTCTCATTTTTCTTTCATGCCGACGCAGTGGTTGAACGGTCAAGACGAGCGTTTCCTAGCGATCGTTCGGCTGCCGGGTTGTGGGTTCGAGTCCCACCTTCAGACATGTATGTTGCGTCGTTTGGGCACCTATATATATATATATATATATATATATATATATATATATATATATATATATATATATAATGAGCTGCAACCGCAAACATTGACATGTAAATATAATAGTTATGCAAATGATAATTAATGTGTCAATGATAATAAATAATAATAAATAAATAATAATAATTAATATAAGTAATAATAAATGATAAAAAATTGCCAGCACCAATGATGGTATAAAGCCCATGCAACGCGCATGAGAACAACGCATTGTGCAGCATTTTAAACAGCCGGTGCCCTCCCTCATGGACAATTGGAACTAGCTTTTCTGCTTCGATACTGCAAGTTGTTTACAGTGATGTCTTTGAGACACGTAATCGATGGCGCAACAATTATTGAAGGATTTAGAGAGAGGTAGCATCATAGACTTAAGAGAAGCTTGCTAAGAGAAGTTGGTCCAACAGGTGTCATAGTCGCTACCTTGGTGGGAGCGATACGGTAGTTGCTCGGTGTTGGTAACAGTGGATCAGTGAAAACAAATGTAACCGTCGCATATGCTCAGGTTTTCCAAACAGACAACTGTTCGGGAAGAATAAGTCATCAGGAAAGAAACTGCGTCCACACCAATGGTGTCACTGCCAGTCATTCGAAAGTATTGCTATCCTTCATGCATCCTGCCTGAGACGACTGGCAGAATATGGAATTAGCTTTCGACGTCCACCCATCCACTGACCCCTTAACATAGGCAGATCCGTCTGAATTGGTGTCTCCCTCGTTTAACCTGGACAGTGTCCAATTGGACGAATTGTAAGCCTGTTGTGTTTATCGACAAATCCCGCTTCTTTCTCAGTGATGATGACTGACCCATGCGTGTGGCAGAATAAACTGGCCAGTGTCAATTTCATAGTTAAAAATTACGCCAAAAATGCACATTCCCAAATCTCGAAATAGCTCTACCATTGCAGTTTCCAGTATCCATGGATAGGTTTCGTGCTTTTTAGTATTCTTCAGAATTTGGTAGTATATATATGCAATAACCGCAATATATATTGCTGTAAACTGAAATTTTGCAAACTAATGAATACCACCGAATTCAGTAATACTACCAACTAGTTCGAGCATTTAGAAGTTCTCAGTTCAAATTGAAATGGCTAAGCTCAAACTTATGTGACATTTGAAGCCAGTTAAATTTAATTTATACTTGCTTGCCATGGTTTTCGTGAATTTTGAAAACAGATTCTTGATACGACACACTTGCGAAACATATAGGATCACAAAATTAGCTTACATTGTGTCAGATACATATTGGTTATTATAGACGTCGAATTTTAGTCTACAACAAGGAATAAAGTGTTAATTATTACCAAATTTGTGATATCTGAAAACAATATTCTATATCTTTCAAATGTGTTGCATTGCACGATCAGATTTACCGCCAAAACTTAAAAAAAATTTAACTGTTGACTTATAAGTTATTCTATAAATGATGGTGTAAATCAAATGCTACAACTTTTACATAATTTTTCAGGTAGTTGATATTGCTCATGTATTTTCAAAAAGTGGTTGTTTCCTAATACTTTTATCACTAATCTATTAAGTTCGTTCTATTGCCTGAGAAAGTGTTTTAAATCTGTATTTGTCTTTATTCCTTCCTACTAAGCTTTTTTGTTACATTTTATTGAAACGATATTCAACGATTTCTGTTTTCGAAAATAACTTTGATGTAAATATTCATAGACAGATACGCTCTTGACATCACTATTGCAATTCCTCTGTTGTCTTTTATCCTAAAAAATGAAGTTTTTTTCTGTCTACCAAACATTTTTCTTTAGATATTTATAATTTCCCAGCATGCGCTGGGAAGGTCATTTCTATGACGTTACAATGTTCTGTATAATTCTGTTCTGCATGTCATGAATACAAAAATTTTTGTCTATAATGAAAATAATAAGAATTGGAAATTTTGCATTACTTGCAGGTTTTAATTTTCTTTTTCTCTATCGTAATCGTGACGACTCTGGCAAATGCGTCAACCTATGAAAGCAGAATATTGTCACACTTTTTCGCACATGTTCGCATCAGAAAGTGCATTCGAAATGGAAGTAGAAGTTCATGTGACAAGAATGTAATACTGTCACAATATGTTATAGAAAGAGCAGTAAATAGAAAAGAGGGAGTATTAAGTTCTGAAATTGACAATCAAATCATTTAGAAAATGATTTTTTAGTAATATATAGCATTTTCATTTTTTAACAAAAAGTAACACGGATATTTAAAGTAACTAAATTCATTTATCCGAGATACTGAGTCATCGTCAATTGGAAATTTTGAAAAGTTGGGCATACTACGCCAAATTTCGCTGTAATGCAATACCGCAATATGACCGTGGTTTTGCTTCTATGGTGATATTAATATTTCACATTTACTTCAATTAATTATATTTATTATTACATTTTTCTTATATAATATATATATATATATATATATATGAAAAAAACATTAATCCAAGCTTGCATAATATGCATATATTTAAATATTTAGATGACATATTATGTGTATCCCCAAATAATATCCCTATAGTATTAAGCTTTTATCCAAAAAATTTACAATTAAATGCAAGTAATAATGACTCTAATGTTGCAAACTTTTTAGATTTAAATTTAAATTTACAAAATTGTAATATGGATATAAACTTGTATGATAAAAGACAGTATTTCAAATTTAATACATCAAAAATTCAACATTTTGACTATTGTTTGCATATATCTGTATTTAGAAATATTATAATAAACTAGGCTCTTAGAATCAATAAAATTTGTGGCATTTGATGCATATCCTCCCAAGTTCGTTATTAAAATTATCTACTCAGTGTATCAACTTTCTCTCGATAACATCCTAGAAAACTTTCCCAATTATAGTGGCTAACATACATAAAATATATATATATAATTATTTATTAATTATATAAATAAATCAAAAAGAAAAATTATAAACTAAGTAGAAAAAAATTAGAAAAATAAAAAAATCGGAAAATAAGATGCTTTAACATTAATAATTTGAATTTTATTGACGCTAAAAAATTCTAACTTTTGCCAGTACTGAAACTACGATTTGAGCGCCCTTATAATGGTGTATAGTGGCATTCTCGTTTATCCAGTTTCCATGTGAATTACTTGCTTAGTAAGAATTTTCATCTTTGATTCATGTTCATATTCAGAATTGAGTATATGGATTGTTCATATTCTGAATTGCTAGCCCTGTCTCCTGTTTAGACTCACTGGACGGGTCTGGGAGTATTACTGAGAACGTTCGTACTGCCTCCCTGGTAGAATTTCGACTTGTTCATTCTGGTGCTTCTAGATAATTTAAGCTGTTTAGGTTGATCGTGTATACACGTGGTGAAAGAAGAGTGGTTCATGCCGCTTGGTGATACAGATTTTCTTAATGTTTCCTATCTTCGTTTGTTGATGCCTGTAATCTGAGTTAGAGTATTTATAGTAATGTACTGTTGCTCTATCTGAAACAAGAATGTGTTTAGGTTAGTTAGAGTTGAATACTCAGACCTGAGGAGAAATTTAATTCTGGCTAATCATCGAATTTGGGCTGGTGCTGTTCTCTTCACTTATCGGCATTATGGCCGTGAATTTGCTTCTATGGTGATGTTGATATTACTCGAATTTTTATTACTATATATTTATAATATATATATATATATATATATGTATATATATATATATATATATATATATATATATATATATATATATATATATATATATATATATATATATATATATATATATATATATATATATATATAAGGATATAAACAAGAAGAAAAAATAAGCGAAAACAGGAGTGACCATATGATTTGCATTGAACGGCAGGGGTGGATTGCGACACCCCTTTCCCGCTTAAAGCAGCTTTTACGACCCGGGCAACGCTCACGGCATCAATGTAACTCAATGGTCAATCCCTCACATGTGCAAAGACAGAAGCACCCGAACGGACACTAAAACAAAGATGGAACCAAGCAAGGAAGAGATACACCCTACAATCCAACATGAAAACACAACATTTTATAAGGGAAAGGCGCACATGCGCGAAAAGACTTCATGATGATAGGATCGCAGATATGAATATATATATGATTGAAAATGCTCATTTAGATTCAAACAAAGCACAATTTCTTTCTTTGAAAAAGGAATAGTAATAATGTTGTAAAAAATATCTAGGGTAATTTCTTTTCAATGCATCATTTATTATTTTATTACATTCATAAATGCAGTCTTTTTTAAAAGTACTGTAGTTTCTGTTTCTTCTGAAGTATCCGATAATAATATTCCTGAATATATTTTTAGTGAGGTTTGAATTCCAATCAATAATATTATTAATTTTAATATTGTATGAATTTCTTTTGTCGTGTATGGTTGTATAAATTCCATACTGTTGGTGTTTTCTGATTGACAAATCCAGGAAGTCTGTCGATCCATCCTCATTTATCGGGTTTTCAATTAAGTCTAATTCTTTTGGGTAGAATGCAAAATATATGTCAGGGGTGTTTGCATAACCCCCTAATATCACATCGTCAACATAACGGAAATAAGGTATTTCCGATAATATATGGGTTCCTCTTTCATATTTGGATAGATAAATATCCGCCAATATTGATGAGCATGCACCACACATGGGTATGCCCTTGACTTGTTTGTAGTAATGCGTACCGTCATATAGTATATATATATATATATGTATATATATATATATATATATATATATATATATATATATATATATATATATATATATATATATATATATATATTATATATATATATATATATATTATATATATATATATATGTATATACATATTATATATATATATATGTATATACATATTATATATATATATATGTATATACATATTATATATATATATATGTATATACATATTATATATATATATATATGTATATACATATTATATATATATATATGTATATACATATTATATATATATATATATGTATATACATATTATATATATATTATATATATTATATATATATATATATATATATATTATATATATATTATATATATTATATATATATATATATATATATATATATATATATATTATATATATATTATATATATATATATATATATATATATATATATATATATATATATATATATATATATATATATACATATATATATATATACATATATATATACATATATATATATATATATATATATATATATACATATATATATATATATATATATATATATATATATATATATATATATATATATATATATATATATATATATATATATATATATATATATATATATATATATATATATATATATATATAATCAGATAACATAAAATAGCAAGTTTCGACTTATATTTTAAAAAATGAATAAATATGAAGAAATGACCTCATACATTCGATTCAAACATTGTGAGAAATAATGTTCTCCGAACTCTCTGACGGTGGGAGATAAAAACTCTGTAGTAATGTTTTAGGAATTGATAGGTGTGAGGCCAGAATATGTCCTCACATGAGACATTTTCATTTCAATATTTATGGTGCCTAGACCGGCTAACAAAGCTCGAGTCTGGCTTGCGCCGGTGTTTACAACAACGTGAACTTTTAGGTCAAATACTATAAATTTGGGAGTCCCAGGCCAAATAGGGGCTGAGAGGGGTATTGATATATGTGAAGTGATGCCATTGGGTTCAGAAGAACCAATGAGCGTCAAGGGGAAGAAGAGCGGAGTTAACCCCCCCCCCCCCCCCCCCCCGCCGAAAGAACCACAAGTCTAAAAAACAGAGTTTTACGGAAGGAGCGAAGTGAACATGACCTAGCAGGCATGACTTAGGAGTTGTAGTTTGAGTACGAGTATTTACACTGTCATGACTTAAGAGAAAGGAAATAAGAGTTTGGAGCCACACTCCCCAGAGTTGTGGACGAAATCAGAGATATAGACGAAGAAAGATGGAATTTTGAGAAGGAGTGTCCCGTAAAGGTTCCTATGTAATGGACAGAGATCTATGTGCGAGTGCATTAAAAGTACGAGTAGAAGCCACACACCATAGAGTTATGGCAGTACAAGGCTGATGCAAGCCTCTGAACGATGAGCCCAAGACTAAACTGGAAGGTATGTGCTCTGATGTTACCGGTCCTAGACACTATTGCAAATCTAATAATTCGGGTCACATATCTCCCCTTGCTAAAATATTAAATGAAAATTGATAATAATTGAAAGATGATATTGATGAAAATTAGTGCTTTTGATAAATTGATGTTGTTAATAAATGATATTGTTTAAGTTTTAAATAGTCTAATCATTTATTATTAATTAATAATTCTTTTCAGGACTTACACAAAAGGTAAAAATAATTGGAGGGTTATTGCGGCACAACAACGAGCAATGTACGTTTAAATGTTAATTCCACTATATATGAATTTACGGCAATGTTAATGTGATTTAAAATAATGAATTTAATAATTAAAGGTGTAACTTTAAGTAACTTTATTTTGTATTGCCACAATAGGAAAGGGATTGATTAACAGTAATTAATTTAAGGAATTGATTTGTGTGAATATCGGCCAATATCGTTACAAATCGGGCTAAAACGTAAAATAAATAAAAAATAAAATCGAGACTAAAAATATAACACCAATGTATACCTATGTGGGTTCTGAAATACATTTGTATCAAATTGCATGGTCGCAAGACATTTTGAATTTGTGCTACAGACTGCACGCACACACACGCCCACGCGCGCGCATACACACACACATCTTCTTCTATTATGTAAAATCTGTTTCTGAGCTTCTCGTTAGAAAGTAATATAATATTTAAAAATGCTTTGATGAATAATCCCTGTATTTGAAAGGTAAACTTTGGCAAGAAGCTACTCATACAATAAGTTACATTATATTGCTACGAATTAGATGATGTTGACTAGTTTTAAGTTATTTATTTTCTTTCCTTGGATTGAAATTTAATCTTGTAAGCGTTTCAAATTGATTTCAATAAGCACATTTAATGTAACTGTATGTAAATCCCGTAGTATACCGTGCTGTATAAAGTTATGCAAAGTATTTCTTTCCATCCGTAATCAATAATTTTAATTACTATATGATCCCTTAGCAAAATGCAATTACTTTCTGAACGAAAATGAAACGCATGTGTCCCATAAACTGTTAAACTCATTATATTCTTAATGTACCCATATAAATTGAATAATTCCTACAAAGCAACGTGGATTAAATTTATAGTTACATTTAGTTTATTATATTAAATTAATGCCGACTTGGCCATATTTTCCAACAGTCGCCAACTTGTTAATATTGCTTGCTAATAATGTAGGTGCATTGGCAACTTTGTCACAGAAAGTGACAAACCAAAATAGACAGATAAATACACAGACAAGTGGATATATTGGCATGGCTTATGTATATTTACATGAAAAACTACAATTTATTTGACTGACGTCTTTAAAAAATTTCAAATACGGAATTATGATTACATAAAAATGTAAATTGATTTAATATAATAAATATGAGTCTATAGCTTTTTTACTACAGTAAAACTAATTTACGTGTAATTAAAACATAATTCAATTTTTTTTTCCATTTTTTTACTTAATGTACACTCATTTCGGAATAAATTCATGAAATAAATGAAAGTTATTATTCATGAAATGTTACTATCTCCGACCTTGGGCTTTACTTTTATAAAAAAAAATCTTTGAAAATTAAATTAAACACTAAACACAACACAGACAATTTATTTTCATATTTTTTCATTAAAACAATCTCAGCAAATATAAAAGAACACGATCTTAAGACATTAAACAGGTACGGGTGTAATTAGACACTAAACGCAAACAGAGATAGGCAATAAATTCAGCAGGAAAATGCCCGTTGTAAGCCAGCAAATTTTCGGTATAATTACCAGAAGAATGTAAAAACATTTAAAGTAAGAAATTAGAAATTCTTCGCACTCTGAGAAACAAAATGAAGGCCAATAAATTTTCTCGGAAAAAAAAATAAGAAACATGAAATACATTGTAGGGAATGAGAACATAAACAGGAACATCAAGAAAACGAGAAACACATAAGAAGTTAATGCGGAGTACAGCGACTCTTTGCTAAACACAGGGGAATAAAATGAGAAACTAATTTATTTATTTTTATTGTGTATCGTCCATAAGGAGCTAAGTTGTGTTTTGTAAGCTCATAGCAGAAATGTATATATTGATACATTATTTAATGAACTTCTAACTAAGTTATGCTATATTTTCCATATGTTCCCTTAGGTAAAATATATGTTTCTTATAAAAAGTTTACAACTTTTCTTTAATTAAAACTTTAAAATTTTAAAATGGAGGTGAAAAGAAATATATATGACATTTTCCTGTTTGTGGGAGGTGAAATATGAAATTATAGTGTTAAAATATATGTAATATTTACAAAAAATAAACGTTCTGTAAATGCAGTGGTTAGCAGTTAATGTCAGGGCCGTTACTGCAGGTAGCGAGTGAAGTAATAAGCTATAAAGTTCATGAAGTTATAATTTCGCATTTTTAATCCCAATCCATATTAATAATCACTTGTGTAACTCTCGCATTAACTCTTTATGACACTGTCTGCATTATGAGCATCATTTGCATAAGAATGAATTTGAGGAAAATAGCCAGACATTCAGTTTACTTATTAATATCTTTGAAACTCACTCGGATTGAAAACTATCATTCCGAGGTCCTACGGTACTGTTTTGTGAATATATCTTTTATATATTTTGTGAATATATTTTGTGAATACATCTTATGAATATATCTTCTTTCGTGAATATACCCTGGATTGTCACCGTATTACAATTTGTGAATATACCAAATTTTGTGAATGTATCTTTTACACATTTTGTGAATATCTTGTCAATATATCTTTTTTTGCGAATACTTCCAGAAACATTACTGTACCATATTTTGTGAATATACCAAATTCTGCCACTATATCACTAGCAGACATATATATATATTCTGTGTTACTCCTTAAGCCGAAAAATAAGGACATTTTGAACATGATCGTGGAATATATACGGAAAATTTATAATTTAAACTTTCTGTAGATACAACGAGTATTGAAATAGTATATAGTAATGCAGATCAGATAAGGGCATCTAATTAACACACCCGACTGAATTATGTTTCGACTGACATATGTTACATTATAACATAATACAAAATATTCTTTTGATTTATGCAAAATAAATTTTATACAAAATAATTTATTTTTGTTATAAATAGAATTATATATATATATGATTTATTGATGAGCTTGCTATGCATTTTATTGAGTCCTCTCTAAATAGCTATTGTATGTCAACAAATAATGTGCACTTTTTGCAAAAGATAAGAAAAGTATGAGCAACTTATACAATCACATATAATACAATAATGCAGCATACAGTTGTTTCGAGGATACGATGGATCCCCTTCATCAGTTGCAAGAGAACTAACAAACCCGAAGCCGAAAAGGGTAAGTTCCTCTGTTGAACTCCATTTTAATCAATTTTAATGCATCACATATTATGAAACGTCTTTAATTCCAAGCATTATTTGAAAAAAAATATATCCTACGTCCTTGTTATAAAATAGTTTACCACAAATTATCTTTGAAACATATTATTAAAACAATATATTTATTTTCCTTCTCAACGATAGTTATATATTATTTAGTTTAAAATAATTTGAATTACACGTTAAGTAATATATTCCTGCTTATGTAAAGATGCAAATTAATTCAAGTAGTGATTCTCAGAACCGTAAAGTACTTATGTGTTTAGTGAATTCTACTTTCCGTTTATCCCAGATTCCATTGTATCACATATTATTAAACGTTCTATTTTCACACATCATTTAAGAAACACGTTAGAAAAACGTTCTTGCTCTAATGTATTTTGCTATAAACAAATCATTTTTTAGATATCGTTATTAAAACAGTATCAACAAACATAAAAGAGATTAGTGTTAACGCATTAAGTAAATATTGTTGCTGTTAGGTGTTACACTTAAGCAGAGATTACGCTGATTGCAATTAAAATGCATACTTTTGAGTTACCAAATTTTCTGCATAATTACGAAGAGCGCGAAAATATTTAAATACGAAAATGAAAATACTAAACATGCAAGGCGAAACAAGAGATCCACTTATAAATTAATCTCATAGGGAAATTAGAGAAGATGAAAAAGGGAGTAAATCAAAAAATCGTAAACACAAACATTAGGAGTGAACGAACCACAAACGAGACAATGGGGTAACAAAAGAAACATTTAAAATCTTTTTGTCTAAGCACACGGGGAATTGAATGAAGAACAAATTAATTTATTTGCATTATTTTGAGTTCTTAAGTGATTAAAAGACTGCATCCGAGAGTTTATAAAACATACTATAAAGGAATAAACTGGTTAATGTTTTTATGATAATCTGTGTTTATTTCATCATTACATCTACGAATTGTTTATATATATATATCAACATTAAACAAATACATATAATATAAAGAGCTAAAAAACTGTGTGTTATTAATTTAAACATGTCTACTACCACACTATGGATTTTAATTATCTTTTTCTCAGGTATCAACACTATTTTCTCTTTAAAATAACTTTGTTCCAAAATGTATAAATCTATTGAAAAAATATAATTATAATTCTGTTCCTTAATTTAATATACGGTGTTCAATCACATTATTATGACCATATGCTTAGTATATGTGATAAGTGTCTTTAGCAGAATACAATGCAATCAACCACGGTTCAGGGAACTCTAAACGAAGGAGAAAGATTGCTGTGAGCAGCTGTGACGACGCAGAGTTCGGTATAACCAGGAGTTCCTGCAGGTTCCTTGATGGAGCATCCTTCCATCTGCCTGCCGTGTCGATCGAGATGGTCTTATAGATATTCCTTTATGTTAAGATCTATTACGTGATCGACGGAACAGTTTCAAGTCGTGATCCTCAAACCACTGACGGACATTTTTTGCTATCATGGGCATTGTCCTGCTGATAGATACCATCACTCCCCAGGCAACAGCGATATATAACCATTTGCGTTTAGATTGCTCTCCAGGAGTATCATATGACACAATCCATTCCATACAACTTTCCACAGAATATTGTGTCGCTTCACACCAGTCTGGCTTTTCCAAACTTTCAATGGTTTCATGTCCAACACGCTATCATTAATCAAATTTGAGAAGATGGAGTCAGAAACCCAGACTCATCATAGAAGGCGACCCATTGCAATGTGGTATGGACCCAGTGTGGGTATGCCTGTACTAAAAGACGGCGTTGTTTGCGAAGAATCTATATCATCATGATTTTTGCCACCAAACGTTTACTCCGGTGGCCACTGTTAAACATATTTACCAGCACTGTCGTGCTAAAGCCTTTCTGGTGGCCCGCATGTTGATGGCGAGTTAATAAATATTTTCGCACCAATTAATCCTTACTCTCGTCCATTTCTATTATCAATGGCGCTCGCAGTAAGAAACGCAGTGGAAGCAACACCCACAGATACCAAAACATCATTCCTCTGCACCCTATCTCTCGGAAGGACTTCCGGGCCCACAGATTTAACGTACTTGCGTCAACACGGGAATAGTTTGAAAAGCGCCGAGAATTGAACTTGTCCAGTCATTGTATACATTCACTACTACAGAGAGTGAGCATAACAAACTTCAGTGGTTCGTAAAAAGCACACCAACACTCCGCCCCCCTCTATAGCCGATGATCATGCAATTTTCCAATCTGGTAGATTGAGTGTTTTACAACTGTCAAGGTTGTTACTAAGACTGTTCTCGGATGACGAACATCAAGCTTTATATTCTTGCGGTGTGCGAACTTGAAACATGCGATCTATGATTATCTAGACGTGTAAGCCGTAATCACGGACGTGGGTTCATAGTATTATAAATGTACTCGGTACATTTTTTATGCATTTCTAAATATTATGAAAAAAAAAATTCAAAACTACTGGTTTATAATTTCTAAATGTATGCAACACCCCATAGATATTTCACGATTCCAATACTTTTGCAACAGAATGGAATTGGGATTCTCTGTTTTCAACTATTTGAATGCATAATACAAGAACTTATTCTGTTATAACTGAAAGAAACTTGCTCATGAAAACAAAAATATTTTGAAACGAAATAGTTTGCATTTCTTCTCAAAGCAAGCTGAAAAATGCATGGATATAAAATTCGCATTTTCATCCGAATTGAAATACTTTAGAAACAATATTTTTCTTTTAAAATCAAATGGCAAAAATCTTTTAACTGTTTTATAAAGTTACTGTTCTATAGACAGATATACAGATTTTGCAATTATTAGCAACCTATTTCATTATCATAAGCAAATGTTACAAAAATGAAATAATTATCCCGGTCGCAGTGTGTGCCGTATGAGGAGTACCTAATCAAAATCACTTTAACCTCCGATGTGTACTAATAATTGAACTCATGACATCATTTGAGCAGAAAAGAAATAATTATATTCAATATACTGTTACACAATATATTTCTAATTATTTTCTGGTTCTTACCTACCAGAATGCGACTGCAGAGAAAAATACTATATTAGTTGTATAACGGCAATATCTAGAATCTGGTGAATGCGAAAGGGGTGGATATACACATATATAAAGAAGCATAATCCCACGCGCTTATATAGTGTAGATGGCGTGTTGTGTTTCAGCAGTCCTAATAATTATAAATTTCGATGTTTTTATAAGAATGTCTGCCTTGAAATGGATTTTATCCAGAACAATTTTTCATTTAAACCCATGGTTAAGGCGGAAATTCATATTACCTTGAAAATCAGCTTAAGAGATTTATTTCCTAGCGAACAGATAAGCAATGTTTATGCATCCACATAAGTGTACCATTACCTTAGCAAGTATCAGAAGCTAAAGTAATAAGAGGTTGATTTTCGGTAATTTTAACTGTTTTATTCGATGTTTTGCAGCAAGAAAGCCGTGTGTTGTTCTATCACGTTGTAAAGAACCTTACTGACCCAGCAGAGAGACAAGCCCTGGATCTCCGATCTGACCAGCAACGTTCTACCGTGTAGCTATTGGGATAAAATTGTAAGCTCCTATCGTCGAAGTGGACCCTGCTTTCTCCACCCTCGAATGTCAGTTTTGAGGGCAACTGGCAATCTGACTGACCGTCTCCTGCTATTTTTACCTCGGGTTAGCCTCCTGATACTACTACTATTTTTATCCAGGTTAGTATCCTGCGTGATCTTTATCCTCTTAATTTTAAATCGGTGCTCAGCCTTACAGAGTCTACTGAATCCGTACTAGTCGTACTAGGGTCACTTTCTGGCATCCGACATCTTTGCACAAACCTACAGGGTTGATTTGTTCGGACGCCATCGTATAGAACCTTGCTACCCCTACCTGAAATCGAACCCTGGATCTCGGAACTGACACGCCGACGCTGTACCATTGAGCTATTGGGGCGAAATTGCAAACTCCTATCGACGAAGTGAACTCTGAAACGGAGTCTATGACGTGCTAAACTGCTGGTTACATCGGAATAACATTTGACCTGATAAAGTATTTCCTAAATAGATGTGGTTAGAATATGCTTTGTCGTTTTTTGTGTATTTTCATTGTTCTTCAACATCAATCCCTTATTCACGTGGTCATACATGGTTATGTCAGATCAGATTTGAGACAGGATTTAGCAGATACAGTTTTACGTTTAATATTTATTAGGGTTGTAATGTTTGACAATAGCATCAGAGTTAAGGACGCCAGTTTTACAGCACCCTGACCCGAGAGGTCAAATAGGCCATAAATAGAGGAGGCTGAGGCGAAGCCACGAGATTGGTTAAAATGTTAACCAATATCCAAAATGTCTAGTCGCATTGCCCTAAGTCGAAGTCGAAAGCCCAGATCGTCCGATTCTTCCGAAGACATAGAGCAGCAAATTGGAGCATTGCCCTATGTGTTAGACCTCAGCAAAAGAGACGGCAACCGAAAGGTTATAGAGATGATATACACGACTTCTACGTGAGAACGTGAGATGCCAAGAGTATTCCACAGAAATGTGCTGATATAAACTTCGACGAAAGTTTCTCATAGAGCTTTGCAACGAAACGTCCAGATATTTACTTGAACGTCAGATACCAGATATACTTCAACGAAATGCCCTGAGTGTATAACTTCAACGACAGAGATGCAGAGGCGATGAGGATTCTTTCAGTTGTGTCTAACAGTAGTGTGCCGTCGTGATGGAGGCAAAAGTGGCTGTGTCATTGCACAAAGACGAAATTGGAGGTATGTATTCAAGTATAATAGAAGGTCATAAATGCAATTTAGGCAGTTTTGATTTACCTGGTCTCACATGTCCTATCTCCTCCGCAAGAAAACAATATGCTAATTGTTGTAAGGAATTTAATAATTAACCAAATGCTCTTAAAGAATTATGTTCATGTTAAATTTAAAAATGCGCTTTGCATTTTACTAATACCCTAATATTTTTGTTTTATGCACCACATTTGGTTTCCACGACACTTTGGTGCGAGTTTAAAATTTAAATGGAAAATATTATATATATAATTAAGGTTGATAAAAATAAATCTATAAAAAAGGAGATGAATAATTTTAATGGAGGATCATGTGATAACCAGATGATAGCATTGTTTAAATTAAAATAGGCACATTCGCTAAATGTATATTGAAATAATGTGTATATACTGAAGAAAAATTGAAAATTATTTGTTTGAAAAAGTAATATTAAGAAATTTGCATTTAGAAGTGTTTGATATGTATTATATTGAATTATATATTTTATGATATTAGCTAGGATTTTTGAAAGAATATTTTTGTTTTAAATGCCTCCGAGAAATTCTAGATGACAAAAGTCGCCTCAAAGATCGCAATTTAGGATTACTGAAAATCCAAGGGTAAAATGGAGTAATCCAAGGGTAAAATTTGGATTGATAAATTTATTTCCAGTTTTTAATGGACGTAAAGACGAAGATGTTGAATTTTTTATCGCGCAATTTGAGAGTGTGGCAAAGACGGATGATTGGTCAGAAGTAAATAAAGCTGTAATTTTGAAAACCCGATTAAAGGATAAAAGCGAATGATTTTTGTCAAAGGAAATAGAACTGCAAAAAGCAGATAATATTAAAGAAATCAAAATGTTTTTATTGGAACAATTTAAAACATCTCTTACTGTGCTAAAAAGCAGACAAATTTAAATAAAATTAAAATGTGGCCAAGGATGAAAGTGTTGGAATTAGCGCTGGAAATTCCAATTCAAACAATGAATATATGAATATCTTAGTGAAATATGCGAATAATGAGATGCGTGAAATAAAGAACAATTTAATGTTTGTAAAATTTATGGAGTCTAAGACAAGATCTGGCATTCGAAATTAGAAACTGAATATACAGGATTTTGAAAAGGCGATGGTATATGCGGAACATTTAGAAAATATTCTCGATGATTGCAACACTACGGAAATAACTGCCCAAACTTAAACGAGCCCCAAAACTAAAACGAACAAATGTATGGGTTACCGAATACTTAACCATGTTTGGTAAGAATGTGAGTGCAACCCTTGTAACCAAATTTGAAATAATAGACCACAAGAGAATAACAATCTTAAATTTTGCATAGGATGCGGAAAGCAAGGACACTTTTTTTCTACCTATTGGTAAAAACCAAACGCACAAAAAAATTATGGAGGAAATAAATATGAGAATAAAAGAAGTGAATTAGAAAATGGGCGAAATAACGGATTCAGAGAAAGAAGTACGGAGAGAAATGGGAGACACCATAATTCAAATAGCGGGCCAGGAAAGTTTACGCAGCAAGAAAGAGACCGCAGCCTCAAACAAAATCGCGTTTATTTAAACTAATGCTGGGCTTTGGTCTGGTGAAAATTTAAAAAATAGACTAAAGTCCCTATCAAGAGGCGAAAAATCGCAAACGAAAATTCACAAGTCGGTTTACCAAACGTATGAAAGGGAGGTTCGCCCATGTAACAATTACAAAATAAATGAAAATAAGAATACAAGTAACAAAGCAAAGGTGAATAAAATGGAAAACATGTGAAGTATAATGTTACCGTCCTAAAGTATGTCTGCAATCTAGCACACCGTCGGCTGTTGCAATGGTAGACTCCGGGTCCATGGTGTCCCTGCTTGCAGAGAAGTTTTTCTAGAGACTGAAAATGAATCGAATATAAAAATTAATTATCTACCACAAAAGTAACATTACAAACATTTACCAAGCAAAAGATTCAGTTCTCGGATTGTGTGAGAACTCATTTTAAAATTGAAGGCAAAGCTATAAATAATACCTTTATTGTAACTGATCAGCACTTTAGAAGTGACTATGAGATTTTATTAGATTATGACTTCTTGGCAAACAATATAGGTATTTTAGATGCAAGAAATAAAATTTTAAAATTCGGGTATGTAACTATACCATTAATTGCAGAAACAAATTTGGAACAAAGTGAGGAGGCAAATAAGATGATTATGCATACGATTCTAATACAAACACAAAATGGAGATGATAATGTAAAAAATAATGAAATCGGTACAAATGCAAGTGTTGATAATAATTTGGATAAAAATAAAGCAAACGGTTAAAATCTAAGAATTGAAAAGTTGAAAATAAAAATTAAAATGATGCGTGTAACGCGGAGTTTAATTTAAATGACAAGCATATAAGACATATGGCCCCCCAAAACGAACTAGATCGATAGTGATGATTATGATGAATGTGAGACTAAGATGAAAAGTATGTACGATAAACAGAACATGCCGCGCTGTGACGATAGCCAAATGTCCTGATATACACTTTGACGAAAGTTTCCCATAGAGTTTTGCAACGAAATATCCAGATATATACTTCAACGAAATGTCCTAAGAGTATGACTTCGGCGACAGAGATGCAGATGTGATGAGAATTGATTCAGTTGCGTCTAGCAGTAGAGTGAACGTCGTGATGGAGACAAAGGTGGCTGTGTCATCCCACAAAGACGAAATTGGGGGTATGTGTTCAAGAATTATAGCAGGTCATAAATACAATTTAGGCAATTTTGATTTACCTGGTCTCACATATCCTATTTCCTCTGCAAAATAATAATATGCTAATTGCTGTAAAGAATTTAATAACAAACCAAATGTTCTTAATAAAGTATTTTATTTTAAAGTTAAAATAGTTCAATTAATTGTGGTAGTATGTTAATGTATTGTTTTAAAGAGCTCGCACAATAGATATCTATGGTGGGTTAAAGCGGCATTTCGTATTACAACGTAATGTAATTGATTAACTGTAATTAACTTCAATTGACTTCAACTATTCCCTTTTGGGGCACCACATTTTTCATTAATGCATATCCATAATTTATTGGTCATACCAACATTAAGAGTTTATAAAGTGAATTTATCTTCATAAATATTTCCCGCACATTTCTTCTAAATAGGCGGATTGTAAAAAAAAGTACCAAACAAACGATTTAAAATAATGTTTCTCCAGAAAATTTACGTACGAAATATAAAGATCATTCATTTAAATATATGTTCATTGCGTAATACCATTTCCTTAAATGTTCCTCGTTTATTCATTCTGTACAATTCTAGTGTCTTATTTCTACGTATGGAGTTATTTTTCATACATTTTCTTGACGCCCGTAATAATAAATAGTCCTGTATCAGCAAGAGAAAATTAAGAAACTGGAATTTTGAATTACTTCCAGATTTCAACTTTTCCAGTTTCCACTTTGTTAGATATGCTTAGTAGTGACAGTGACAAATATTTATATTTAGGAATTAGAAAAGTATTTCACAATTTTCCGCATGCAGTGGCGCCACACCATGCATATGAAATGTATGTTATTTTATATGCGCCGCAGATTCCTGTTTAATAGCAACTCGTAAGTTTACATCTAAGCTTTATTTGAAAATAGCAATTTACCTTCGATTTTTAAAAATCATAAAAAAAATGCCAAATGCTTATAATTTACCAGCAATACTATGTGCATTAACTATTATCAAAAGCACGTTTACATCACTTCACAACACATAGAATACATTTACATAATTCCCTTAATCTTATACCGCTCGGTTTAATAAACAGGAATTTAAATGCAAAAATGGAAGACTAAAAATGAATGATGAGTTTTAACTGAATACAACAAATTCCCACAATGGAGATAAAGCTATTATAACCCGAATTTAATGCAAAATTATATCATTTTTTCTATTCAAAACAATCATATACACCATATATGCAGATTGTATTTTAAATTATATTTATACTCTATACCACACTGCATTTTTACTGCTGTAATAAATAATGCTATAAAATAAATATAATGCATACTCTCATATAAGTTGATCAATTCCAAATGTGAAAAGATATTACTTAGCTTAAAACGCACGTAACTTAAAACGCATTAGTATTTAAGTTACGTGCTTTCTTATTTTCGGTTTATACGCTAAATTTCATTTAAGTGCACATTTTTCAGCAAAAATAAAGGGAGTTATCAGCTGCAGCTGCAATAAGGAACAATCATAGCTTTTACTGAACACACACACATACTGTATATATATATATATATATATATATATATATATATATATATATATATATATATATATATATATATATATATATACCGTAGCAAACTTTAAAAATAAAATTTTGTGTTTGCTTCTACAGGACACTTGGACTTGAAAAAGAGTTTTGAAGAAGTGAACATATCCTGATTTAAGCCTAGACCTTGTCCACCTCTATAGCGTTTGTGCTTGGATTTAGTCTCTTTTTCTCTTATCGATTCCATACTATTGTTTTTTGATACTCTTCTTTAACTTGATGATTCAAAATTTGTATTTTTTTCCATTTGCTTGAAGATTTGCTGATTTATACACTTTTATTTTGTAAACTTGTTAGAAAGTTGGGCTTTTCGAGTTACAGCTTCTCACTTTCCTTCATCCGACCTTCAACCCTTTCTATATATATATATATATATATATATATATATATATATATATATATATATATATATATATATATATATATATTAATATATATATATATATACATATATTAATATATATATATATATATATTAATATATATATATATATATATATATATATATATATATATATATATGCTTGCCATGGTTTTCTTGAATGTAGAAAACGGATTCTTGTTACGAAAACTTGAGAACCATGGACGTTCGCAAATTTAGCATAGGATAAAGTATTAATTATTAGCCAATTTGTGATATCTGATAAAATATTCCATATCTTTAAAATGAGTTGCATTGTACGATACATGGTCACCATACACGTTCACAAAATTGTGCTCCAAATTAAGTTTAATTGTTGCTATTGTAGTTTTCAAGTATTTCAAATTCACAGGCGTTAAAAAGCGTAAATTATGATCACTGATTAAAATAAATGAAACTGATGTTTGTAATAATATGATTGTCTAATACTTAAAGATAGCAGTCGTAAGAAAATAAGTGACGGGAATTTTTCTGAGGGCGCTTTGAGCTCTCTGCCTCGGATGCTTAACAACCATTAAAATAATAAACATAGCGTGGGTTCATCTTAGAATGTAATTAATATACAGGGTGAGTCAGAACTCTTGGGCCAAATTTTAAAGGGTAATAAATCACATCTAAACAAGCAATTTTTACCATATAAAGCAGGGTCGTAAGGCAAGAGGTGAATCGCTAGACGTCGCTGACAGTGAATGCAGTGACGACTGTATCAGAAAGAACCATGGTTTAAGCTGAGTTTAACATTTCTTTAGCAAAAAAGCTAAAACCTCTTGTTTCATTTTCGCATTTTGGTTAGTCTATTAGCATTTTGCGAAAAAAGCGATCGTAGCGGAAACATTGGAACTAGCGAACGAACCTCAACTTGCAGCGCCACTGTTATTATCTTGTAAAGTAATCAAAAATAATTATTTTGTTTGCAGACAATTTTTATGTACTTGTGGCAACAGCTTTTAATTGTTTATTCTACTTGATAGAATTTTGGTTAAAAACCGGTAGAAAGAATAAAAGCTCGGAAAAAATAAACACATAAAACTGTTGATTTTCGCACTCATCGTCGTTTCTACCGTGGATTGTAGAAGGAATGACTGGTTTCACAAATCAGTAAAGGCGGACATGCATTTTATATATGGTGCTGCAAGCAGGAATGCTCGTAAAGCCCAAAAACTATACCTGGAGCGTTTTCCGACAAGACGCGTGCCAGACCGAAAAATCTTTCAGAGATTGCAGCTATGTCTGTGTGAAACGGGATCATTTGTCAGCGGCATGCATGATACAGGACGATCCAGGAGTGTGATGACGCCACAAGTTGAAGAGAACATTCTGCAGAGGGATGAAAATCGTCCGGAAAGCAACACGCGGGCACTTCCCCATGCCTTAAATGCGTCCCAAAAAACGGTTTGTCGAGTATTACGGAACGAAGGATTACACCCCCTACCAATCACAGAAAGTGCAAGCCAAACACCTGCAGATTATCAGTCATGTGTTGATTTTGCACTCTGGTTTCTACAACAGATGGCAGCGCAACCTAATTTTAGTGCACATGTTTTATTCACGGACGAATGCACCTTTACTCGTGAGGTCATTTTTAATATGCACAATTTTCTTGTGTGGCCATCTAGAAATCCGCACGCCACACGTCCACATTCCTTCCAGCAGCTTTTCCCCGTAAATGTCGTTGCTGTAATCGTCTATGATCATTTGATTGGCCCATATCTTCTAACATGCCAACTGGACGGCAGAACATACCTCCTATTTTTACAGGAGGTATTGCCACAGTTACTGAAGTATGTTCCTGCGAACATTAAAGCATGTATGTGGGTCCAACACGACGGAGCACTATCCCATTTCAGCGTGGATGTGCGGCAAATGTTAGATGCTACATTCCCAGGGCAATGGATTGGTTGGGGTGGTCCCATAGCTTGGCTGGCACGATCGCCTGATCTCTCCTGTCTCGACATTTTTCTTATGAGGCCATGTGTAAAATCTCCTCTACGATAGTCCCATCGACTCCGATGAGGACCTTGTTGCTAGAGTGCTGTTGCTGGCGGCGTTGTCCAAGATATGCCGGGTGCTTTTGCTAACGTGCTGCTCTCGCTATGTCGCAGGTGTGAAGCCTGCATTACTGCTGGTGGTCGCACTTTTGAGCAGTTTCTGTAACTTTGTCCATGCATTCTGCAATTTCTGTCAGTAGAACGTACTTCGCGCCTACTCTGTCATTTGTGTGTTTCCTCTTTTCACGAGAGAGTCATCATTTCCTCATTTCATGAGCTACCACCTAGCAGTTCACCTCCTGCGTTACGGCCCTGCTTTGTATGACAAAAAGTGCTTGTTTAGATGTGGTTTATCACCCCTTACAGTTTGGTCCAAGAGTTCTGACTGACCCTGTATAGCAGAACGGGAGAAACAGATACTTCGAGGCAATTTTTCGTGTAAACCCAATATAATGGTAAAAGTTTCGCAACCAATGAAAATATAATTAGAAATATAAAATTCTGTAAGACACATTACAACATTAGTAATTTAAAATAATTAATTTTAAATTCACAAAAGTAATTTTTATTATATACATTGAAATCTCTAACAACTATGCTACCATACGCAAAAAAAATATGTATTACATTTGATAGATTATTTTAAAAATAATAATAGTTTCAAACCTATGCCATGTTACCTTATTTTGGAAATATTTTTATTAATTTTTTAATTTATATCAAATATTTGTAAGTTACACTGTTTTAGTAAATTACATTAAAAATTAAAGAAACTAATTGTGAGCTGTCATAACATCCTTGGTCATATGCGACTAAAAACAACCCGTGGGGAAGCCATAAATGAATTGTATTTTGACAACAATATTTTAAAGAATAATTGTAAGTAACAATAACAGTGATAACACATATATCTTTTAAGTAACAAATAAATAATTTAAGTACCAATAGAAGTGATAATATAGAAATGACATGTATAAGAATAATTTTATTCAATTCTCTTAAATTTTTCTTTGACAATTTTGATTTAATTATCCGAATTTCATCTTTCCTATATATCTCCATCTTATCACCTCTATTGTTTCTTAAAATTCTGTTAATGTACAAATGAAAAATTTTATTGACACCCCACGGTTTTAAATTTAGTCACATATGACCAAAAATGCTCTGTTAGCTAAAAATTATTTTTTACTTTTTCGTGTAATCTACTGAAACAGTGTGACTCACCCTGTATAATAAATAATTTTTTAAATTATGGATAGATAGCTCTAAATAATAATATCTCAGAATTACGACGGATCTTCAAATGCATTTGATTGTTGATTTAGTTATTTTATAGTTGATTATATTTTGGTGTAAATCGAATGCTACAACACCTTTTGCACATTTTTTAAGAATTGAGAAATGGCAGGCAGAGAAGAAATCGAATATCTGTATCTGATACATCCAAAGTAAGAATTCGGAGAAACATAGCGGGGTAATATACATTTTAATCAAAACTTTAACCATAAAATATATATCAACACATGTCAATCCGAACCAGAGTGGTTGTGGTATCAATTTCAATATATGTTTTGAATCTTTTATTATTATTATTTTTTATTTTAGAATTTCGATAGATTCTACCGTCGTGTTCGTCCTAGAATGTAATAAATATATAATAAAAAATGTGATGTGGGCAACACATGACTTTCCTTATATAATACAATGGATTTACTACATTTACAATAAAAAATAGGTTTTTCTTATAGTAGATATTTATATTCGTTCTAAGATATTTAATTTTCGTCAATTAGTAGAAGTCCCAAAACGTGTAGATCCTTCGAAAATTCGAGTTCCGATCTTCGGCACGATTCCAATACTTTGAATACATACACACGTACACATATATATTATCTGTGTATCTAAATTCCGTGCCTACGCAATTACAATAGTTGCGATTTTAAATGATCCCTAAACTTTTATTATTTCTTCAACGAAGTCTAATTTTAACTTATGCAGAATGCAAATATCTCAAGCTATTGTAAGGTGAGTTACATAAGAATTGCTGAATTTTTTTACACGAAATTATTTAGCTCTGGAGTCTGGAATACAAGTTATATGAATGAAATATTCATTGATTTTGCATAGAGAATCAGATGATTTATATTTCGATACAGTTTTAAATATTGAAGCATAATAAACTACTGTAGTATTGTGATAATGTAAAAGATATCACCACTGAATGTATCACATTTTAGAGATTTTTAAATGAAATTGCATTTCAGTTGGAAAGTGTTTCATAATCAATGCTTATGCATGATTGATATTTCTTGTTTTATATGTCACTAATTTACATTTCTAATTTGATATAGGGTCCCCATTCACAATGTTCAATTTTAATGATCTCGTTGCATTAAAAACAAAAATTGTTTGATGGGCTCTATTTGTCTAAGGGGGTCGTATAAAAATTTAAGAAGTGTAACTTTTTTTAAATTGATGGGAGGACTATTTCATTAAAGTTGTCTTATTTCCTACCTTACTTTCAAAATTTTTGCAATTTACATTGCCCACTTATCTCCAACATATATAGAATTAAAGCGAGCTTCAATCTTTTTGATACAGCCTGTATAAAATATTTGAATAATTAATACATTATTTTGATGTCGTTTCGTTAACTTAGCGTCATTTTAGCAATTTTACCTGTATGTCCATCAATCTGGGCCGAATTATCGCTAATTTGATGATATTTTGATAAATTAACCGTCAAGTTCGCCAAATTTATTGCCATGAGTTGCAGTCAAACGGAGAGAATAATAATTTCATGTAATAACTCTTTGTGAATTAGTAGGTATCAAAATACAATACGTTTATACAAAATGATTTATCTCGTGAATAGAACGAGCTAGATTCACGAAAATGATGTTAATAAATGTGTTTCATAATATTATATATAAAAGCAACGTATTTCACAATAGTTCATGCTTTTGTTATTTTATGTGATTTTTTGTTAATTTTATTTGAAAAATGGACAATATGTTGAGCATGATTTACGCTAAGCGTTTCTAATGAAAATGTACATAAAAAATGATGATTTACATTATATTATTGAAGGTTCTGATTGTTTGATGATATTTTTAAATTTCATTAAAGATTTGAGGTTCTTCCAAATATTCAACTGCGATTAAAATCAATAAGCTTCCGGTATTCACGGAATGAATATTTCGTTCCAAATTTCGTTCGAAATGTGTCATTCATTCGTGAGATATCTTCTTCACACACACACACACACACACACACAGAGAGAGACATAGACATCCTCTCAAGATCCTCATCCTCTCTTCGTGATTTATTGTAATTTCTATCCATTTGGCGAGGTTTTTTTTTAATTTGGCAACATTTAAAAATTCGCCAAGTTGGCGACATTTCGCCAAATTCGACGCAAAATCTCGCCAAGCGTTATGAAAATAAGTTATTCCTATAGCAGATAAATAACTATTGTCGTTTAAATACAAAAGTGTTACTCAAAGTATCTTTTGTCATGAATGGAACGAGCTAGATCTACAAGAAGGATGTCACCAAATTTATCGCATGATATTACATATGAAAAGTGAACATGTTTCTCAACAATTACTAAATATTTTTTTTTATTTACGGGATTTTTTTGATAAATTTACTTTAAAAATGTGCAATATCTCGAGAACTGTTCATGCTGGCGTTCTAAAATTTATGTCAATCGTTTTCTAAGGAAAAATTACATAAAAAATGTATATTTGCGCAATTTCATTAAAGGTTTTGATTTTTTGGCGATTTTTTCAAAATTCCACTCTAAAATTTAGGGGGGGTTCTGAACATTCGATTGCGTTTAAAAACAACAGGCTTCCAGTATTCACGAATTGTGATTTTTGTACCAAAGGTCATTCAAATCGCTCCATTCGTACGTGAGATATCGTCTGCACAGGCTCACTGACACACACACACACACACATACTTTCACACAGACATCATCTCAAAAATGTTTGATTCGTGATCAGGGATGCTTGAAACAAGCTCTCCCGTCGAAAACTCGAATTCGAATTTTCGACTCCATCTCAATACTTTCCTTATACATTATGTATATAAGGAAAGTAATAATTTTTTAAATTATAATTAGCTCTTAATTATAATAGCTCTCATATAATAGATCTAAATTATAATAACTCTCGTATAATAGCTCTAACTTATGATAGTTATAATAGCTCTGAATTACCGACGAATTTTAAAATAAATTTAACTATTTAACTATTGTTATTTTATAGTTGATTACATTTTGGTGTAAATCGAATGCTATAACAAGTTTTACATAATTTTTTAGGTAGTTGATATTGCTCAAGCATTTTCCAAAAATTGTCGTTTTTTAATATGTTTATCATTGATCGATTAAGTTTTTTATTCACAGACAAAGTGTTTTGAATTTGTCATTGTCTTTATTCTTTCCCACACAAAGATTTTGTTACATTTTATCAACGACGACATTCAACGATTTTTATGTTTGTGACGTTATGTAAATATTTATCGACCGATGCGCTCTTAACTTCACTAGTGCAATTCCTCAGTTGTCTTTTATACTGAAAAAGAAAGTATTTTTTTCTGCCGACAAAACATTTTTCTTTAGATATTTATAATCTCCCTGTATGCGTCCAGAAGCTCATTTCTATGATGTTACAGTCTTTTGCATAATTATTTTCTGCATGTCATGAATACAAATATTTTTGTCTATAATGAAAATAATACGAAATCGAAGTTTTGCATTACTTTCGGATTTTTAGTTTTATTTTTCTTTGTCGTATTCGTGGCGACACTGACAAATGCTTCAACCTATGAAAGCAGAATATCGTCACATTTTTCCGCATATGTTCGCACCAAAAAGTGCATTCGAAATGGAAGTAAAAGTTCATGTGACAAGAATGTCTTATGAATGCAGTCATGATATGTTGCAGAAAAGTGGAGTAAATAGAAAAGAAGGAGTATTAAGTCTAGATATTGAGAATCAAATCATTTAGGAAATGATTTTTAGTAACATTAGCATTTTCATATTTTAGCAAAAAGTAGCAAAGATTTTTAAAGTAACTAAACTTATTTATCCGAGATAGTGATTCATTGTCAATTCAAAATTTTTAAAAGTTGGCGATACTGCGCCAAATTTAGTTCTAATGCGACACCGCCACGACAGCAGCACATGTTACTTAAGCTGTTTACGATATTTATTACGTATCATTAGGTAAGTTAATATCAACATCACATCACTAATTTCTCAAGTATAAGTGTCATTACTTGTTTATTGATAGGGTGATATGCTTAACATGTATTTTATTTTTGAATGTGTTATATGTTGCAAAAGTGTAATGTTGCAGAAATGCGTCACGCCTATCCTCGCTACGATCACGAATTTGCCGCAAAGACAAACAGAAATTATGGTTTTTCTTAAGAGGGTATTTTTCATTGTTTCATTTCCACTAGAAAAATCTATGTAAAATAGTTCCTATATAGTTAACGTTCCTAAAGTTCGATTATTATTTTTAAATTTATTAAGATTTTTCCCAAGCTTAGTGGCTGAGAATAAGAATATATGTTATTTTTAAAACATCTATAAAGTAATTAAAATTATTTTTAATATTTTTATAAAGTGATAACGTGAATGCATAGATTTTCAAAGCATATAAAAATACTTCTAACTATTTCACCGCTTTAACAAAAATATAAACATTCCATTTTTCAACACCTACGCTTAACAAAAAAAAGTGGAAAAATCTTGAAAACTGAACAAATTAAACATTAGGCGATACTTTTAGCGTCTCTGAACTCGAATCGGTATTTCTTGAGAGGATGTCTATGTCTATCTCTGTGTGTGTGTGTGTGTGTGTGTGTGTGTGAAGAAGATATCTCACGAATGAATGGCGCATTTCGAACGAAATTTGGAAAGAAATATTCATTCCGTGAATACCGGAAGCTTATTGATTTTAATCGCAGTTGAATATTTGGAAGAACCTCAAATCTTTAATGAAATTTAAAAATATCATCAAACAATCAGAACCTTCAATAATATAACGTAAATCATCATTTTTTATGTACATTTTCATTAGAAACGCTTAGCGTAAATCATGCTCAACATATTGTCCATTTTTCAAATAAAATTAACAAAAAATCACATAAAATAACAAAAGCATGAACTATTGTGAAAAACGATGCTTTTTATATATAATATTATGAAACACATTTATTAACATCATTTTCGTGAATCTAGCTCGTTCTATTCTCGAGATAAATCATTTTGTATAAACGTATTGTATTTAGATACCTACTAAATCACAAAGAGTTATTACATGAAATTATTATTCTCTCCGTTTGACTGCAACTCATGGCAATAAATTTGGCGAACTTGACGGTTAATTTATCAAAATATCATCAAATTAGCGATAATTCGGTCCAGATTGATGGACATACAGGTAAAATTGCTAAAATGACGCTAAGTTAACGAAACGACATCAAAATAATGAATTAATTATTCAAATATTTTATACAGGCTGTATCAAAAAGATTGAAGCGCGCTTTAATTCTATATATGTTGGAGATAAGTGGGCAATGTAAATTGCAAAAATTTTGAAAGTAAGGTAGGAAATAAGACAACTTTAATGAAATAGTCCTCCCATCAATTTAAAAAAAGTTACACTTCTTAAATTTTTATACGACCCCCTTAGACAAATAGAGCCAATCAAACAATTTTTGCTTTTAATGCAACGAGATCATTAAAAAAACCCGCATATCTGTATCTTTAAAATTGAGCGAGTTATATTTAACTTAAAATTGAACATTGTGAATGGGGACCCTATATCAAATTAGAAATGTAAATTAGTGACATATAAAACAAGAAATATCAATCATGCATAAGCATTGATTATGAAACACTTTCCAACTGAAATGCAACTTCATTTAAAAATCTCTAAAATGTGATACATTCAGTGGTGATATCTTTTACATTATCACAATACTACAGTAGTTTATTATGCTTCAATATTTAAAACTGTATCGAAATATAAATCATCTGATTCTCTATGCAAAATCAATGAATATTTCATTCATATAACTTGTATTCCAGACTCCAGAGCTAAATAATTTCGTGTAAAAAAATTCAGCAATTCTTATGTAACTCACCTTACAATAGCTTGAGATATTTGCATTCTGCATAAGTTAAAATTAGACTTCGTTGAAGAAATAATAAAAGTTTAGGGATCATTTAAAATCACAACTATTGTAATTGCGTAGGCACGGAATTTAGATACACAGATACACAGATAATATATATGTGTACGTGTGTATGTATTCAAAGTATTGGAATCGTGCCGAAGATCGGAACTCGAATTTTCGAAGGATCTACACGTTTTGGGACTTCTACAACACGAAAAAACTACATTTAGGAAGACATCTGTGTGTGTATGGGTGTATCTGTGTGTGTTTCCGTGTGTCTGTAAGGATATTGCATCCACTCTAACTGAAAAACCAATGGACCGAATTTAACAAAATTTGGTAGGTAAGTTTTTTGTGGGAAACCCTGATGTTCATTTGATTATAGTACGATTCGTAATAAAAGAATCTGCCTTCTTTGCGAAATAGGCGGCAGAAATTTCCTTTATCCACTCTAGCTAAAAACTAATGGACCAAATTTAACACAATTTGTTGTATAATATTTCAATAACCTACAAGTGATTTATATACCAAATTTAACAAAATGTGTTGCATAAATCACTTGTAGGTTATTATAGTACGATTCGGGAAAAAAACAGGCTGTTTTTGCGAAATTGCCCGCAAAAATCGTTAAATATAAAAATAAAAGACTACGTCTGCTCATTTATATCAATATCAATTAAATTCCTATTTTATACGTGATTTTTAACAACAAAAAGAATAAGACTAACCCCATTACTCTAGGACTAGCCGTTCTTGAGATATTTTAGTTGTTTTTTTTTGCGTTTTCGCTACGCCACTTTTGACAATAAGTCCATCTATCAAATGAGAACCAAATTTAAGTTTAACGTGCAAATGTAATGTCATTTAAAATACTTATGGCTGTTATTTTGTGCAGATAAACTCAAATTATTATTGAAGAAATAAAGAGAACGTGAATATGAGTCTGCAGTGAAAGACATGTTCTGTCCACATCAGAATGTTTAACAATATTACAACAATGATTTATAGAAGTGAACGGGGATTATTTGCAGGCCATTTCTAAAAAAATGTAGGATCTATATTTAAAGATTCACCAAATTGTTGTAGAATGAAATGTTCTACAAATTTAAGTTGTGTACCAAATTTTAACTCTCTAGGACGTAGGAAAGTGCATTAAAAACGCCATCAAATAAGTATGATATAAAATTTTAAAAAAAAATTGAAAAATTGTTATCTACCAAATTTATTTTAAAATGTGAAACTTCTCTCATATACAAAATAATTAAACTCCTGGAAAGATATTTATTATATAATATATCTATTTTTTCTTTCTGGGGGATATCGCAAAAGTCAGAATTTAATTGAATTCGTTTTTCTCACTATATTAAATAATTTTTAATTAAAAAACTACCTAACATATTTTTCTCAAATTTTTTTTATATATTGTATGGGATAATATGAATATTTCCTAAAAATTTCGAAGCAACTTGTGAATATTTAATTTGCTTAAAAAATGTTTGAAAAATTAGGTCCTATAGGGTTCAATGCACTTCATTTTTTCAACTTGGGTTCAATAAAAAACTAATTGGGTGATATTATTTATTTATATTCCCATAGGTCCCACAGACCGTCTGAAAAACATACAAAAATTTCATTTTGATAAAGTCATTTTTACGGCAGTTATCTTGCTAACGGACAGACAGACAGAATGAATGAACAAAGTCATAAACACTTTTCAACTATGTTGTAAAGTGTTAAAAAAGATAAAACTGGATGATAATATATTGGATGCCCGACCGCGTAGTAAGTACCACTCTCTGTCTTGTATGATCTTGTATGATCTTGTATGTCTTGTATGATCTCTGTCTGTGTAATGTTTTATTTAGATGCATTTGTGATAAAAAATGTTGACACATATTAACGTATGTTTTATTTAAACAATTTCCATCGTCAATTTATGATCAATATTTTCACTGATGAAACAGCCTTTCACATAGTGCGCAAAAGTGGCATAAGTAAGATTTTTTCCTTTATCATAATTCAGTTGATTTTAAAGATGCAGATATCCGGTTTTTTTATTGATCTTGCTGCATTAAAAGTAAAAACATTTTGATTGACTAAATTTGCCTAAGGGCTTCGTATAAAAATGTAAAACGTGTAACTTTTTAGAAATGAATGGGAGGACTATTTCATTAACGTAGTCTTTTTTCCTACACTACTTTAAACATTTTTGCAATTTTCATTGTCCGCTTATCTCCAACAGGTAAAGAATTAAATCTCGTTTCAATCATTTTGGGACACCCTATGTGTGTACTATATTGCGTATTGCAGATGCTATCAATATTAATAATTGCCAATTTAGATCTGTGAAAAATATAATTCAATTGGGTGCTTTGAAATAATTTTACATGCTGTTATCCGGATAGGCACCAAATGTACAATTCAACAGTAAAAACATTGTGCCGTAGACATTATACAGCATTTTTTCCCTGTGAAAAAGGAGTAAATTTATTAAATATAAAACCATGTACTATCCATATCAGATTTTCCTTTTAATTATTATATATATATTTTTTACTTTACCATGTTTTTACTGGCCTTGGGGTCATTGAAATATCAATTAAAACACAAGAAAACTTGCATAGAAATAGCATTGTAAACACCGGAATTATTCTAAAATTATTTTCTTACAGAAATTGTATCATTATTAAGTTGTTTTTATAGCACTATTCAATAGATCCATATCCATAAATATAACAAAACAACCAATGTTAGAGTTGTCAGCCAATGAAAAATGTTTCAGAACGTTATATAATTATAATCATATATAGCCTTCTTCACATATTCTAGAAATGATCCGGCGTAGAAAGTGAATATTACATTCAAACTAATCTGAACCAATTAAGCTTAAATGCTTTTTCCAAAACAAAGTTAGAAATTTTATATAGTAAATTTTTAGAAATATCTGAATCCTGTATTTACATAAGTTAGGTTTTTGTGCCGTTTGTTTTCAAAGAGTTTGCAAATAATGATTTTTATCCAACTCCTACAAAATATTATTTGTTAAAGGCATAATGTCGAATAGTTAGTATTGTACACACTTTATTCTTTCATTCACTAGTAAAGATAAAATAGTTTATTACTGAAAACTTTTGAAAGCTGGTAGTTTGACATAAATGCACATTTCTATTTGGAAATATGTAGTTCATTATATCTCTTAAGTATCCTCGGTAATACGAATCATTGACCTTATACGCTTTGAATATAGACTGACCAAAAATAACCTCGTTCTTATTTTTAAATATTTCACAGCAATTTCATTCCCATCATACACGGTATGGGTGTCTTGTATGTCTTCACTAATGTCTATTTCGTCACGATGCCTATATCTATGTCTATATGTAATCTATCGGTCTGAAATTTTCTGGCCGTATAGTTTGCAAAGAACCTTGCTGCCCCAACCGGGAATCGAACCTTGGAACTCCGAAAGGGACCAGCTGATACTCTATCATTGAGCTAATGGAACGAAATTCCAAGCTCTTATCGTCGAAGGGGATTCTAAATTATCCACCCTCTAATGTCAGATTGGAGGGCAACTGACAATCTGACTGACCACCTCCTGCTAATTTTACCTCAGGTTAACCTCCGGCTACTACTATTTTTACCCAAGTTAGTATCCTGCGTGGTCGTTATCCCCTCAATTTTGAAATCGATGTTCAATCTTTCAGTGCCCACTGAGTTCATACTAGTCGTACTAGGGTCACTTTCAGATCTCTGAAATGTTTGTACTAACCCACAGGGTTGATTTGTTTAAGCGCCATTGTAAAACGCTTTGCCGCCCCAACCGGGAATCGAACACTGGATCCCCGAACTGGGCAAATCGACGTTCTACTGTTGAGCTACTGGGACGAAATTGCAAACTCTTATCGTTGAAGTGGACTCTGGAAATCTAATGAGAAAAATCTGCCATTACGTTAATGATGATCTGTTCAAACACAACCCACGAATAAATGAGTGGGTTTTCTGTTACGACAATTATGGCCGCATTCAACCGCTCGTGATTCTCACTAAATCCAAAACCGAAATATAATGATTTCGTATAAAAAAGAATTTGAACCGACTTTAAGCAATATAAATGCATGTGAATATACCCTTCAGAAAATTCAAGTGAATATATGATAACCTCATATTCATGGAACCCGCCCCGCGTGTATGGACATTCGTTTGCAAGCCATTTTCGAAGTAGGTTGCATTATTCTTTATATACGATATTAATGGTTTATTTATGCGTATGCAGTTGTTTTCCAGACATCCTGGACAATAAATCTCTGAATATAAAATAAATAATATTAAAAAAGCTGATTTTTTTTAAATTTATTTCTTGTTTCAAATTACCTCTTAAATTCGCTCTGTTGTGACAGTGACAAATACAGGCAGTTGAGAATGAAATATGTCACATTATTTTTCCGCATGCGTTCGCGCTACACGGTGCATTGAAGTAAAACCTACGTGACAGGCATTTCATACGGTTACAGTCAAAGTAGAAAAGAAGAACATATATTTAAGAATTTTGTATTTCATAAGCAAATAATAAAGTCTAGTTGCCGAAAATGACGCAAAATTGAAGAATTAATTATTAAAATATTTTAATATATGGAATATATTACTTAATGAGGAAGATATCAATATTGATGATTGCGAATTTAGATCTGCGTGAAATATAAGTTTGTGGTGACATATATTTGAGTTAGTTTCACTGTTTTTAGTAGGGAGATCATTAAAAACTTTATGGTCAAATTTTTTAATATGATCCCTGTGGACATTCATTCTCAGATGCAAAGGGTTGCTGGTTAGGCCAATATAGGATAAGTTACAAATAGTACAATTAAGTTTATATATGCAATTAAAAACTTTGAAGAATTTTTGTGAAGTGGAATTATTATTAATTTGTAATGGGTCAGCATAAGGACAAGTTTTGCACCTAAGATTATTGCATCTATTGAAGGAATATGATTTAGATATGCATCTATAGAAGGAATATGATATATATATATATATATATATATATAATCAAAATGTTAAGCACACCTTGTTACTACAAAGAACATCTTCATAAATTCATTAACACCGTTATCAAAAATAACTACCCGCCCAATCTCATTTTTTTCTTTTATTAAAACACATTTTAAATTTAAATTCAAAAACTTGCAACAATTACAGCAACATATAGACAGATCATAATCTAGCATTACTAAATAATTCATAATCGCCATGTCTTCTTCTAACAGTTATACAATTCGTATAATTCACTTTAACCTGCTTTGAGAAAATTGCTTAGTCAGTAACAAAAAATTCACTGTAACCTGTTATGAGATGATTGGTAATACACATGCTTTTCCAGAAGTACCACAGTACTAGGGGTAGACATATTTTCATTTTATATTCATTATATCCTTTTGATATTACTTTATAATACTTTGCATCCTCATTTCAATAATTAGCCACTAGCTGGTGTAACAGAATATTTTATATTCATGTTTGATTTTTTTGTGTATTTGATACACTTTGTCTTTTCTTCTACGTCGGGCCATTTGCATTATTTCTGTAATACATTTTACAGTTGTGTAAACAGAAACGTAGAATCAGCATTAATGAAACATGTATGGCCTTGAT
Organism: Amaurobius ferox; assembly: GCA_951213105.1. Classification (NCBI taxonomy): domain Eukaryota; kingdom Metazoa; phylum Arthropoda; class Arachnida; order Araneae; family Amaurobiidae; genus Amaurobius; species Amaurobius ferox. The sequence continues at coordinate 121,386,863 of OX578148.1, forward strand.
AACGCACATGGTTTCAGAAATGCTTTTCATATTCATTTTATTCCTTTTATATTCACTAGATTGCAATTATTCAATTTCCTAACTTTTTGCATAGCTCATCGTGCTACACTAGGCTACTGATTTGCAATTTTTTACCTTTACCTTCAGTTTACAAGCAATTTTCTTTGGTATTTCTCGGGTATATATATATTACAAGTAATCATAAAAATCTTTAATTATATATATATATATATATATATATATATATATATATATATATATATATATATATATATATATATATATATATAATGGCTGTCCTGATGAGAATGCAATTTCGAACTGACCGCCATTTTTTGTGTGGTTTCGATTGATTGTTCTCTATTCTTGATCTCTTGTCTTGAGCTGATTATTATTGCCTATTCTCATTTTTGCAGAGTTTTATTTTTATTTACTTTTATATACTTTTAATTGTGATTTTTGAATCCTAATATTCTTCTCATCCCCCTTCCAATGTAGTGATATGTAACCTTCTATCTTTATCCTTAGACTTGGCTTATAGTTGCTCATTTGTAACAGATATGCTAGAGATGGGTTTTTTTTGTACATACAGTAGTTTATGCATAATTTTCGATTAAAATCCTTCAATTTTTATTTATATATATATATATATATATATATATATATATATATATATATATATATATATATATGATGTAGTGTTACAAAATACGAGTTGATTCAATTTGTCTAAATACTTTAAAATATATTGATAATAGCTGTCATTAAAATACACAGAAGTTTCTATTAAGCAGCTGATAAATGTATTAAAAATATCTGATAGCTTTTAAGAAAAATATATACTTAAAAAGTTCTATGTAAAGTGAGTGTAATGGATGATATTGGTCTCTCTTATTTAAAAATGCATTATTTTTCTTTCAATTTATAATTATGTTATAATATTATATGGTAAACGTTGGACTCCATGATTTTAGGAAATGTTATTTAAGTGAAATATAAATTATGAGATAAAACAATTCTTCAATGGCCGCTCCTACATGGGAGTGAAGCAAGTATATACAGAAAAAAAAAATGTAATCACACAAGAAAGTGATACCAAATAAAGGATGTAAGCAGATTCAATTCAAAACAATATATAAATCTTATCATTATCCAAAGTTAATATTACGTAAAACTGTCGAAATTATTTTAGTTGTCTATTCCTTCATTTCCCTTTTACATCACATGAGTGATTACAACATCACACAGTGATTACAAGTTATTTTTAAATTTTCCATCTGCCACTGTTGCGTATGCTTCATAATGTTTTACTTTTTCTATGATTTCCATTTTCAGTTTTTCCTCCTTCATCCACTCTCTTATTATTAGGGCGTGGTAGTCCAGTGGTTAGCGCTCGCAAATTGCACTCTGTAGGGCAGGGTTCCATTCTCGCCTCTGCCAACACTGCCGCTGTGTTCACGTGGAGTACGATCACGTTAAACATGTGGATCCGTAAGTCATTCCGAGTGGTTAGTGGTAGGGGAAGGAGGGTTCGGCCCCCATGGATGCCTCTCCCACTGGGTTCCGGTCTAAATTGGGTGGTACTTCCCCGCCCTCCAAACAGTTACCTTATACTTTTCTGGTAGGTCCATAGGTCTGGGTCACAACAGCAACAACCCCCTTATAATTTTTTGGCGCAAATAGTGTGTACAGACTAATGTAATATTATAGATGCATCGACGCTTTAGAATCAGGATAACGTTTTAACTTAAGACACTAAATCGTAATACGCAAATAAATGCATGAAAAAGAAATAACAGCGTAAATGACGTTAATACATAAAATCAACGTAAATGTGAATGACGTGAAAATAAATAATTTAAAAATTTTATGGGTGAAAATGCTTCGGGGGCGAACATGTGTACCGAGCTTCAGTCCTCTACGCACTCTGGGAGTCAAGAAAAGGCCTGTGGAAAATGACTTACGTAAATGATGTAACACAATAACGTGAACATTAATATTCATGAAAATATTCATAATGCATGAAAATATTGAGCTAAATGAAACTGTTTGCCAAGTTTCAGCTCTATGCGTGGTTTGAGAGCAAATAACCAACCTCAAAAATAGGTTGAAAGAATCTTTTGACAAAAAAAATAACGTAAACATTATAAGAATTTGGTAAATAAAATTTCGGGACAAAAAGATACATAAATACATAGTCACCCGTGATTTAATTGTTCAGATAATGAAATTAAAATATTTAATCTGTAAACAACGTCATGTGCTACACATTTCAGATGTTTTCTCCTTCGGACTATGATGAATGACTTATTTAAAATTACTCTTACACGCATTCCTCTATGAGACTACGTGAATAACAATTCTGTGAACTTAATGCAGAAAAAATTAAGAAACTGGAATTTTGAATTTATTCTTCTGGAGTTTTCTTCCGTTTCAGTTCACGTCAGAGCGACTGTGACAAATATTCCTAGTTAGGAATGTAAAATATAGTTCCATGTTTTCGCATGCGTACGAACATTTAAAATGAGGGGAAAAGTGCGTGCACCGAGCATTGAAAACTTTATTTTCCAAATATTTATCCCCACAGAAATCCAGGACATATATTTTAAATTTTGAAATTCAGAATGCAGTGCTTGCTTAGACAGGTAGCTTTCAGCGTATTACATGTGTTTTGCGCAATTAAGTTTTGCGCAAAATGAAATATATTTGTAACATATATATTTCGTAACAACATATTTTTTTTAACATACATAAATACTATAAAACAAAGCTAATTGCTTAGAGCGCAGATAATAGTAAAACTCACTATACTTTGTATCAAGAATGAGAATATTAAGTTCATATTCCCCACCAAGCGACAGGAATTATCGAAGACATTTAATTTTATTCAGAGACATTGTATTTTTATTAATTTAGTCGACATTTCAAAAGTCAGAAATCTGGCAATATTGCACAACATTTTCGTCAAGTTTATCGTCAAGTATGCCAGGCAGAGATCGAATTAAAACTACAGAGGTTGTAAAGAACCTTGCTGTCCTAACCGGGAATCAAACCCTGGACCTCCGAACTGGCCAGATGGCGTTCTACCGTTGAGCTACTGGATCAAAATTACAAACTCTTTTCGTAGAAGTGCACTCTGGATTCGCCACCTTCTTATGTCAGATTGACGGGCAACTGACAATCGGATTGACCACCTTCTATTTTTTATCTCACATTAGCCTCCCGCTACAACTATTTTTATCCAGGTTAGTTTCATGCGTGGTCGTTATCCTCTCGATTTGAAATCGGCATTGAATATTCCGGAGTCCACTGAATCCGTACTAGTCGTACTAAGTTCAGTTTCACACCTCCAATATATTTGCACTAACCTACACGGTTGATTTGTTCGGGCGCCATTATAATGAACATTGCTGCTTCAACAGGGAATCGAACTCTGGATCACCGAACTGGCCATCCAACGCTCTCCAGTTGGACTATTGGGACGAAATTACAAGCTCTTATCTTCTGTGCAAGGTTTCACCCCAAACAAAGTTACCCACTCTGTAGTTCAACAAAAAATATCTAAAAATCATTTGCATGTTGAGACTGCTCGGTGATTGGTATCTTATGAGCATTCCTTTATTTACAAATATTACTAGAAGGATAATCATAAGACGGGCTAAAGTTGCAAAAGCTTATCTCATATCCGCTATTCATAAATTTGTAAAATATTATCTCAAGTACGCTAATCATAAAGTTGCAAAAAATATGCACTCCTAATATCGACAGTCGCATACACCTCGCCCATGAAATGTTATTATTTCTTATACGGCATAGAATACTACCAAATGCACAACTACCAAATATATAACTGCCAAAACACACATACTATACCATCCATTAGCAAAACTCAACTAATATGCGCTCCCTTAGACCTTCTAATGAACGAATTTATCAAGTTTAATGCCTCAAAGGTGTAATGCCTCAAAAGTGTAATGCCTCAGAGGTGTAATGTCTCAAGTTTAATGTCTATAAAGGTGGCGGAATAAACACGTAGGTTTCTTAAATCTGTAGAAAATCATAAATTAAACCCCGATTAACATAATTTTTAATTAGAATTTACATGCTCCACCTTTTCTACCTTCGACTGCAGCTACACACACCATGCTCCACCTCGTGCTTCGCAATTCGCATCTTTAGAATATGGTTGCCAACTCCCCCTACCGTTCACAATCTGCGCAACTGCTATTTAAATTTAGACTTTTCTTTCCCCGGGGAAGCCACTGCTTTAAAAATAAGAAGTTGAAGATATAAGTTGTTAATCCTTACAAAACTTTTTATTTCAAGTTTCAATGACTGATCATACCATGGAGATAAAAAGGACTAACTCTCTCTAACTTCATGGTGGATCATATAATTCAAATAAAACTAATCAATCTATAAATCAATTTGGCATTAATTTCAATGTTTACAGCATGGATTTTAAGATACAGTAGGAAGCAAATTTCTCCCTGATTTAAATATTCGAATTCTGACATTTTAAATTGGGATGACTTCTCAGTATTAAATTTCCTCTTCAGCTGAATAATGAGGGTAAAGAGATTATCTCATGCTTAACTCCATGAACTGTATATAGATTCCTTTCAATTCCTTCAGTTATTAAAATCTCATGAGCGTGCAATTGCGTTGTCATGAGAGCAATTGTAGCAACGTTTTTGGCTTGCTATATAAACTTTCTATCTCACCTTAGTTGGTTGGTTATAGAGGCACGGATTGAGTTTTGTCTTTTATTAAAGATGATTTAACTACAGAGTGTTTGATATATTTCAGAACAAAGGATTTTTACAAAATGTATTATATGTATTTCTATTAGAAAAACAACAAATCCATTTATTTCCAGCAGGATTTCCAAGGGAAAATTTTAGTTTAGTTATTTATGTCTACACAATGTCCAACTTTGTTAACTGAACATTGTAAATGTATTTTATTAGACGCATTTTCTTTTGCTTTAGTTATAAATTACTAAACAAATTTTCATTTATTTAGTTATTTCGACATTTATTTTTGTGTATAAAAAAACTATAATAACGACAGAAAAATTTTGTGTGTTAGGATATACCGTGCTATTTTCTCTGATCAACCTTTTTAATAATTCATGAAAGACTAAATGAAAATACATGCAGCAATTATTGTTCAAATCACACATTTAAACTCCCATATGAATTAAGATAATTGAGAAAATGCGATTTTAGATAACTCGTTTAAAAACACGTTTACCAAAAAAGTGAAAACTATTTAAATCAGAAACACGAATTTCTTTTCTAAAACAGTACAACGTGTGCTACCCTATAGGGAGAAATACACCGCTGAAAATCATTAATCAGTAAGACACTCACCCAAAAAATAAAATAAATAATTTGAATATAAAAAAAGAAAACTTTGAAAAAAAAATTAACCAACCAAATGCAACTTGAATGGACTGGGGAATTTAAATGCATACTATTAAATAAATATATAAACGGTTACTTATAATTTAATGAGTGGTGTAAAAGAATTAGAATTTTAAAATTTAATAAATTGGAGTATTTTAAGAAGTACATATATTTAAAAAAAGTGAATTCCTTTTGCATCATGATACAAATTCATTGAAGTGCACTTAAATGAAAAAATATAATGTAGGCAGCACATGACTTTTTTTTGCATAATACAATGACTTTGCTTAGTTCACATGTTAACCAAATCAACAATTATTATAGCTAGTATGCGCTAAACAATATAGTTCGTATATTAAACTATTATAATAATCAGAAACTGACATTTTATTATATAAAATTGATGGTTTACGTTCAAATATTCTTTATTCTCAAATTTCTTAAATTCAAAATTACAATTTGTATACTGTTTTCCCGATGTAAATATTCTATTCAACTTTTCGTTGTTTAATTTGACAAATGCGAATTTTGTTGGCATAACAACCATCTAATCATCTCTAAACGGATGTGTAAAAAAAACGGGACATTAACCCCGTCATACTGATTAATACTTATACGATTTCCCATCGAAAAACGATTACTATATCGCTATTTAAAAGACACAATTAATTTTCGATAGCCTATACTCCCTAATAAAACTTACGTATCCCACAAACTATGGAACTTACTGTATTTTGTATCATTACTATTAATTTCCCCAAAGCGACAGGAATTATCAAATGAATTAGACTTCATTTTCCGGGGTATAGATTATTCATAAATTTTGATTTATTTTCGTTTATTTAGTGTCATTTCGGCTAATTCGGCCACATTTTCTTCAATTTGGCGATATGTAAAAAAAGTTGGTGAATTTGCGATATTTTATCAAATTGTCCCCAAATATATCGCCAGGCATTACAGATAGACAAAGAAATACCTTTTAGAGAATTAATGGATATCAATATACAAAACTATTACAAAAAGTATACAAGATCTACCAGAATGATGTTAACAAATTTGTCGCATGTTATTTTTAATAAAAGGGATTATATTTCACAATAGTTGACAACTTTTTTTTATTTTCTATAATTATTTTTATATTTTTTTAATAAAGGGGCATTATGCCGATATCGGTTTTTGCTGTCATTCTAGAGTTTATGTCATTTAATTTCTAGAAAAAAATTACTCAAGCAATTGTTTTTCATGGTACATAATTGTATGATTTTTCATGATCTTTTCGCAATTTCATTCGAAAAGTAGGGAGTCTTCCGAACTTTCGATTACTTTGTAAATCAATCCAGTTTTCAATATCAATCCAGAATTCAATCATTCCAATATCAACCCAGTAATTCAGTATTCTCTGATTGTAACAATCATACCAAATTTCATTTCAAACGCTCTATTTGTTCGTGAGATATCGTATCCACAGACTCGACACACTAGCAAAGCATACATACTCTAACATATACACACACACAAGGATCATTCAAATTCAGGGATGCTTGAGATGTGCTAAACCGCCGAAAACTTGAAATCGAATTTTTGGCCGCGTCTCAATAATTTCCATATATATTATACTATGTACGTAGGGAAAGTAAAAAAAAATATTTATTTTAAATTTTACAAAAAATCCCATGGTAAATTTTCTATTAATACTCGTACATGGTATGACTATCTATTTTTGTTAGTTGCATTTAAACGCTTCCTGACATGGACTACACTATATTTAAGCAGTTGATGCTGATTTTAAAGTAGCTGTAAAACATTTTTATTAAGGCATATATGAGCTTTTCCATGCTAGTGCATTCCATTCCAAGAAAATAACTCTTGAATATTCACCAAAGATGTTTAATCAGATTTGTATCACTGGAATTTCTGGACCAGTCACATACGATCACTCACTGTTGATGCTTGAAGGTTCTCACCATTTTTCAAGTGCAGCGAAAAGCCAAGTTTTGCTGACAGATTTTGGAACCACTAGAAAACAGTTGAAGATCTAGTTGGTTTTCATTATATATTCAGCACATCAGTTGTTTTCCAGATGTCTTTTCAGGTTTCCAAATCAACTTATATGCCATAGCTAGAGATTTTCCACTTTTGCCCTTTTCATTCTGCGAAATTGGTCCATTTTTTCAAACAAATTAGGTCTTAAAAATATTAGGGATTAGGTCGTACAAATATATTCGGTCTTAGAAATATTTGGGATTATGTCTTAGAAATATATTCGTCTAGAGAAACACTTGCATCTGCATCCTTGGTGTCACATCCACCATGTAAATATTAACGCAATTCTGTTGAACATGGGCGTTTTTTCCATCGAGGGGCTAAAATAGACTGGAATCAAAATTTTAAGATAACTATTAACCTGTCCATTTAAAAGTTTCGAAACTAAAAATAAAAACACATCCTGTTTACAGATGAGTACATTGGTCTATAACTCCCTCCCCATATATCTTAAATCTAAAATAAGTAATGGAAAAAGTAATAAACGATAGATTCTGAAACAACTTTCAGGAATCCCAACCTGGAAAAATGCGTTTTTTTTTCTTTATTTTGGTAGGTACAGGACGAAATAAAAATCGGAAAATTTATTTGGAGACCTTAACTTAAACACAGGGAAATTATCCCAGACACTTCAAGTTAATTAGAGAGAGAGGCGGAGAGCGAGGGGGAAGAGACAGATAGTTTGACAGGAATAAAGAAAAGTATTCGAGTGGGTTAAAAAATCGATGTGTAAAAAATCTCGATGTATCAAAAATCGGACACATCAGGACTAAGAGAACATTATCACATTTTTGATTTTTCGAAGTAAAAATCAAAAATGTTTATTTTTAACTTTTAACTCTTTCCACCATAGTTGAAAAGTGTCTATGCCTTTGTTCATTCTGTCTGCCTGTCTCTCCGTTAAAACTCTAACTACCACAAAAATGACTTTATCAAAATGTAATTTTAGTATATTGTTCAGACAGTCTGTGGTACATATTGGAATGTAATTGAATATCACCCAATTAGTTTTGGATTGAACCCGAGTTGAAACAGTGAAATACATTAAACTCTATGAGACCTAATTTTAAAAAAAAATTTTTAGTGATGTGAAAATTCACAAATTGCTTTGAAAATTTTTGGAAATATTCAAATTGTCCCATAAAATATATATATAAAAAATGAGCAAATTATATTCCGTAGTTTTTTAAATAAAAATTAAAATAATAATTACACACATATTATATGACCGGCCACACAGAAAGCTACCATTAGCCTTTGGGTTGGTCGTGTGGTCTGGGTTTTCTACACATATTATATGAAGAGATCACGTAACCCACTTCAAAATAATATATGGCATCCATTTGTTTTTCCCAGTGTGAAAATCGTGATGTATAAATTTCTTTTAAATTTATATTTAGTGTTGCATCCGTTTCAAAATCGCTTTATTTTTGCGTATTTTCTGTGCATCTATATTCTGCTCCAACGTAAATACAATATTTTTTTATTTTAAATGATCATCAAATTTTGGTTATTTCTACAACGAAATCTAATTTAAACTTTGCAGAATGTAAACAAATCAAAGTATAAGATGCGTTGTATAAGAATTACTGAATTTTTTAATGCAAAATTATTTAACTCTGGAGTCTGGAATATAGGTGATATGAAAGAAATATTCATTGATTTTACATAGAGAAACAGCCGATTTTATAGCATTGCATTTTTCGGTAAAGATTTAAGCATGGATTTAAAACGTACTTTTATCTCCACGGTTTTAAGTTTCTGAGTAAAATAAATTATTGTAGTAATGTGATAATTTAAAATACATCACAGTTGAATGTATCGCATTTTAGAGATGTTTAAATAGAATTGCATTGCAGTTGGAAAGTGTTTCATAATCAATGCTTTATTCATCATAGATCTTTCTTGTTTTCTTCGTGGTTAGAAGAGTATTAAACATATCCATCTGAAAAAATTTAAACGACATTCAAATCAAAATACGGGGATACTAGATTAAATATATTTTCAAGAATATGGATCATTTTTGATAAAGAAAAAATCAAAATACAGGGATACTAGATTAAATATATTTTCAAGAATATGGATCATTTTTGATAAAGAAAAAATCTAATGTGGGCAGCACATGACTTCCCTTATATCAGGCAATGGATTTACAACTCTTACAGTAAAAAAATAGGTTATTCTTATAGTAGATACTTACATTCTTTCCAATATATTCAATTTACCTCAATTAGTCGTCATTTTCATTGATTTAGCGTCATTTTTATCCATTTGGCGAGAATTTCGTTAATTTGGCAACATTTAAAAAAGTCGCCAAGTTGGCAATATTCCACCAAATTTGTCGCCAAAATCTCGCCTAGCGTTATGGACAGAGAAATAAGTTATATATATATTTTTTTCATCAAATGGCCAGGCACTTGACTGTCATAATTCGCCTATACATTGCCTAGAAACGTGAACCATTTAGCCATCCTGGGACGTTGCCCCATGCACACCAGAGGGGGGCGGAAAACACTGCGCCCAACAACACAACACCCATGCCTTACGTGGGACAGGAACCCACAACTCGGCGGCCGAACGATCTGTTGGAAACGCTCGTCTTGACCGTTCGACCACCGAGTCTACTAAATCAGTTATTCTTATAGCAGACAAATGACTATTGGCGTTCAAATACAAAAGTATTACTCAAAGTATCTTTTCTCATGAATGAAACGAGCTAGATCCACGAGAATAATGTCACCAAATTGATAGCATGATATCACATATGAAAAATGAACATGTTTCTTAACAGTTTTTATTTTTTTTAATTTACGGGATTTTTGATACATTTATTTGAAAAATGTGCAGTATATCGAGAACGGTTCATGCTGGCGTTCTAAAGTTTATGATAATCGTTTTCTAAGCAAAAATTACATAAGAAATGTTTGTTTGCGTAACTTTTTTAAAGGGTTTGATATTTTGACGACTTTTTCAAAATTTCACTCGAAAATTTAGGAGGGTGCTGAACATTCTATTGTGTTTAAAAACAATAGGCTTCCAGTATTCATGACTTGTAAGTCTTGTACCAAATTTCATTCGAATCGTACCATTCGTACGTGAGATATCGTCTCCACAGACTCACTGACACACACATACACACAAAGATATGTCCAATTCGTAATCAGGGATGCTTGAAACGTCCTATCCCGTCGAAAACTCAAATTCAGATTTTCGACCTCGTCACAATACTTTCATTATATATTGTACTATGTATATAAGGAAAGTAAAAGTATGATTTTTTTCATTTGTTCATTTTTTGAACTTGAACAAACGCAACTGAAGTAACACCAAAACTGTTTCTAAACATTGCCTTTTCGACAAATAAATTGCGTAATCATTCCCTACATGGCGACATGAATTTTATGATTTAATTGATTACGAACATAGCGAACGGAATTAACGATTTTTGTTTCTGATATATACATAAGAATATACATAGCAAAAACCATTTTGACGACTAAATAAAACACAAGTTGTTGTACCTAGAAACTTTACCTTTTGAACCACATAGAACACTATATTATTCGTTAATAAACTTGGTAATGTTGAATCTGACATACAATCTGAACCTAACTTTTGTGTTGAAACCTAGTGCTCCCTATCTGCAACTAAAATACTAAAACTTCTACTCGAAAAACAGGAAAAATGATTGATTTGTCACAAAGAGAATTAGTTCCTGTGATGAGTAATAGATGGCACAGACTGTAAAGTTGTCTGAAGATATCGCCATCTATTGGGCATATTACGAACTATTTATCTTAGAATTAAATTAATCATTTACAACTTCAGATGGGATACGTTTTAGTATTTTCTATTTTTTGCAGGCCAGAAAATTGAAACTTGAGCACAATTTTCGACGTTTTTGTGTACACTGAGCTAATCCAAAATATGGAAATAAAAATGCTATGTGCGGTAAATATGTATAAACGCAATTTTTTTTTTAATTTTCTTTTTTTTCACATATAGGAAAAAATCGGTTTTTAATCTGTTTCTAGTCTGCAAAGCATTCTATATCTACTTTACCTATTTGATATAAACATTGTAGTGTTGCTCTTCGCGTCCAAAGTTTTTGCATTTTTCGAAACTCTCATATTTCAGCTGGAGATGCCTTTATCATAGATGCTATTTACATCAAAATTATGCTTTTTCAAACTGTTGCAAAACATTGCAGTTTCAACAAATAAAACCTGGTGAAAATAACTTACCTAATCATTCCCTAAGTGCTCACATAAATTTTATGAGCTAAACGATTACGAACATTGTGAACGGAGCTAACAACTTTCAAATTTATAAGTCGTCACCTTTCTTCCACGGACATAAAAGGTTTTTTAGTTAAAAAATTCCAATGAATATTGAAGTTAGAATGTTCGACTATTGGCTTTGAATTTTAAATATTTTAAAAATAATCACTAAAGAAATTCGAAACTGAAACATGATTTTAAAATTATTGTTTTCAAAACGAAAATGTGGAGCGGCAAAATTTTGCTATAATTCCGGTACAGTATGCGAGCAGATGCGGTCCTTATTATACATTGAATCACTGGCTTGCTGAAAACTAAGCTATTGTGAACCACTAAAACAACCCACCTATTTAATGATTTTACTTGTATATTTTGTTTTTAAAATTAGAGCATAAGTTTTGAAAGAGTTGATATGTTCTTAGTGCTGCCATCTATTGCGCAGTACTTTGATGAAAAGCAGGCTTGGAATAGAAGGAATTTGGATTGTGAAGAAATTTTATACATTTTGTAAAAATAATATAAACGCCATCTTGTAAAACGTAAATTACAGAGAAATTAGACTTATACAAGTGAATTTATGCAGCATATGTATTTTTATTTTATATTAGAAAGATCGCATTTAAATACTCAGCATTGAAGCGGTATTTATCATAAATTGGATTACCCAAAAAATCGCGTTATTTTCTATTAGCCTAATGGCTAAACAGAACCTGGTTATAATAATGATTTTGATAATTGACATTTTATAATATAATTATAAATTACTTATGGTTATAGCTTAAGCAGGAAGAAGGGATTCTGATTAGTCAAAGTATTTCAGGCAAAGTATTTCAAAGTATTTATTCTATGTTCATCAAGACTTCTGAACTCACAAAAAATGCCAAACCAAACTAATACAAAGCTAAATTTTATGCTTGTGAACTAAATTGTATTAAGAGAATACTGAGAGTTTAAGAATATTCCAATATGCTCATCAATCGTAAAAAAAAAGTCGATCATAAAAGCCGTAGACAAAACATTGGTAAAGATAAATTAAAATACATATTTAATAAATGTAGAGATAATTAAAACTGCATCACAAATTACTAATAGTATAATACGGAATTACGTAAAATACTACAGTATGTGGGATTAGGTAGTACATATTAATGAGTCTGTAAGGAGTTCAAAACAGACCTAATACAAAAGTAATTAAGTTCTGAAGTTCTCTAAAAAATACCCGTTTTCTCAAGCTGACGCCAAAACACCCGTAACAATAACTGTAAATGAATTTCTTAGAGACCATTCAGTACTTTCATATTTTATTCTTAAATACCTTTATTAATCTTTAAAAAATAAATATAATGTGTTAGATAACAGATTCATTACATATTTTAAAAAAAATTCATAATATATGTTGAAAAGAAAATGTAACATCAGATGAATGGCTTGAAATTTGTTGGAGATATTTTTCGTCTTTTGATTGTGATATATCATTAGTCTTTATTTGGTGCTGCCATCTCGTTTAAATTTCTGTGACTAAACGATGTTTATTTATCTAAAGGGGCCATGTAACATAATAAAATATTTATATACAGCGGCGGATATATATTTATCCCATATTTCATCTTTCAGACATGTGTGAGTGGCCGAACTGACATATTTATCTTGAATCGAACAAAGTTGGATACATTTTTAAATAGAAATATATGGAATTTATATATCATAGCAATAATAGAAATAATATATCATTGGTTATAAATAGAAATTATGTATCGTTGCAAAAATTATAATACAGTAAATGTTTGCATATATATTTTTCTATCTGGGTATTTTTGGATAATTTCCTCAAACTACAAACCTGTTAATGGTCAGCAATGCACGACTATTATTCTTAGTCGAATATACCCAGGCCCGGATAATGGCGGGCGGGATCGTTGAATAATTATTTTTTGGAATAAATTATTTTCCTTCTTCCTCTTCTTCGATCCAGGCCGTTCGACCTACCCAAAAGTGTAAGGTATCTGATTGAACGAAAAGGAAGTATCACCCAATTTAGACCGGAACCCAGTGGGAGGGACATCCACAGGGAACGTTCCCTCCTTCCCCTACCACCAACCTCTCGTAAGGACTTACGGACCCACATGTTTAACGTGATCGTACTCCACCTGAACACGACGGCAGTTTGGACAGAGCTAGAAATCGAACTAGTGCTATCCCCGCACGCTAACCACTGTGCTCTCACGCCCCTAAATGTTTTCCTTATTGGTAATGTGTGATTTGGGTGAAAGTTAAGAGGATATCCTTTTCCTAGGAGTGGGACATACCAATAGTTAACGCGCGGGAATTGCACTCCGAAAATCCGAGTTCGATTCCCTGCTCTGTCCAAGCTCTTCCGGTGTTCACACGACGTATGAGCACGTTAAATATATGAATCCGGAAGTCCTTCCGATAGGTTGGAGGAGGAGGGTACGGTCCCTTTTCAATGGCTTCCCCACTAGGTTCAGTTCTATATTGGGTGGCACTTCCCTGCGGTCCGAACATATACTTTACACCTTCGGGTAAGTCGGACGATTTGGGTCCAAGTAAAAGACTCCTTTTAACTTCGTCGATCTAGGATCTCACATCCTGAAGAGATTATTCATTTTCATCATATATAAAGAATGTGAAAGGAACTGATCTCTCAGAGAGATTCAAACCACCTATCTCTAATTGGAGAAACGGCCATACGTTGAACTACTGCCACAGTTCATTTTCTCCTATATGTGATACTTACTTGTCATTTTCTCCCGTCCGAATTAATGTTGTTGCGAACGCGCAATATCCCCTTTGGCGTCTCCTCTTTCGACTGTCTCGAAGGTCAGGCGAGGAAAACACGGTCCATGACGTCAGGATCTTTTGCTCGTTCAAATCGTTCAAAAATAGTCATTTGAGGGCAAGCAGGCTATAGCAAAACATTCAAAATGTGACAAACATTATTATCGATGAAGTAGATAGAAAATTTTATAATTTAATAGGGCATACTATAGAGACAAAAAAAAATAGACCAAAAACTGCTCCAGAATAAAAAATAATTCCCTAAACCTATCCAATGATCAATTCTAATTTTTTTTAATCAAGCAAATTCTTTAAATTTCTGAATCAGCGGAGATTTTTGCCATTGATGTCTAGATCCGTTTCCCTCTGCTTTGTTTACAAATCGATGGCTACCGCCATCTATTAACAAACACATTTAATATTGTTATTTTTGAGTAGTAGCCTCTTATTTATGATGTATTATTTATGTATCACCTATTTAATTATTGATAAACCACTTATTTAAGTAACGAGCGTTTATTTAATTATTTATGAGTAGTGCCCACTTATTTGGGACTGGGAAATGTCGGATAATTCGTTCTACTGGACAGTACCTATATTTCCATGCATTTTAAATCCTTTAGTACGCATTTCATTAAAGTTATTTTGTATAGGAAACGCCACAGAGAGCTAATTTCATCTTCGTTATAAATTTTATAATCAGTCAAGTAATATTTAATAACAATGGACGTAAATGTTCCCATATAGTACTGAATTCTTGCTTCTACTTCAGCAGATTTTAATTCAAACTTACGATGCAATGCCAAAATTTAAAAATTCTTAGCCGGGAAACTTATACTCAAATTTTGATTAGTCCGTAGCACGGTGAAAAGGTTTGACTTTTTCAACATAGGCTCTCCTCACATAGGCCCTCCTCACATAGGCTCTGCTCATAGGCTTACCTCACAGGCTTGCGTACATCTTGACCATTTTGCACTGAACTTCGTCTACAAGAAACTGCCCAGGTATAGTGGAACATTGGTATTTTCAATGTTTGTCGATTTCAATTTTTACTTTCCTTATGTACATAATGTATAAGGAAAGTATTATGACGGGATCGAACATTCGAATTTGAGTTTTCGACGGGAGAGCACGTTTCAAGCATTCCTGATCACGAATCAAACATTTTTGAAGTGATGTCTGTGTGTGTGTGAGTCTGTGAGACTGTGGAGACAATAACTGATGAACGAATGGACCAATTCGAAAAAATTTGGTACAAAAATCTCAATCCGTAAACACTGGAAGCCTATTGTTCTTGTACGCAATCGAATGTTCAGAACCGCCCTAAATTTTCGAGTGAAATTTTGAAAAAATCGTCAAAAAACTAAAACCGCTAATAAAGTTACGTAAATAGACATTTCTTATGTAATTTTTCATTAGAAAAGGATTGATATAAATTTTAGAACGCTAACATGAACCGTTTTCGAGATATTGCACATTTTCAAAAAAATTATCAAAAAGTTTTATAAAATAAAAAAAAAAATATTTCCTATTGAGAAACATATTCACTTTTCATATGTAATATCATGCGATAAATTCGGTGACATCATTCTCGTGGATCTAGCTCGTTCCATTCATGAAAAAATATACTTTGAGTAATACTTTTGTATTTGAACGCCAATACTCATTTATCCAACAGTAAGAATAACTTATTTCTCCGTCCATAACGCTTGGCGAAATTTTGGCGACACATTTGGCGGAATGTCGCCAACTTGGCGACATTTTTATTTGTTGCCAAATTAGCAAAAATTTCGCCAAATTGATAAAAATGACGCTAAATCAATGAAAATGACGACTAATTGAAGAAAATTCAATATCTTGGGAAGAATATAAGTATCTACTATAAGAATAACATTTTTTTTAACTGTAAAAGTAGTAAATTCATTACATTATATAAGGAAAGTCATGTGTTGTCCACATTAGATTTTTTTTTTTTAAATAATCCTAACTCGCAAGTAATTCCAAACCCAAATGCCGTTCGAGAAGCGTGGCGGACTAGCGGGTGTTGTGAACCATTTGCAGCTGGATTAACGGGATATCTACATATTTTCACTGTTCATGGGACAGGTACGTTTTGCCATGGGTAGCGCTGAATTTGCATCTTAACGGGAGTTATTAAAATATTTGTGTTTTGTTACGAGTCGTATAGTAATTAAGATTTTAGGGTTTTATAGTAATTTTTGTAAGTGTATATTGATCAGGAAATGTACTTGTTTTCAAACATTTCTGGGCATCAGTCCTAAATGTGGGCAAATTGAATTGAATTTTTACAAAACTTCTTGCAAATTGATATGTGATAGGTTGTTATTATAGGCATCGTTGTTATTATAAAATCATTAAGAACTCATACCATAATCCTGGTAACAAGATATATGTAAGATTACAAGTTCCCACCAGATGCAGAAGATTAATACAAGTTTGAACCAAGCATAGTTTATAGTGCATAAGAAGATGATCTCTTCAAGGAATAATATAATTTACAGATTCAATAAATGTTCGTAATTACCGAAAATCTTTTGCGGCCGTTCTTTTATAAAAAAAAAATCTGATGTGGGGACTTTCCTTACATAATGCAATGAATTTACTACTTTTACAGTTTAAAAAATGTTATTCTTATAATAGATATATTCTTTCCAAGATATTGATTTTTCTTCAATGAGTCGTCATTTCATAGATGCAGCGTCATTTTTATCCATTTGGCGAGATTTTCGTTAATTTGACAACATTTATAGAAGTCGGCAAAAGCGTTACGGACCGAGAAATAAGTTATTCTTAGAGCAGATAAATGACTATTGGCGTTCAAATACAAAAGTATTACTCAAAGTATATTTTCTTGTGAATGGAACGAGTTAGATCCACGAGATTTCTCACAAAATTTATCGCATGATATTACATATGAAAAGTGAACATGTTTCTTAAGAGTTAATATTTTTTTAAATTTTACTTGATTTTTTGATAAATTTATTTGAAAACTGTGCAATGTCTCGAGAACGGTTCATGCTAGCGTCCTACAGTTTATGTCAATCGTTTCCTAAGGAAGAATTACATAAGAAATATCTATTTCCGTAACTTTATTAAAGGTTTTGATTTTTTGATATTTTTTCAAAATTGCACTCGAAAATTTAGAGGGGTTCTGGATATTCGATTTTGTTTAAAAATAATAGGCTTCCAGTATTCACGGATTGTGATTTTTGTACCAAATTTAATTCGTATCGCTCCATTCGTTCGTGAGATATCGTCTCCGCAGCCTCATTGACACACACACACACACACACACACACACACACACACACACACACATACACACACAAATACTTTCACACACAAACATCACCTCAAAAATGTTCGATTCGTGATCAGGGATGCTTGAAACGTGCTCTCCCGTCGAAAACTCGAAATCGAATTTTCGACCCTGTCACAATACTTTCCTTATACATTATGTATATAAGGAAAGTAAAAAGTGAAAGATATTCCTCGTACACGGTTTTCAATAATTTGTTATGCTGAATTCTATTTTTCGCGTATTGGCAACGCATTTAGCAACGATGTAAATTCTGTCCAAACGTGTCTGTCCAAACAAACATACATTTCACGATAGATTAACAAATTTGAAGGTGGGGAAAACTTACAAGTACAAGTTAAAGCTTCCTTATAACGATACCTTGCTGAATATCAAAATAGTTTTTGTTTTTAACACTGTACAACATAGTTGAAAAGTGTTTATGACTTTGTACATTCATTCTGTGTGTCTGTCTGCCCGTTTGCACGATAACTGCCGTAAAAATAACTTTATCAAAATGAAATTTTTGTATGTTCTGACGGTCTGTGGGACATATGGGAATATAAATGAATAATATAACCCAATTAGTTTTGGTTATAACGCGAGTTGAAAAAATGAAATACATTGAACCCTATGGGATAACATTTTTCAAACACTTTTTAAGCGAATTTAAAATTCAAACATTGCTTTGAAAGTTTCAGAAAATTTTCAATAAAAATGTGGGAATAAAATATGGGAAAATTATCCCATAAGAAAATGAAAAAGAATTCAGTACAATTATATTCAGTAGCTTTTTAAATAAAAATAAAAATAATATTTACACCCATATTATATGAAGTGATCACGTGACCCATTTCAAAATAAAATATGGCATCCATCTTGTCAAAATCGTGATTCCTAAAATTATTTTTAATTTATATTTAGTGCTGTATCCGTCCTAAAACCTCTCCATTTTTGCTTAATTTCTGTGCATCTATATTCTGAAACAACGCAATTGCAATATATTTGAGTTTAAACGATGATCAAGCATTCAATATTTCTACAATGGAGCCTAATTTTCACTTATGGAGAATGTAAACGCATTAAGCTATAAGATCAGTTGCAAATAATTGCTGAATTTTTAACACAAAATTATTTAGCTCTGGAGTCTGCAATATAGCTGATATGAATGAAACATTCATTAATTTTACATAGAGAAACAGTCGATTGTATAACATACTTTATCGATGAAGTTTTAAGTATAGAGTTAAATTACTTTTACCTCCATGGTTTTAAGTTTTTAAATAAAATAAATTATTGTAGTATTGTGATAAATGACGGAATGGAATAAAAGTGACTGAATGGAATATTTACTGCTTTTATATAGAGATCCAGACGATTTATATTTCATGTTTTTCGATGAAGTTTTAAGTTTTCAAATATAATAAATTATTGTAGTATTGTGATAATTTTAAAAATATTACCGCTGAATGTATAGTATTTTAGAGATTTTTAAATAAAATTAAATTGTAGTTGGAAAGTGTTTCATAATCAATGATGCTCATAATCATGGATGCTCTTTCTTGTTACTTATTAAAATAAGCATATAGATGGTTTTATAATTAGCATGGTTATTTTGAGTGATATAATATATAACATATTTAGTATCTCGAGAACACTTCGTGATAGCTGTCACACGATAGTGTCCATTTTGAGCTTGCTGAAATTATTTGCAATTCAATTACGTGTATAACAGTATGAATATACATTTTTTTTTACATTTGTGACTACGTCATCGTTAAACAACTAATGTTCTAACCACTGATTCATTAGCGAACCGTTAGAATTGTATTCAACATCCCCATTCAGCGATACACTATTCACCGACTATGTTAAAAAGGGTGATTAGGGAAATATAATATGATGATTGTGCAAGCAGATTATATGTGGTTTGTGAAGAATCATTGATTTATAAAACATTCGGTTAATTTTATTTGATGATATTGGCGATTGTGTCTGTGTGTTATCCAAAATATATTTTTAACTATAATATTTTACTATGACTATAACTATACTTTGATAACTATAATATTTTACTATGACTTAATCTTCTACTATGACTTCAACTATGACTTAATAAGTTTGAAAACATATGTATGTCAGGTTCTACAATGACTTTTAAAGTTTGAGAAATTAAACATTAATATATTTTAAAATTCAACGATATACTCTATTTTTTCTACTATAGATGTACTCTATAATTACTTTCTTTATATACATTGTATAACGAAAGTATTGAGACAGGGTCGAAAATTCGAATTCAAGTTTTCGACGGGAGAGCACGTTTCAATCATCCCTGATCAGGAATCAAACATTTTTGGGGTGATGTCTGTGTGTGTGTGTGTGTGTGTGTGTCAGTGAGTCTGTGGAGAAGATACCTTACGAACGAATGGAGCGATTTGCATAAAATGTGGTACGAAAATCTCAATCCGTGAATACTGGAAGCCTATTGTTTTTAAACGTAATCGAATGTTCAGAACACCTCCAAATTTTTGAGTGAAATTATAAAAAAATTATCAAAACATCAAAACCTTTAAATAAAGTTACGCAAATAGACATTTCTTATGTAATTTTCTCTTAGAAAACGATTGACATAAACTTTAGACCGCTAACATAAACCGTTCTCGAGATATTATACATTTTTCAAATAATTTTTTCAAAAAAATCTCATAAAAAAAAATATTAACTATTGGGAAATATGTTCACTTTTCATATGTAATATCATACGATGAATTTGGTGACATCATTGTCGTGGATCTAGCACGTTCCATTCATGAGAAAAGATACTTTGAGTAATACTTTTGTCTTTGAATGCCAATAGTCATTTATCTGCTATAAGAATAACTTATTTCTCTGTCCATATCGCTTGGCGAGATTTGGGCGACAAATTTGGCGGAATGTCACCAACTTTGCGACTTTTTTAAATGTTGCCAATTTAACGAAAATCTCGTCAAATGGATAACAAGAAAGATCAATCATGCATAAGCATTGATTATGAAACACTTTCCAACTGAAATGTAATTTCATTTAAAATTTTCTAAAATGTGATTCATTCAGTGGTAATATCTTTTACATTATCACAGTACTACAGTAATTTATTATACTTAAATATTTAAAACTGTATCGAAATATAAATCATCTGATTCTTTATGCAAAATCAATGAATATTTCATTCATATAACTTGTATTTCAGACTCCAGAGCTAAATAATTTTGTGTGAAAAAAATTCAGCAATTCTTATGTAATTCATCTTACAATCGCTTGAGATATTTGCATTCTGCATATGTTAAAATTAGGCTTCCTTGAAGAAATAATAAAAGTTTAGGGATCATTTAAAATCACAACTATTGTAATTGCATAGGCACGGAATTTAGATACACAGATAATACACAGATAATATATATGTGTATGTGTATGTACTCAAAGTATTGGAATCGTGCCGAAGATCGGAACTCAAATTTTCAAAGGATCTACACGTTTTGGGACTTCTAGAACACGAAAAAACTACTTTTAGGAAGACGTCTGTGTGTGTAAGGGTGTATCTGTGTATGTTTCTGTGTGTCTGTGTGGATATTACATCCACTCTAATTGAAAAACTAATGGACCGAATTTCATACAATTTGGTAGGTATGTTTTTTGTGGGAAATCCTGATGTTCATTAGATTATAGTACGATTCGCAATAAAAGAATCTGCCTTCTTTGCGAAATGGCCGCAGAAATTGCCTTTATCCACTCTAGCTAAAAACTAATGAACCAAATTTAACAAAATTTGGAGTATAATATTTCAATAACCTACAAGTGATTTATATACCAAATTTAACAACATTTTGTATATAAATCATTTGTAGGTTATTCTACTACGATTCGGGAAAAAGGAACGGGCTATTTTTGCGAAATGGCCAGCAAAAATCGTTATATATAAAAATAAAAGACTACGTGTGCTCAATTATATCAATTAAATTCCTATTTTATATGTGATTTTTGACAACAAAAAGAATAAGACTAACCCCATTACTCTAGAACTAGCCGTTCTTGAGATATTCTAGTTTTTTCGCGTTTTCGCTACGCCACCTTTGACAATAAGTCCAGCTATCAAATGAGAACCAAATTTAAGTTTAACGTGTAAATTCAATGTCATTTAAAATACTTATGTTGTGCAGATAAACTCAAATTATCATTGAATAAATAAAGAGAACGAATATGAGTCTGCAGAGAAAGACATGTGCTGTCCACATCAGAATTTTTAACAATATTACACCAATGATTTATAGAAGTGAACGGGGATTATTTTCAGGCCATTTCGAAAAAAATGTATGATCTATATTTAAAGATCCATCAAATTTTTGTCGAATAAAATGTTCAACAAATTTAAGCTGTGTACCAAATTTTAACTCTCTAGGACGTAGGAAAGTGCATTTAAAATGCCATCAATTAAATTTATCAAGAAGAGTTATATAAAATTTAAAAAAAATGAAAAATTGTTATCTACCAAATTTATTTTTAAATATGAAGCCACTCCCATATGCAATACGTTTAAACAAATGGAGAGATATTTATTATATAATATCTCTCTCTTTTCTTTCTGGAAGATATCCCAAAGTCAGAATTTAATTGAATTTGTTTTTTTCCCTATATTAAATAATTTTTTGAATTAAAAAACAACTTAACATATTTTACTGAATTTTTTTTTATATATTCTATGGGATAATGTGAATATTTCCTAAAAATTTCGAAGCAATTCGTGAATTCTAAATTTACTTAAAAAATGTTTGAAAAATTAGGTCCCATAGGGTTCAATGTATTTCATTTTTTCAACCCGGGTTCAATAAAAAACTAATTGGGTGATATTATTTATTTATATTCCCATAGGTCCTACAGACCGTCTGAACAACATACTAAAATTTCATTTTGATAAACTCATTTTTACGGCAGTTATCGTGCTAACGGACAGACAGACAGACAGACAGACAGACAGACAGACAGACAGACAGACAGACAGACAGAATGAACAAAGTCATAAACACTTTTCAACTTTGTTGTAAAGTGTTAAAAATGATGCTAAATCAATGAAAATTGCCTCTAATTGTCAAAAATTCAATATATTGGAAAAAATATAAGTATCTACTGTAAGAAATACCTATTTTTTACTGTCGAAATAGTAAATTAATTTCATTATATAAGGAAAGTCATGTGTTGCCCACATCAGATTTTTTTAATATTGATTACGCTTATTAAGTATAATAAAAATTGACATACATAAGTTATTTTGCATCCACATTGAAAAACGATAGCATTTCGGAAACTGCATGCTTTGAAATGGGCAAACAATAGCATTTTTAATGTTAATGATTGCCACGCCCTTAAATTGCATGAACGATAACAAAATCCTTAAATTACAGCTCGCATACTTCGGATTTTTATGAACTAAATGCAGTTTCAATTATAATTTAATAATTATATTTTACTTTCTTATATTATTGTTTTGTTCTGCAGAGGAATATGAAAGAAAATTCCAATTTGTTTCTTTTGGATTTATTTCACATATAAGTATGTAACAAAATTTTAATACGATGTCGATAAATATTACTTACAAGTTCGTATGTATATCAAAAAGACTTTAAAACTTCCAATGAATCATCACATAATACAACCGGTTTCGTAGAAAAAAAATACAGACGCCATCTTCAGGAGTGAAAAACAACGCGGACAACACTCACTAGAAAAGAACTGGGTTTGCTAGCAAATTTAATTAGTTAATTAATTATTGTTACTTCGATTACACATCATCATTATACATATTTGCACAAACTTAAATTATCATTTTACTTCAATATCAATTAAAATCTATTTCAGCAAGTTTTAACAATACCCTAACATTTATTATCATAAAGTGGAATAACTAGACAATTTCATAAAGGACCTTCAATTTTATTGCAAACTTCTTATTGAAAATTCTTTAATTTAAAGTCAACGTATTTTTCATCGAATGTGCAATGATCATAACTAGATTTAGCTCTATTAAAGATTAAAAGAAATAGTTTTCACCACCTGCTTGAGGAACTAATTCAGTATTGAAATCAATATTTTTGAACCTATATATAAACGATGACCATCAAGAGAAGCATCGATTGATCAGTCGGATTTACTGCATAGCGTGCACTCTTCGTTTGATGAGCACAATCTTCTTAATGCTGATTCATATGTACCATCAACATAATCGGTAATGGCCTTAATGCTGATTTATATGTGTCATCAACATAGTCCGTAATGGTTACTCGATAGTTGTTTCATGAATCGGCCAAATTGTTCCGTAAGTAAAACTTCAGCATTATGTGTTATATTTTAGAGGTAATATCGTTTTACGTCGTTTTAGTTTGTTGAAATCAAATTTGAGAATAGTGTTTAATAGATATTTGAAAATCAAAGTCCAAGATATGATTTTTATCGATGATTTTCATTTTAGTATCTTTGCTTTCAAATAAATCAACAACGGTTTATAAAACTAATATTTATTGGAGCGCAGATCCTTTTTGTCATTGTCAGTGACACCATTTTCACAATGTTTTTAAATAAATACCCAAATCTATTTGCATACATTTTAGAATATATCTAAAATTCTATAAGTTATAGTTTTTAACGAAGCCTGATTTTCGATTTTAGAAATCTGTACCGAGATATCAGATTTTAAAGATTAGGTGCCGGCGAAGCAACACACGAATGTTAGTAATTCCTGACTGCCAGATCCATTGAAAACAAATTTCAGTAAAGAGAGCAAACAAAATGACACTAAATCTTTTGTTGACCAATGTAAACACTGACGACTGTAACATACACATATATTGTATAGCACTGAAATTTCTGCGTCAATAGTAAGAATAATATATAAAACTCAGCAGCAACATTACCAAAACCGAAGCTCACGAACTTAATCCCTTTTATGGATCTTAGAATGTACGAAATTTATATTGAGGCACAATCTATGGACATCAGACTGTTCTATTTTAGTGGAACAGTTGTAGAGCTGTTGCAAGTGTATTGCAGCACTGGCAAAATCTGCATTGAGATTTTTTGCAAAACGATGTTTTGCTCTGCATTGTGGCTTGCAGAAATGTTCGAAATGCGTTTGTTAGATGGAATGTAATTTATTACCAATAAAAAGACTATACTTGATATATATTTCGAAAGTATGGATAAACTGCAAATGTCAATGAACTTATCTATACATAAATTTTATAACATTTACTGCGTAAACTGAATTGGCGTGTTAAAGTAATACTATCATGTACTATAAAGAAGAAAAATATGTCCAAAATATTTCGCTTATCCTCTTCGATTTGCAACGGTGAACATGGGGGAAATCTACTTCTTGATATTTTGCAGCATAAGTTATTTTTATTACACTCTTACAGTGCACACATTTTGAATTCAATTGAAATGCTACATTGCAAAAATATTCATCAAAGTAAAGCTATTGTAAGTCAACCGTCATTTTTAAGGCGCTATACTTTTATGTCAAGGGATAAGGAAGTGTGTATTGTCTTTAAGCAATGCTGCCTCGAAACGCCACCAAAGGCAGCTATTTCGTGGTAAAATTAAAGCACGCACTGTATATAAAAGAAATTAAAATTAGCGGTTCAAATAACGTTTCGCGCAATTCAATGCCACTCTACTCACTCCAAAAGTTAAGCAAGTAGTTAAGTACACACAAGCAAGTTAAGTACACTCCAAAAGTTAAGCAACAAAAGGAAAAAATAACATATTCGGCAAAAGAAATAATGTGTAGCCACAATATTTGCATACATGACAAACACACACACGCACGCCGAAACAAGTCAGCAGAAAACAGTTTGCAAACCGACATTTTGACTTTCTTTATATACATAATATGTAAGGAAAGTATTGTGACGGGGTCGAAAAATCGAATTCGAGTTTTCGACGGGAGAGCACGTTTCAAGCATCCCTGATCACGAATCAAACATTTTTGAAGTGATGTGTGTGTGTGTGTGTGTGTGTGTGTGTGTGTGTGTGTGTCAGTGAGACTGTGGAAACGATAACTGACGAACGAATGGACCGATTCGAATGAAATTTGGTACAAAAATCACAATCCATAAACACTGGAAGCCTGTTGTTTTTATGCGCAATCGAATGTTCAGAACCCCTCTAAATTTTCTCGTAAAATTTTGAAAAAATCGTCAAAAAATCAAAACCGCTAATAAAGTTACGAAAATAGACATTTCTTATGTAATTTTCCATTAGAAAACGATTGACATAAATTTTAAAACTCTAACATGGACCGTTCTCGGGATATTCTACATTTTTCAAAAAAAATATCAAAAAGTTATATAAAATAAAAAAAATATATTTCCTATTGAGAAACATGTTCATTTTTCATATGTAATACCATGCAATAAATTAGGTGACATCATTCCCGTAGATCTAGCTCGTTCCATTCATGAAACAATATACTTTGAGTAATACTTTCGTATTTGAACGCCAATACTCATTTATCTGCTGTAAGAATAACTTATTTCTCCGTCCATAACGCTTGGCGAGATTTTGGCGACGACTTTGGCGGAATGTCGCCAACTTAGCGACATTTTAAATTGTTGCCAAAGTAACAGAAATCTCGCCAAATGGATAAAAATGACGCTAAAACAATGAAAATGACGACTAATTGAAGAAAATTCAATATCTTGGAAAGAATATAAGTATCTACCATAAAAATAACATTTTTTTAAACTGTGAAGTAGTAAATGCATTGCATTATATAAGGAAAGTCATGTTTTGCCCACATCAGATTTTTTAACAAGGAAACGTATTTGATATAAAAGTGACCTGTCTCACTGGTATATAATACAGTTTTAATGCACGGAGGATCGCATGTCCTAGTGTTCAATCTTCGCTGTCACCCATAATTTTCTCCGTGTCTAAGCGGAACATGGACACGATAAATCTAAAAGACCAAATGCGCATCCAAAATATTATGGACTATTATTTTAGAAACATCTCCAACAAAAATATCATAATATTAGCCCATTAAAGGGAAGCCAACCGGAAGGCAAAACAGCGTAACTTGATATGTCTTTCTGCCACAGCAAAATTATCTCTGTTGCTAACAACCCCACTGGATTCTGATCTAAATTGGGTAGTTAAAAGTATTTAATGTATTTTGCCTCCTATAGTGCACCAAGACAACATTCACAGTAAAATGGTTCGTTCTTTAGCCGCTTATAAGTGAATAATCGTATGATAAACTGGTTAACCAATTGTTATCAACAACAGAATATCTTTATTATTTTTTGATATATAAATTTGCACCTCTTTATCAACATATTTGTCTCTATTTGAAAAAGAAAATCTAAAAATTGGAAAGTTTGCACCCGGTAAGTCAACTAAGTAACTGATTTCACACAATGAAGTCGTATGTTTCAACATTTCACTTCATTTCTAATCAGTGTATAAAAATATTATTTATTTTGTTGTAAATCTAGTTTAATCAATGCATAAAGGTAAATTCCAGGTTCATAAAGTTATAAAATGTAAATCGATAAACATTGAACAATATAGCTTTCGTAGAAAAAAGTATTTCCTGCCAAATATTTTATTAAAATTGTTGTTGATTGTGATTTTACGAAATCGTGAACGAATATTCGAATGTACACATGACAAAAAAAATATATTTCTATTTGTTACTGTTTGTTATCGCTGTATATTGCTTTTTTATATTCAAGAAATAACATAGATAAAAATATAATGTGCTACAATTTATGTTGAATATTTTTCTTTGGTTTCCAGATGGAATTAAAGTTATAGATAAACTTATTTTACATTCGCGGCCCTACCATAAATGTTTCATTATATCCCATTGATTTTCCATTAATAACTGTGCATGGAACCGTCATCTTTTCTTTTGAATTCACTTTATTTTTATCTTATATTTCCTTTGTTCTCGTATTTTATTTCATGACAACGAAGTTTCACTTTATTCAGTTTTATGACAATGCATTTATTTCCCAAATTTTTGATCTCAATATAGATCCCTTAGTTATATATATGGTAGTGGAGGTTTCAGATGCAATAAGTTACACGAGTTTTATTTTGAATTTCTTCTGGAAATAAATGAGTCAAAAAGTGCAAAAATATATCCCCTGTATAGAACACATAATTCTTAATAAGGTATAAATAACCAAAAACTTAGATCATGATCGATTATTCGATCAGCGTCGTATGTTTGGTCGACCACAGCAATAATGGCCAACTAAATGAGATTGATTGGTTAAAAAGAAAAGAGAGTTACCATTACAATTTTCCTAACTTTTACAAAGAGGAGGCAAATAAAAAGATGGATAGAGATATTTTTATACCAGTTAAAAATGTTTGTTTCTTCGGTTCATCATATTTCCATAGTTTTGGCTCACATAATTTATATCAGCACGTAATAAAAAATCTGATGTGGGAAACACATGACTTTCTTTATATAATGTAATGAATTTACTACTTTTACAGTAAAAAAAAATAGGTTTTTCTTATAGTAGATACTAATATTCTTTCCAAAATATTGAATTGTCTACAATTAGTCGTCATTTTAATTGATTTAGCGTCATTTTTATCAATTTGGCGAGATTTTTGTTAATTGGGCAACAATTAAAAATGTCGTCAAGTTGGCGACATTCCGCCAAATTCGTCGCCAAAATCTCGCCAAGCGTTATGGACGGAGAAATAAGTTATTATTACAACAGATAAATGACTACTGGCGTTCAAATACAAAAGTATTACTCAAAGTATATTTTTTCATGAATGGAACGAGCTAGATCCACGAGAGTGATGTCACCCAATTTATCGCATACTATTACATATGAAAAGTGTTTCTCAATAGAAAATATTTTTTTTTTATTTTATATAACTTTTTGATCATTTTTTTTAAAAATCCGCAATATCTCGAGAACGGTTCATGTTAGCGTTCTAAAATTTATGTCAATCGTTTTCTAATGAAAAATTACATAAGAAATATCTATTTGCGTAACTTTATTAGCGGTTTTGATTTTTTGACAATTTTTTCAAAATTTCACTCGAAAATTTAGGGGGGTTCTGAACATTCGATTGCGTATAAAAGCAATAGTCTTCCAGTGTTTACGGATTGTGATTTTTGTACCAAATTTCGTTCGAATCGGTCCATTCGTTCGTCAGTTATGGTCTCCACAGGGTCACTGACACACACACACACACACACACACACACACACACACACACACACACACACACACAGACATCACTTCAAAAATGTTTGATTCGTGATCAGGGATGCTTGAAACGTGCTCTCCCGTCGAAAACTCGAATTCGAATTTTCGACCCCATCACAATATACTTTCCTTATACATTATGTATATAAGGAAAGTAATAATTAGATAGATTATTTCCACCATGTTTAATTTGTCAGAACGAACGACCGGTTGATAAAACAATCAAGAATATATCCTAATGCTATGCTTTGAACCTTATTGTCCCAAACAGGAATCTAACACTGAATCTCCGAACTGGCCCGTCGACGCTCTGCCGTTGAGCTAGCTACCTAGACGGAATTGCAATTTCTTATCGTCGAAGTAGACACTGCATTCTGCACTATCTAATGCCATATTGGCATTCAACTAACAATTTCACTGACCACTCTTTGCTATTTCTATCCCAGTTTAGCCTCCTAATGATATTTTTATCCTTCAGGTTAGATTCCTGATGGTCGTTTTCCTCTCTCGTTGAAATCGGCGTTCAATATCCCTGAGTCCACTGAATCCGCACTAGTCGTACTAGGGTCACTTTCAGACCTCCGACATTTTTTAACTTCTGCTTCGACCCAGACAGTCCGACCTACTAGAAAGGTATAAGATATATGTTTGGACGGCCGGGAAGTGCTACCCAATTTATACCAGGACCAAGTGGGGAAGCATCCACAGGGACTGTACCCTCCTTCCCCTACCACCAACATCTAGGAAGGACTTACGGACCCACATGTTTAATGTGATGGTACTCCGCGTGAACACGGCGGCAGTTTTGGAAATGGCGGGAATCGAATCCGGGCCGCTAACCACTGGACTGTCGCGCCTCGTCTTTTAACTAACATACAGGGTTGATATTTGTTCAGGCGCCATGGTAAAGAGCACTGCTGTCCCAACTGGAAATCGAACCACGGATCTCCAAACTGGACGGAGTTACTGGGATGGAATTGCACGTTCTTCTCTTCGAAGTGAACACTGCAACTACCTCCCTTATCAAACGAGTAATTCTCAAACAGTTTTCACATACTGACATTAATACACACTAGTTACATGCAAGATAAGAAAGAGTGAACTGGCAAATTAGTTAGAGTAGAGTAGCTTAAGAGAACGCGGGTCGTGGTATAGATATAGATTCGCGTCAACTGAGAATAGAAATTGAAAGCAGTTGTAAAACTAATCTAGATAACACCAGTTTGAGGGATGTAGAATGTTGACTCTTTACGATATGCTTATATATATATATATATATATATATATATATATATATTAGTGTATCGCAATATATATATATTGCTTTTTCACTTTTTACTTTTAAGGAGTAGAGATATAAAAATGTTTTCATTTTATAGTTTAAGAGTAGTGAAGAATAAGTATGTATTAAAGGATACTAATATACATATATACGTATTATTGAATATATATATAAACACTCTGAACAGAGAGTGATATTTCAAAATATATTTTCACAAATAATCGGATTGCAGGAAAATTGTTCTTATCTGCTACTTTGTGCGTGTGCACAGAAAAGAAAAACCCCGAAAATTTGATTCTTTGAACTCTATACAACTAGAAATGTTTTTTTAGACATAATGATGTCTAAAAATAAACAGTAAACTATATAAAAAAACAGAATTGTTGGGTAACTTAGTATATATTTACAGGGTTTTGGAAATTTCGAATAAAGCACTTTTAGGATTTTTGTTGGTGTTTATACATCTAACATTGTTATTGTATTCCTGTAAAATCTGGCATCCGAAAAATTAATTTTATAGTATTATTTAAAAATAATGATTAATTCTGCGTTACTTGAACTGACACTCTTTACATAGTAAATGTACTCCGTGTACAGTTAATATAGGTGAATAAGAAATACTGTGAAATTTCGCTAAAAATATAATGTATTAAATGATATTTATAGTTTTAGACAAACTATTTTCTCTATACATCCAAAAAATTATGTTTAAATCAATCGATTCAAAACTGTCATATATTTTCTTATTTTGTAATAACTAAAGAATTTTACTTGATATCCCATTGCGATTCAGTTACTGCAGTAAGCATCTACTTAATTTACACATAATAATAGTCTAAAGTTAAGTGTGTAAATATACACTCGTGACTAAATCACGTGTGACTGATTAGCTAGCTCGTGAAAATATGTCAATTTAGCTGGATACAAAATGCAGAATTATCACAAATGTCAATTAAGGCGATTTCGCCGTAAACATTACGTACTGTTTCACAGACCAGAAGTTACTATTTCTGTTACTGGAAACACAGATACATGTATTGAAATAACAGACGATAATAGCTCTCTTTGAAGGAATAATACCTCTCTTTGAAGGGATAATTCCTCTCTTTGAGAAAATCGCAATCTGCCATTTTTTTAGTAAGTTATTATTTAATTCGTTATGCAACTATTCGTTATGCAACGTTCGTTATGCAACTATCGTAATTGTATAACGAAAGTAATTACAACTACCTATTAAAATAAATTTTCATTACGTAGGAATGAATTAAAATCCGCTCCCATATATAGAGGATGATTAAAGAAAGTTGGGCTAAACTTTACGAGGTGGTAGTACACCCCAAACCAAGAATTTTTCGTCATAGTTTACCGGATCGGAAATAAAACGTAAAAGTGCCAATGGGCGCTTAATGGCGAAATCGATGATGTGAGGCGAAAACTCGATCACTTAGAAGATAAAAAATGACATTTAATAAACACTAATTACAGTAATGTCTCAAAGGAGCGACCGGCAACCTGATTGCACGTCTCACAGCGGCGATTGAGGGATTGGCGAACTCTCTCGAATAGATCAGGCATGTCGCGCACTTCGATAGCTGCGGACAAAATTCTGGCGACGAGTTCCTCTTCAGATTCAAGGGGAGATGTTGTTGTTGAGACCCAGATCGTCCGACCTACCAGAAAGGTGTTGTTGTTGAAACCCAGACCGTCCGACCTACCAGAAAGGTGTAGAAGACCCAGGCCGTCCGACTCATCCTGAGGACTTGAGTATCTAATTGGACGGCCGGCTACCAGAAAGGTGTAAGGTAACTGTTTGGACGGTCGGGAAGTGCCACCCAATTTAGACCGGAACCCAGTGGGGGAGGCATCCACAGGGACCGTACCCTCCTTCCCCTACCACCAACCTCTCAGAAGGACTTTCGGACCCACATGTTTAACGTGATCGTACTCCGCATGAACACGGCGGCAATTTTGGCAGTGGCTGGAATCGAACCCGGGCCTACCGAGTGCAACTCCAGCGCGCTAACCAATGGGCTACCGCACCTAACCAGAAAGGTGTTGAAGTGTTGAAAACCCAGACCACACGACAGACCCGAAGGTTTACTGTAGCTAAGTGTGTGGCCGGGAACTTTATTTTAGATTCAAAACATTACAAAATAGGTTAAAATTGAATCACAACACAGTTACAACAAGACAAATAAAAGAATGGCAACGACAAAACAAAACATGAAAACTATACAATACAATACAAGAGAGACATAAGAAAGAAAAAAAAGGAAAGAGGGGAAAACCCCGAAGCGAAAAAAACCCAAGCACTAATGCAGTATAACCATCAAGGAACTATATAAACAGCCCAACAAAACAAACCACATAAACAAAACCAACTACAAAAACAAAGCAAAAACCTCCACCAAAAAAGCGACACCTCAGGGGGGTCCAGAGAGCAGAGAAAATGTTAAAAGCAGAAGAGGCTCCCAGGCTGGTTATGTAATTTTATTAGAAATTTCTCTCGCTATGAGAACACAGTTTTTGATCTTGTTAATAGAAATTTTGTTGGAGCAGACACTCGAGAACCAGACCGCGGAGTTTCCAGCAGAAGGTTTAGAAAGGTGGAAAGATTTTGTAAGGGGACAAGTGAAAACATAGTGGTCTGCGCCACCATAGGATCCGCAAGTACAGCATGAGGTTGTTTTGTGTTTAAAAAAGTATAAGTAATCGAGGAATGGGCCGTGGCCCGTAATAAAGTAAACAAGATATTTATTTGTTATGTGGGTATTAAAGTTAACATTCGGGAGAAATTTTAATATTCTAGCTGGATCGTGGTTTCTGGGGGAAATATAATTATTTAAATAGTTTTGCCAAGAATTTAGGATGTCGAGTTTACAGTGTTTCTTTAATAAGGAATATGGAAAAGGTATAGAGGTGGGGGTGGCGGAAGAGGTAGCAAGTTTAGCATTTGTATCGGCGGCCTCGTTACCTGAGATGTCTGAGTGGGCCTTGACCCAACAAAGGTTGATTAAATGTTTATTAATATTAGCTTCAAGTTTAATTTTGGACAGAAAGTCAGATTTGTTTCTAATAGATTTAAGGGCCGAAATAGAGGGTTGACTATCTGAAAAGATGTTAATTTTGAAATTATTAGAAGATGCCCATTTGATAGCAAAGTGGATAGCGGCGTGGATAGCAAAGTGGATAGCGGCGGATACCAGAAAGGTGTAAAGTAACTGTTTGGATGGCGGGGAAGTGCCACCCAATTTAGACCGGAACCCAGTGGGGAAGGCATCCACAGGGACCGTACACTCCTCCCCTACCATCAACCTCTCGGAAGGACTTACCCACATATTTAACGTGATCGTACTCCGCATGAACTCGACGGCAGTTGTAGCAGAGTGCAAATCCAGAGCGCAACCCACCGGGCTACCACGTCCGAAATGTGAAAACAGCACGCGGTGTTCCCAGGTGGTCATCCAAGTACTAACCGCGCCCAATGCTGCTTGACTTCGGTTATCTAACGAAAACAGGTTTTATCAGCACAGTAGGGCAGTTGGAGATTCAAGGGGAGTGTCATAGACGAGATTTTTGAGATATCCCCACAAAAATAAGTCAAGGCACGTCAGATCGGGCGATCGGCCTCTCAAAGGTTGGAGCTACGAATAATTGCTGCAAACTGTAAAGGTCGTACATTCGGTGCTAAGAAAATTTACATACGGGTTTTTCTTCCCCAGATGAAATTTGCATACGTCGTTTTCTTCTTCAATTAAAAAATAACAACCAGAATGACACTTTTTATTTTGCGGAGTGGCCGCTTCAAAACGATTAAGCGCCCTGTAACGACTTTAGGTTTCATTTCCGACCCGATAAACTATGAAGAAAAATGCTTGGTTTGGTATGTACTACCACCTCGTAAAGTTTGGCCCATCTTTTTTTAATCACCACGT
Source organism: Amaurobius ferox (assembly GCA_951213105.1). NCBI lineage: Eukaryota > Metazoa > Arthropoda > Arachnida > Araneae > Amaurobiidae > Amaurobius > Amaurobius ferox. The sequence goes on from OX578148.1 coordinate 121,421,208, forward strand.
ATAATGCAATATAAAAGATAATTTAATAATAAGTTACTAGCCATGCCAAGCATTAGAGGCATTGACCGGTCTAAAATGTGTAGGATGAGATACAATTTATCTGAAATGTTAAAATTAGTAGAGGAACAAATATTTAAGATTGGAGTTAAGTTGTTCAGGAACGAATATAGAGCAAGCATTTGAAGATAAAACTAAGTAGTGAAGTGATAACGTATTTCAGTGTTGTCATCTTTCTAAAAAATTATAAATGTCAAATGTTTATGGAAACAGTGTTGCAAAAAAGGAATAATTTAGAATAAGAATTTAAAAATATGTCAATTTATGAATAAATCAACTGGAGCGGGGATCCACTCGACTTTCTCATACCAGAATCTATTTTTAAATATTTTGTAATGGTTTTTTTTTGTTTGGTTTTTTGTGTGTACTTCCCCCCCCCTCCCTGAGGAAGCTAACTACATTACGAACAAAAAAATTGTATTTCGACTTTTTTCACATTGATTGATACTATTATGCCTCGTAATCATTGACCTCATAAATAATCCCTCTTATGCAAGATGTCAAATTCGTCCTATGCGGCTACGTTAAAAAATATAAAATTTCGAATAGATTTGGCCTTTTTTCCATCAATATCGGAATCAAAGTTTTGTGAAAATCCATTAATATTTGTGGCCTATCGGCCACACAAGAGATGGACCAAAAATATACAGATAGACAGCATCCCAAAAATAGTCAAAACATGTTCAGAAGGTCTTAAAAAATATATTGGCATCAAATTCGCAAAAAACAATAATTTCTCTGTACTATATTACATAATATAGGAAAGAAAAAAATTACATATTTTGAAATAATTTTTAATGAATAATACATATTAACTATAAATAACCAGAAAACAAAAAGCTATATATTTTTCATTTCACTGATAAATAAAAGTATAATTTAGCATGTAAAATTTTAATTTTCTTTATATTTAAATGCATATTATAGTTTAATATTAAAAAGCGTTTGTTGTTATAAAACACCCCTTATTGTTTAAAAAAATAGGCAAAAAGTATATTACTCTTAATATATATATTTCCTGAAAATAAAATGTACGATGGTTTCTATAACAATAACTTATGGCATCTAAAATTATAGGGTTATACTAATTTGGAAGTTGAAAATATGAACAAAATCAATTCAATCATGTTGTATCAACTGGAGTGCAACTCAACTCGTGTTTCTGATACCAGAATCCATCTTTAAGTGCTCTGTATTGTTTAACCAAATGATCACAATTATAGCAGGTTACCCTTCAGAAAATCTTCAAAGAGATACCAGAAAATCTTCAAACACACATTTATTGACTAATAAAATAGTATTCAAAACGTACAGAAGTAACATTGTATTCATATACAGAAAATAAATTTTAAGTAATTCGTGAGTTTTCACGGGTAAGCTCCAAGCGAATTTTTCGCCGATTATCTTCCACATCGAAGAAAGGTGGCGCCACCAATTTGTCACAATATTCTTTGTAGTAGATGTATTTTGTTCCAGGTTTCACAGCATCACTTATGAACCTGTCCATGAAATCACCTTCAAAGTCGTGGCCTAAATATATGTATATTGAGTGTAATATATAATGCAGATACATGTTTAATGTATATGAGTACGTAATTAAATATTAATGCAATTCAAAAAACATGCATCTTAAATAATCAAGATTGGTATCACGTCTGCATTCAATAGATAAAATTAAGGACCAAACGTTTAAAAAAAACGAAAGGTCTGTTATTTAACACATCCTAAAAGACGTACAAAATTTTTTAACTTGGCCATGAGGCTGCTTATTCTTTTGAATTTATTTAGAAGATCTTCGCCCACGTTAGCCTTAAATTTACTCAATTTGATGCTAAACTTGATGCTATTATAGATAATTTAGTCCATAAATCTAGTGTTCCTTTCCGTCCTAGGATTTTCCGTCCTTTTATTAATTTCTGTCATGAATTTGGTTTCAAACCCGCTCACTCTAATATTACCACTTTATTTAATCGTATACGATCCGATAAATTTGGGAATTTTTATGACTTTGAAAGCTTTGCTTGGGTGTATGTCGTTCCCCTGTTATCCCCTGCTGTTGATTATAAATTTTACATTGGTAGTACAAAACATACTGTTGGCATCCGTTTAGCAGAACATGCTCGCGATGTCATATCTGGTAAACTTTTTACGGCTCTTGTTCAATATGTGGTTAATGATAAATTTCTTCCGGGTTTTGAAAAAACTTTCCTTTTCGTTCGTTGTAACAATCCATGTAGTATTCTTCTTTATGAATCCCTGTTTATTTATATTTACAGTGAATCAATTTTTGTAATTTTGATCCTGTTCAAATTTTAAGTTATGCTTGGCGACTCATCCTCGACTCTATGCAATTCAAACTTCTTAAAAGTTATTTGCGACGTCATTCTCGGGAATATATATCATGCTTGACGTTTTACTAAAATTTGTATTAGTTATTTTCTTGTAATATTTTAAAATTCGTAAGCGTTTAAACTTATTTTGTAATTTCCATGTATATTTCTTGTATGATTTTTAGTAAGTTCATTTACCATTTTATATTTTATGAAAATTTGCTTTAAACTGGTCTCTCTATATATAAACATTCCATGTTTTTATTATTCATGTAGTCACTGATGAGGGACGTATATATGTCCGAAAGCGCTCTGGCAGTTTTTAATATATATTTTGTACGTCTCTTAGGATCTGTTAAATAACAGACCTTTCGTTTTTCTAAAACGTTTTGTCCTTAATTTTATGCATCCTAAAATTTATATTGAAGGATTGCAGTTCATTGCTTTCGGTAACCAACTTACATACATTTGAGTAAAATCTTAGCTTACCTGTCTTACAGGATAAATTGTTTTAGCATTTTGTGAAGATCATTTATTATTATTTATGCAAACCATATCAAAATCAGTTCAGAAGAATCGCACCCTTGCGATTAACCAGATCTATGCAGTGGCAGACTTTTGGAACTCGGTAATAGGTCTGCAATGATTTGCAAAGTCTTTTGCTAGTGCTGCTTATACTTCCAAGAAGCCAAGGACGCTATTGCGCTACGTTGTGGCTTGATGTGAGGATTAAAGGAGATAGACGATAGTCGCAGTATCGTAAGTTATGGCTACACCAATTTTCATATTCGTTTAACGACGGGATCCAAGTGAAACATTATTTCACAATTTCACCAAAGACTGTGATAACTAATTACTTTGCGAAATTGCGAAACGAAAATTGTCACTTGGATCCCGGTCTAAAATGAGCAAGATAAATAAATATGTTTAGAATGTTGAATAGGTATGTAAGGAAGACCTTATTGGTAAATCATGTTAAATTGATACGTTTCGATTACGGATAGTGTTTTAGCACTGTAAATATATTGTACATATAGAATCGATTTGTATGTCATCTGGTGTATTTATGATTAGGTTTCAGTTCGGTATAATTTGGGTGTATTTAGGATTTGGGGTATTTTGATGCTTGTTTCAGATTGAAGTCAATTTAGAGTTCCAATTTTAGATCAATGTTATTTAAAGGTAGTTTAGGATTGATATTGAGTATAGAGGTGAAAAACTATTAAAATGTTTAAAATTAGAATCCAAACAGTGTAAAGTCATTGCAATTTGTATACTGTAGATCTAATATCTCCATTCACACTGACGTGTCAAAACTGTTGCCAGAAATGAGAAGAAATATCAACCTATAACATGCACTAGCAAGTTCAAAAACATTTGCCTGATGGACTATACTTTTTTAACCTCAACGAACGTTTAAAGATATGTTTTTTTAGAGTCGTATTTTTTCAGCCGAGGTTTATAATCATATTTCGTGTAGACAACGTTTTGAGGCGTCTTTCTTATCAATGACGTTTGAGTCGTCTGTATTTCTGATGACATTTGATGTACCGGGTGAAACAGACCGATAAAACTGAAGAATGTCGGAAGCGACGTCATATTGTTAGGAATACTTAACAGATAATCCCTGATACAATTTGAAAATCTGTGTTATTTGATCATAGCAGCAAATGTGGTGACATATTACTAACTTGGAAACATTAGACGATTGCTAGAAGTTCTACGAGTTGTGTAGATTAGCTAGATCTTCATGAGTTACACAGATATGAGAGAACTTTCTACAGAGAGTATATATACTCGCCTCTTATTGTTGAAGTGATACTAGTGAAAATACCTGCCAACTTCAGTACAGAATCCGATATACAGTGTTTCTTCTAATTATACACTTTAAACTGTATTACGAAATATTTCTAGTAGGAAAGTGTGAAAATTTATATTTTAGATCTGCGAAATCTGTACATAAATATCCGTTCTCTACGCCAGTATGTGCTTATCACTTGTGCCGACCGTACGCTCGCCCGCTGGAGTAACAAAACTAGTTGCATTCAAAACTTTCATCGTCGATAACTTCGTAGTTCATGGTTCGATCCAGATGAAATAAATTGTGTTTTTAAATATGTTTACAAAGCCCGCCTTTAAGGAGCGTTTCAAAAATTCCGAAGACACTCCCTTTACAGATACCAGCACCCGTGAACCGGTTTGGCGCAGTTGTCAACATGGAATAATCTATATCTTCAATATCAGCAAGAAACTTGCTATATTTCAAAATGTTTTGCTAACTTCTATGGAAACTGACATATGTCATTTCACATGACTGGGAAAATTGCATTTACAATTCTGTTCAGGACACACGAAACAATAAAGAGAAAGTTTATAAACACAAACCCCTCTTATAAAATTCTGCCCACGTGGAAGGACTGAAATTGGCGGTCCCCATAGAAGCTCGTAAAAATTGTGACATAGAGCAAGTTCCTTGCTGCCATTACAGATATCGGCTATACCATGCTGGCTAGCAAATAATAAGCGGGAAACCGGTCCATGTATGCTGGTACCTGAAATCAGTGCTTCTTTCAGGACTTTTGGATGTTGGGGGAGGGCGAATGAAACTTTTATTGGGGCACGTTTTCCATTTACCCTATAAAAATAAATGCAAATGCTGTTACATAAATGGAAACTGTGTAAACATAAAATGTCACTGGTGTGGAAGGGTGGGCCGTAGATTCCCCCCAGGATATATGTCTGAAAGAAACACTGTCTACAATGAGAGTATCTTCAAAACTGCATTCTGTTAGTGTCGAAACGATAAAAAAATAAATAAATAAAACACATTTCTAAAAATATTCGAAGAACAAAAAGTCTAAATTTGCTTTGGTACCTTGTACCATTGTCACATATGACACACATTAATATTCCCCCATTCAAAATATGTGAAACGGTTGTTGTTTCATGTCAATGAACATATAAATACGAGATATTGACATATCAGTACATTACAGATAATACTTACCGTAGTCCTTAAATATCCTTTTCATTGAATCCGCATCAACATATCCTCTGCCGTCTCTGTCGAGAATTGCAAACGCTTTGAGCAATACCTGCTTTGAAGCAGATTTAAAACTGAAAATAAAAGACCAAAAATTTGAAATGAAAAATAAACGTCTGATTATTTTAGTATAACAATAAACTACAATTTTACTGGGCAGTTTAAACTTCAATTGAGACACTTAAAGTTTCTGAAAGTGAAATTGTGCAGTAGAATGAATAGACAATTGTATTGGAAAAACTTTTTCTTGTTGATGCTGTCAAAAATATATTTATATGATGTGTGTATATGTATGATAGCGAGATTGTGTGTGTGTTTATATATGTTAATGTATGTATGCATGTTAGTGTGTGTATGTATATCAGTGTGTATGTATGTTAGTGTGTGTGTGTATGTTTGTTAGTGTGTGTGGGTTTGTTAGTATGTATGGAAGCTATATCTCGCAAACGTATTATTGCACTTTTCAACATTTAAAATATTGTGTAGATTTATTCTGTACATCTTTATTTTACATTGAAAGACGTAAAGGCATTGCACTATGTATGAAAAGTCATGTGCTGCCCGCATCAAATTTTTTATGTAATACAATCAACAAATATCCTGCGGTACTCGGGATTTAAAATGCAAAACTCTGAATAAAATATCACCGGGATATACAAAGAATTCTGGGAAACCACACAACGACACTTACGCTTTTGAATAACTCTGAAGATGTTGCTAGATATTTTCCGATGGACTGGTCCCCGGGATTTAATGTTTTTTCTTATCGATAATGTGCACGATAGAATGAATTTGAAAGGACCAATCATGACCTTTATAGTAGGCTAGCCCCGGGCCTCGTATCCGGGCCTACGCTGGTCACTGACTTCGAAACCGGTCGACACAAATATTGGGTGTTGTATGTTGCTTTTTAAAATGTTGTATTAGTTTTATTACATTAGCAGGAGTTTGAGTTGTAAATAACAAATAAAATTAGTGTTAATTTTAGCAACGTTTAATAGATGGCGCTATCAATAAAAATTTGAAACTGCATTGGGACTAGTCCGAATTGCTATCGTTAAATTCACAATTTTATGATTCAAATTTAAAAAAAAAATATCAAACGGATGTTTCCTTTCGCTAATCGAGGAACATTTTTACCTGATTTCATCGTTGTGGGTTGCTTAGATTTTTTACTACAGACGACATAGACATATTTTGTTATTATAGATTCCTATATATGACCTTAACTAATTGAAAATTATCATTTTACATAAATATTTTACTTGGGCAAGAATTTTTTGTACTTAAGAAACATTAGATGTAATTTATAGCCACATGTAGATGCAGTACCTGTCATTAAGGAGAACTTTCGAAACTACAGGAAGTAAGTCCTCTAGTCGCATATATTTTGGAAATTCTCGGTCTTCAATCTGAAAGTAAACATAATGAAATATATCATAATATGCATATTAATAAATATAAAAATGCTAGTAAATAAAAATAAAATTACCTAATTACCCAGTATATTTAGCGAATAATGTAAAAAGTTTAACTAAACATTTTTAAACACATCCCCTTTATTAGCATTACCATTTCTAATATTTAATTAGCTTTGTCATTATCTCTCTCTAATCTTTTATCACACTACCGTTAGTGCCCACTTTTGTTTGATTTAAAATGACAGTTGAATTTAGTACATATATATATTTTCTAACATTCTGCATTGCCTTTTATCTATTGTTATCTACTGTTATTCATTCTATTATTGCGTTAATTAGTTTTATTTCTTATTATTACGGAGATATGGAAAACTGCATATGAACGACAGCAGGCACCTTTGAGAACGGTGTCAGTACGGGATATGTCCACCGTGGAGTGCAATGTAACATTCTACACGTCTTGTCATGCTTTGCACAACATTATCCAGCAGCTTTTGGGGCAAGTTATTCCACTCCTCTGTCAGTGCACGGATGAGGGTGTTCTTGTTTGTTGGAGGATATTTTCGACCAGCAAGTCGCATCCCCAAACATTGTCTATGGGGTTCAGATCTGGAGAACGTGTTTGCCATAGGAGGCATTGAATACCCTCACTGACTAGACAATCCTAAACAGCTTGTGTTGTTGTTGTTGTTGTAGTTGCTTATCCTCCAGTGTCTGACGAAGTCAGACGAAATACATAAGTCCGTTGACTCTCAGACAGTTGAGTACAAGGTGTGGATTGCAATAGATACCGTCCTTGGAGAGACCCATGCCATCCATTATATGGTCTGCAGAAGCCTGATGGTCGTGGCACTTGGTGCAGACGGCGAAGACCTTCCTGCCCTCATTAAAAGATATGCACTTGAAGTGATCGTAAGCTAGTCTAGAAAGTACAGGCTGGGAGCCTCTGTCACACGGGAGGTCTAGAGTCAATCCCGGCTTTTTACCCATATACCAATGATGGGTGGGGGGATCCAGTCCACCAACATTTTTGACTTTTCCCAAGAATATAATTCCAGAAAAGTCAAGGCGGAAGAGGGAGGGGTGGAGAGGCTGCAACCCTCCTTAGCAAGTCAATCCGCCACCTCATTACCATGAATGTCCACATGAGCGGGAATCCAGTGAAATTGGACATCATGATTTAACGAGATCAGTTTTAACCAGAATAGAGATACCAGTCCTGTCACCTACAAGTATCCAAATATTAAGGTGGTGGAGGGAGCTCAGGATGGCAGATAGAATCCATAAGTCGCCATAATCCTTCTCTGGAAGGATAGTCTCGAGTCCCAGATCTATTGCTATCAATTCACTTCTGATGACTGAGCAGAAATTAGGATAACGACGACAAAGGGTCAAATTGTTTCGACGGATCTCAATAAAAATGCCACTACCCACAGGATCGTCAATTTTACTGACAGCTAATGTTTAATGACATGGTGCATTGTCGTCCAAGAACACAAATTTATCATCTATAGCACCACGGAAAAGGCTAACATGAGGCAGTAGAACGTTATCAATGTATCGTTGGCCGGTCATAGTCCCAGTTGCAATCACATGTAGGGGCTTACGGCCATTGATCATGATTCTGGCCCATACCATGATACTGTATGTCGGATATTGGTCCCTTTTCTGAATATTCGATAGATTCTTCTATACGATAAGCAGTGCCACTCTCATGCCAGATCAGTTGGCGTCAACAATCCAATGACAGACTGAACCTACTCTAATCTGAGGATAGTACTCAAGCCCAGTCCTGTTCGGTCCAATTGCGATGCTCACGACACCATTGCAAACTGGCGTATGGTGCAGTCTGGAGAATGGGACATACACAAAAGGTCTGCGGGCGTATAGTCATCCTCCTCCCAAACGTCTAGCTACAGTTTTCCGGAAGATCCGCTGTCCTGTGGTAGCAAAGAAACTGATTTACCACCTGCTGAGCTATGGTGCGCCGGTCCCTTTTTGCCGATATGACAATGTACCTGTCACCTGCAGGCGTTGTACTTCTAACACGACCACCTCCTTGACGCTTGCTGCACATTCCAGTTGTTTTAAATGCTTGCCACAGCCGTAAAACAACACTATGGGTGATGTCGAACTCCGTAGAAACATCTGTTACTTTCCACCCTTCTTCGATTTTTCCAATAATATGGCCATGCGTGAAATCATCTAAGTGATATCGGGAAGACATATCGATAATTTCAAGTTCGTCAATTAAATATTTTCCGTAAAATTTTCATTTGGAACAACAACTGTTCACAAGCGTCAAATCCTTTAAATCTCTTATCAGCGCTATCACGTGAGGAACAGGCATGGAATTGAAAAATTTGCATACGGACACCTCTTCTTACTGTATCCCGTACTTGTTCGAATTTTCCACATTTTGCTCCCTTTCATTTTGTGGTTTCTATGGATGTTAGTGTCATCCGTCCTTAGCAATTGTCATGCAGTGTATATATATATATATATATATATATATATATATATATATATATATATATATATATATATATATATATATATATATATATATATATATATATATATATATATATATATATATATGTATATATATATATATATTGCGATATTTTTTATGGTTGCACTTAACACTCATTTCGCTTTATGATTGCATTAAAAGTTTAAGTGCAATATGATTTTAATGGGAATCTAAAATGATGTAATGTTAATGTTTAAAACACACAATTTCGAAAGTAACTTTGATGTCTATTATTCGCTACTTTTGAGCGATTGACTGTCATTTTAGAAAGTTAGCAAAATTACCGTTATAATGGTACCAAATAAATTTTATAATGCAAAGGAAAAGGAATAATTTCCTACCTCACGTTGTCAACATCTTAAGTACATAATTTTTGTAAGTAAAATTCATTTGTTTTATTGAAAACTGAAGGTATTAGAAATATAATTAAAAAATAATAAAGATAATTTAGCTGAATTTTTTTTAAAATAACTTAACATGCCTTTTCTTGAATCTCCCTAAGTTCGGCGGTTGAGATGACCCGTCCCAAAGCTCTGAGAATTGTTCCTAAATGTCTGAAATAAATTTTTTAGAATGTTAGTAATTGATAAATGCTATTATATAAAATAGTTATTTTTGATTCTCGTATTTTAATCACAAGAAAAATGCTCAGGAAAATAATGTTTCATCATGGAGTCTCAAGCAGCATAAATTCAGGCAAACTTAATAATTCTGGCAAGCCCTGTACATTCTGGCAAGCCCTGTACTTAATAATTCTGGCAAACCCTAAATACTATTCTGGTGACCCTTCTTACTTTTCTATGCAAAAAATATTAATATTATGTAATTTTCTTCTATTTTTTAAGATATGTAGTTCTCGTGTCGGAAACTTTCCAAATCTAACCATTACTGATCGATAGAATTAATTTTAATGATAACGCAATTAAATATTTAGCCACATGAACAGTGGCTTGGCATTTTTCCACAATAATCAATCATGTACTTAACTATTAGATTTTTATATATGGTGTATATAAATAGTTTTGACAAAATAAGAGGGGCGACAGTATCCATTAAGAGGAATAATATTTACTATGGAACCTAGGGTTGTATTACACTCTGAGTGTCAGAAAATAGTAACTACGAAACACGTCCAACAAGCACAAGTCGCCACTTCGGACGACAAAGCTGTCGTACCGGAGAAGTATCACACATCCAGAACATCACCGTCACTTCTTGACTGCCACATATCCCAGACGGTGGATTGAACCTGTGGCTTGGCCTTCACGCTTACCAGATCTCAACCCACAGGACTTCTTCTAGGGTCACATAAAATCACTCGTGTACGAGACGCCTCTGGACTTCGTAGAAAATTTCGTCACGAGAATCGTTGCAGCGGACAGGATAAACACGACATCAGGTGTCTTTGAAAGGGTGCGCCAGTCGTTCATTAGCCATTGTGAATTGTGCAACGGCACCCTTGGCCGTCAATTTGAGCATCTACTTTGAGTCTTTCTCTGGTGTAAATAACTATGATTGTGCAACTTATGATTATGTTAATTCTCCTTATTTTCACTGTTGAAAGTTAAACTTTAACTTTACGCTTTTCTGGCACTTAGAGTGGAAAGCGACCCTAGGTTCTATTGCAAATATTGTTCGTCTTGATGGGTACTGTCACCCCTCTTATTTTGTCAAAACAGTTTATTTACACCCTGTATACCATAAAAGTTATTAATTTAAACAATTGTATTCCATCAAATTGTAGTATTTTCAGTAAACCTACATTCCTATATTTTTCCGTGGGAATTTAATATTTTCAATGTCCTTATTTTTCAAAGTAATCTAAATATTGTATATATTTTTTTCGATTACATTTATCAACTTAAACTTTCTGATTTATGCAAATTTTAATTTGTTTTCTACGAGCACCCGCATGAGCTATGCTTACCATGTAATCGTTCTAAGTTGATTCATCTTCATATGTATTCGGTTCAGCGAATCTGATATAAACACTTACTTTAATTTAGCTCTTCCATTTCTGTCTTCATCAAAAACTTCAAAAGCTGCTCGTATTTGCTTTTCAGTGTAATCTTCATAAGGACTTTTACCTATATGTAAACGAAAAAAATGTTATACACTGCGTTATTTATAATATATATTTTATATTTATATTATATTTATAGTGAGTGTAATATTGTACTAAATGCCGAGCTATAGCTTCAAAAATGCAGTTATTGTAGTTAGAATTTAATTATTGGTTCTTCTCAAGATTCTACTTCTCAAAATTTTATATATGTTACTAAAAACTCCCGCTTCCAGTTATGATTCCATTTTCAGTTCAAAAAACTGGAATTTATTTTAAACATATATTTCTAAAGATTGGTTGAAGCTTATGGTATAACTAGTATGGATTCAGAATTAAATTCTAGAGGAGATAGGGTTCTCAAGTTAGTTCTAGAGGGAACACTTTGAATTTTAAATTTAGGAACACAAAATTTTCTGAAACACCTCTTTTTTAGAACTGGTTACAAATATAGATCAGATAAGGACTGGTATAAGCTCAGTATTAAATTTTGGAAGTGGTACAGAGATTCACAGAATATTTCCACTTCCAGTTCGGTCGATGTCACTTCCAATTCGAAAATATACGCTTGCATTATTGAAACATCTATTTCTCAGAATATGTTATATATATAGCTTAGATTATGATTGATATGGATTCAGCATCTGAATCTGGAAGGGGTTTACTAAATATTTACACTTCTAGTTCTTTATCCCTTTCCGGTGCAATTATTACTTTCCCTGCAATACATGGTAATGTATAGGGAAAGGACGAGAATCATGCCGAAAATCTCAACTAGAGTTTTCGATGGATCTACATGTTTTGGGACCTCCAGAATACGGAAATACTATTTTTAGCATGACGTCTGTGTGTGTGTCTGTGTGTCTGTCTGTGCAATGTATGTATCCACTCTAATTCAAAAACTAATAGGTCGAATTTCATAAAATTTGGTAAGTAAGCCACTTGGAGGAGACCTTGGTGTGATTAGATTTTGGTACAATTAAGTAAAAAATAACCCACCTATTTTTGCGAAAAATCTCATGTATCCGCTCTAGCTGAAATACTAATTGACCAAATTTCACAAAATTTGGTAGATACGTGACTTGTGGGATATTCTAGTAGATTTATTACGATTCGGAAAAGAACAACCTGCCATTTTTTATGAAAAGACCCGCAAAAATTGCTAAAATCTAAAAAAAAAAAGCTGCGTATGTTCAAATGTATCAATTAAATGCTTGTTTTACATGTAATTTTTGACGAGGAAAAGAATAAGAACAACTCTAGTACACTACCACTAACCGTTCTCGAGATTTTTGAGATCTTTCGCATTTTAGTTGTGCCGCCTTTGGAAAAATGTCCAATTACCAAATAGAAATTGAATTAAAAATGAAAATTTAGTGTTATTTTGTACAATTAACTTCAATTTAAGGATATATTAAAGAAATAAAGAGAAAATGAATTTGAGTCTGCAGGGAAAGTCATGTGCTGCCCACATCAGATTTTTTTCCTTTGAAATTTCTATTTCCCAAGATGGACTATAGATAGAGCTTAGGTGATGACTGATATGAATTCATCGCTGCATTCCAAAGGAGGTCAGTGGTTTACTAAAATGTTTTCCTTCCAGATATTTTTCCCTTCCGATTCAAACAAAATTTTTGACACCTACTCTCAGGATCGGCTATATATAGATGCTAACTGAAATGAATTCAACATGGAATTCAGAAGGCAGCGTGAGGGAAATTTCCCTAGGGATTTTCATTTTCCGTTCTAGGGATGACACTTGTAGCTGTTTTTAATATTTGCATGGCTATCTATATAAATAAAATTGAAAATCTGTCTGTCTGTCTGTCTGTCTGTCTGTCTGTCTGTTTGTCCCATCATCACGGGAGAACGGCTGAACCGAATTTGATGAAATTTTGTGGGTAGCCTAGAAATAGCACCACTTAAAATTTAGTCTATGGTTGGAATTTCTACGGCCAGTGGTTCTCGAGATATTAGTAAAAAACGAAACTTTCGTTTGTCTCATCATCACGAGAGAACGGCTGAACCGAATTTAATGAACTTTTGTGGGTTGCCTTGAAATAGCCCCCCATAAATTTTGCCCAAGTTTCAAGTTTCTAAGACCAGAGGTTGTCGAGATATTAATGAAAAACCGAACTTTTTTTATAGGAGTTCTACTCTCCAACTCCGTGGTTTATCCAAACGGAAAGGATAAAAATCGTTTGTTTAAAGCGTCAAAGGGAATTAAAACTTTATTTTTGAGTTTGATGCAGGATTTTTGCATTAAATAGTCACTATCTGAAAGCATGAATTGTTTGAAACATGAATTTAAACGGAAAAATCTACCTCCATGTTTTTACATGTATTAACCTCCATGTATTTCACAAGCTTTTACTCAACGATTAGAAGTATAAAGAAATTAAAATGGTTGTTTAATTTCGCATTTTATGAGGAAGATTCTATCTTATATCATGTTGCTCGGCAAAGGAATGGAATTAAATGTGTTTGTTAATGATTATTATTATTTTTTCTATTTGTATAATAAATAAATGGATGTAAAAATATATTTTATAAATAAACGGTTTAATTGTTCTTTTAATTATATATATTGCGGACTGCGTACATTACTTTTATTTATTTTAGCAAAGAGGTTTCAAGCTCATATATTGTGTTTAGCTAATAAACTCATAATAAATGAACGGTTTGATTGTTCTTTTAATTATATATATTGCGAACTGCGTACATCACACTTTTATTTATTTTAGCAAAGAGGTTTCAAAGCTCATATATTGTGTTTAGCTAATAAATTCATTTAGCCGATTGTTGAAGCAGAAAAAGAGTAGAACGGATGTATGTATCTTCTAATACAATTTTAGTGTTTTCATTTAGTATATATACAGACGGGATATGGATATTTTATTCTTCAGATCTGCAAATTTAGAGCTACGAATTTAGCGGAATATCTCTAAATAACTTGGTAACTTTTCTTAAACTTTACTAAATTAGAGGAAATATCTCCAAATTAATAAAAATGACCCAAATCAATGAAATTAAATTTGTTTTTTTAGAATAGAGTACTGAAATGATGTTTCTGTAGCATTTGTCGGTCAGTCCATCCATCCTACTTAGTAACGCATTTAACTACTTTTTTTAATATCACTAAATTGATAAAAATATTTGTAAATCCATAAAAATATCATGGAGACGAAAATGTCGCCAAACCTTCCATGGAGATCACATTATTCAGACGACATGATTTCCATCAATTTATTAGGAGCAGATGATATCATGTCGCTTAGCAACGGATCCAATGTGTTATGTGTCATACGATTTTTATTAAATCTAATAAAAATATGTATATAAAATAAATTTCATTGACATTGCATTTTTGACTGGATAATATCAATTGCGGTCTTCAGGTTTAAACATCATTATTATTGATATTTCGGGGACAGTTGATTCAGGAATTATTGATATTTTCAAATTATTATGCCATTGTTTCATTATGACGAAAATTGTTGAAACTCATATATAGTACGTTGTACAAGTAATCTTCTACAAATGCATGGGTATATCTTCTAATCTACGACAATATAAGTAGTACAGGTATATTGGCAAAATTTTTATATATATTGGCATATATTGGAATCAATTACGACCTTCTGGTATTAAGATTACGGGGATTTTTGATACTTTCAATTTATTACGTCATCTTTTTTATTTTGGTAAATATTTTTAAGACTCATATTACAATATGTTTAAGCTTCTACTAACACACTGGCATATTTTCTAATTTGCGACAATATAAGTAGTACGTGGTTGCATATATTAATTCAATTTTTTTTTTGTGAGTGAATTTGTTTACAAAAGGGGCCAAGATATTTTATTCTTCAGATTTGCCCGTGAAGATAATTTTGCATAGTGAGAACAGATATTCTTAAACTTCTCTTTATGAGCAATAAATTTAATATTTTATCAGAATTTGCACATGATTGCGAATTATAAGTTTTTTTATATTATATACTCCGTACGAAGGACGGGTATGCTGCTAGTACTAAATATGTATGAAAAAGGTGCATATGTATGCAAAAGATGCGTCCATATGCATAAAGATTTATGCCAATACTAAATATGTATGTATATAAAAATTCTTATTAGTTGCGTCATAATTGAAGGATATACATTATTGACCACAATATGACGGCTCCTTAACAGATGACAAGGGTCCTTCGTAAAATTCTTGATGTAGTTACAATTTTAATTTTACAAAATTGAAAACTTGTAATAAAGTCATTTTTAATGGGGTGTATGTTTTAAGTATAGATACATTCAAATAGACTATTTACTCTGTATTATAATTTTAAACAGTCTAATAGTGTTTGTGTTTTATACATATATTAAGCATTTAACTTTCATAAAAATTCTAATATTGTCTTTGTTTTATGCATATATTAATCATTTAACTTGCATAAAAATTCTAATATTGTCTTTGTTTTTTACATATATTAAACATTTAATTTGCATCATAGTTGGCTATAGTGAAAATTTACTAATAGTTTTTAAATAAATAATAAGTGCCAAATATGCATACCTGTTTTAACAGCAACTCTACTTTTTTCACCCATTATAACTATATCTTGAATTCAAAATATTCGTTGTATATGATTCCGATAGCTGGATTATAGAATTACAACTGAAATAGTAAACAAGTGGACAATCTTATGAAAAGATCAGTATTAATATTAACACACATTGGAAAAAAATATAATTTCAGCTAATTATCTCATAAATATGCATTTTTTGCTCTTAAAGAAAGTATAAAGAAACTAGAAAAAAATACTCATGAAAAAGTTGCGATCGCGCTTAAAATACGTAAGTACTTAGTTGTGATGATAATAATTATATTATATATTAAAGCGTATAGTGGATAAATCACACTTATGTATTAGTTTGTAAAAGGTTTGCGTTATGTAATTTAAGAATGTGCGCATATAAACCCTCCAATTGCTTCTACATCAAAGCATTTACTTTACTGAAATGGAAATATTAATATTGTCATTAATTACACCTTTGTAATTTAATTCCCTTATGTTATAGTTATGGCAATTAGCAATAGACACGCTATTAATGGGCCGTTCTTACCAAAATTATTAGTAAAGCGACTCTACCATTTATAATATAAAGTCAGCACATACATTCCACGTTTTATGACCCATGTGCCATTTTTATCAGCTTCTTTTTCTATCATCAGACTCTCATGATATTATTTTATGCTGTCTCTGTCTAATGCATTTATATATTTTTTTTAGTTCAGTAATTCATAACATTGCTTTGGGCACGTCCTCCTCCTTGATTTAATTGGTCCAACGTAGTGTTTCTTTTGCCCAATGTGCATCATCTTATTGGATGAGCCATCGCCCCTACTGTGACGCATAAACTGACAGGACTTGGACATAGCCGGTCTGTCTCTGAGCCTGGGGTTATGTAAACTTATTCATATGATTTATTTTCCCTAAATATTTCTTGAATTTTGTGTAATCGTTGTCACCACTCAGTTTCATCCTTTGTTACGTATCATCGGCTTGTTACGATGACACATCTTATTGCTTTGGGAATTTGATAGACTTTACGCTCTTTATTATCTTGGTAAATTAATATTTCTAGTTTCACAATAAAATGTCAATCTTAAAAATAAGAAAAATGTAAATTCATACGATTTATTTCTAAATTAAAATTGCAGAAAATATCTTATTAATTAGCTTAAAATAAATGCCAGTTAATATTTGCATATAAAATCAAATACAAGATCCAACAACGCATCATATTTTCATCAAAAATATAGAGTGAAAAATTGTATGATCAGAACAATTTAAAATACCTAGCGATACCAACTGTAACCGCAACTGTTGAATTAAAAATAATAAAGAACTATATCTATATATCTTCCTCAAAAGATGGACATATATAGCTAACATAATTGGAATAACTATCGCAGCCATATTTTTTAAATTAGAAAATTATATATTAATTACATATTTCTGACAATGCGTCAAGTCAAAAGGCCTTGGTGATATTTTATGTACATTAATAAATATTTCATCTAAATTTAGCGCATGTGCATTTCCTATCTTATTCAACCCTTAAGATTTATTTCTTTATCCTGTTGTAAAACACCATATGTTAACAAACTTCCAAATCAATAAATTTCTACCACTATGATTTATCATTTTTAAGGTGGTATACGATAGTATGAAGGAGTACCGCACGGCATCGCGGGGTATGAATGTTTATAAAGTTTTAATAATTAGCATCATCTTTCATGAAATCCGTGGATTATGTACTTGAGGGATAATTGTTTTTTGTCTTAAACAGTATTTCGTCTTATATTTTTAAATGCTTTTGTTTTATTTCAATATGATTGGTACAACTAAAAACTTGAGGATTGGCGAATTCCGAGATTTTCTAAATGAAAGAAGTGGAAATTCGACGTCTGTGTCAAGCTATATACATTCAAAAATATTTTCTGCATTACTATCTACAAAATATATCTTGAAGACCACCAAAAACATTTGAGAGGATTTTGCGATTACGAAGGGTCCCTGATTTTACCAACATTTCGTTTTATAACAAAATATACATTTATATATACATTTTTCGGACACTTTTCTACGTTCTTATTCAGGTAATATGCACGGTACATCATCTTCGCAATTAGAAAGGGCAATTACAATTTTGACAAAACCCTGTTTAATACCTAAACCATATATATTTTAGGTATTTACTATTTACCTGCGTTCACGTCTGCATAATATACATGAAACTGTCTACCCAAGTCTGGTGCGAATCGCTTGTATTGGTTTTTAGACAATGAATGGCTAATGATTTGACACCCTTCCTAGCACAAACCGATAAAACATATTTATAGTATCAAGGGACACCACGGATATATATTTACAATAAAACTCAACTTGTAATTAAGTCATGATCACAACACTATTCTTAAAACTACAGCAGTTAATGTAAACGTTTGCTGCTGAAAGCATATATATATATATATATATATATATATATATATATATATATATATATATATATATATATATAAGTGGTGTAGGTCATAATCACCATTACCATACTTTCCTCTAGCTTAGCGCAGGAAAAGGGAAAGTTTAAAAATATTTTGCTGATAAATTTAAAATTTATCATATCCATTTAAAAATAAACTTATATTGTAATCTCTATGTATTTTTTTAAGCGTAGACGTCTTCAACAATTTGAAAACGTTTTTCCTTATAAATGAAAACATTTAAATATGATTTAAATAACATGACATTTGTAGATTTTTATCCACCTTGATAAACGAAGTCAAAACACATTTCCTTTATTCGAAATAGAATAATGGCGAAGAAAATATAACGTCATATATATATATATATATATATATATATATATATATATATATGCAAATCTATTCTAAATTTTCAGATAGCATTCTTCATACCTCTTGAATGTTTTTATATATTAAGAACTCTATGGTTTTTATCCACACATATCTAAATAAAACATAAAGTCATTTTCGCTTTTAAGATAAAAGTTTAATTAGGTGTGTATTTTATGCTAAGTCTCATTGTTTTACAGATTATAAATTAAATTATTTGAAGAATCAAATTAAAAAAGTACATATATATATATATATATATATATATATATATATATATATATATATATATATATATATATATATATATTATCTTTCACTCTTTTATTAGTATATTGTATTTAACATAATAAATAATTGACTGAAACTTAAATTATATAAATAGAAACAGACGATTGTTTCAAAAACAAATTGTGTTTCCTTCTTTAGTGTGAAAATTTTAACCTCCTTACTCACATCTTAACGAATTAAATCCTATTCATAATTATAAATAAATAAAATAATTAGTATCTTTAAAATGTCTTTCATCTGTTCTGTTAGCAAAGCATTACTTTAAATACAGTATAAATACATTAATGCAATTAAATATCGGTGTTATAACTAACAATTTTTATTTCCAAAATGAATGATGAATTTTTTATTCCAATATTTAATGAAAACACTGCATGTTTTTATGAATATCATTGTTTCCACATCGCTCTGTCATCTTAAATTATGATGTAAACAAAAGTCAAGAAAGTAATATAATTCTAAACCATTTATACGTAAAATATTCTCGACCATTTTAGTGTAGTATACGTAGTTGAAGATTTTCGCTTTATTGCTTCATAAAATTGCAATTTACTTCCCTACCCAATTCCATATGTGGTTGACAATTATACGCAATATGAATAAATATCCATATTCTTATATAAATAATTTGGCGTGTTTCAGAAAGTTTTATGTGGAACAATTTGTTAAGATTATGATTAAAAATTATTTTCAGAATAATATCCATATTTAAATTAATAGTAAATGTTTTAGGTATAAATGTAAAACATCTATATATTTGCCTTTTAGCTGAGTGAAACTGACAAAGATGCAATACACATCACAAAATGCAGAAGGTAGAAATTTGAATATTTGCATACACATGAGACATTCTTAAATCTTTGAATTTCCTCAACATTTAAATTTGAGTAATTTTTTCGAGCAATCTTTCAACTACAGCTCAAAGCTGTTAGGCACACAAAATTTATTTTGAAAATAATGCGCAGGAAAAATACCCTAAATTTTCTTGATTAACTCCATTGCTGTAAAACCCACATTCCACAAGATATTTTAATTTAGATGAACAGCAGACAAGTTGTTCAATTTTATAATTTTCTTGTCTGTCTCAGCGCCCATAAGGAATGAAGATAGTGAAGATGAAACACATAAGGCGAGAGCGACTCGGGTTTGTCACACTAGAAACGATTGTTTGTTTATGGATTAAACAAACAACACGTCGTCGCAAATCTTGCATTTTATATAGGAGGATAGATAGAATAAAGCGCATCATAATATGAGCAAAAGTTGCAAAATATTTGCATATGAACACCAAACATTTCTTAATTTGTATACGACTTCCAAATGAATTCTCAATTTGTATATGACAACCAACCAATTCTCAATTTCTATACGACCTACCACATAATTTCGTAACAAACCAATTCACACTTTTATACGACCCCAACCACTTTGTAATCTGTATGTTATCCCCCAAAACTATTAGTAATTTGTTTGCAATAACACAAAACCAATCCGCAATTTGCTTACGACCCTCAAACAATTGTAATTTATATACGACGTTCCACCAAGCAATTTGGAATTTCTATACGTCCCCCTCCAAAATAGATTTCCGTAATTTGTTTACGATCCTTAAGCAATTCGTAATTTGTATTGGATCACCACTAGCAATTCGTAATTTATTTACGACTCTCAAACAGTTAGAAATTTGTGTAAAGCCACTTCAAATAATTCGTAATTTGTTTAACGTACATGTGAGATATGATTATGTATTAAGTCCAAACGTCTTTTGAGATTCAAAACTTTTATTAAACGCATTGGTGTCCCATTTAGTGACGAATAGCCGTTTCACCTGCGTGAAGTTTGGTCAATAAAGAAAATCATACCCATGTTTATTCGCCTATACGTGTTTCTGAAGATGGAAATGTTTCGAAGACAAAATTTATCTTACTCTAGTTTCGAACGGGCTTCAAGTAAATTGAATATTATGCACAGTAATACGTACGACCAATTTATCATCCAAATTCGAACATCTTAAGAATTAAGGAGGGTAAGGAGAAGGGTAAAAGAAAAAAAATAGATAATGTTTTGAAAACTTTATTTACTGATTGACACGTGCGTTTTAATATTTTCATCTATATATATAAAGAAGAAAAGTATGTATGTATGTATGATCCAACATCACGGGAGAACGGCTGAACCAAATTTGATGAAATTTGGTGGGTAGTCTTGAAATAGCCCCACTACTTAAAATTTAGTCCATGTTTCGAGTTTTTAACTCCAGGGGTTGTCGCGATATTAATGAAAGACGAACCTTTCGTTTATCTCATCATTATGGGAGTACAGCTGGAACCGAATTGAATTTAATGAAATTTTGTGGGTAGCTTTGAAATAGCCCCCCATAAATTTAGTCTAAGTTTCGAGTTTCTAAGAACATGGGTTGTCGAGATATTATTAGAAAACGAAACTTTTCCCTAGGAGTTCTACTCTCTAACTCCATGATTTCCAATGAAAAAGGTTGGAAAGCATTGGTTTAAAACGTGAAAGTCAATTAAATCTCAGAGTTTTGTGGGAGTTTATTGAACGTATTAGTCACTTTTGAAAATCGCAGGTTTGAAATATGAATTTAAATGGAAACGCTATCAACATGGTTTATTTTTCACGTGCTTACTCAACAAATTTTATTAATTTGAATAATAAAAATAAATGAATATAAAATATCTATCTATCTATCTATCTATATATATATATATAAAGAAGAAAAGTATGCATGCATGATCCAATGGATCTGATTGGCTAAAGAGTGGCAAATCAGATCTATCTTTTTTTCTTGCATAATGCAAAAAATTTACTTCTTTCACATTGAAAACACAATACATAATATTCATGACCCTATATGTTCCGGTGTAATTTTTATCAGAGATTTGCATCGTAAATCCAGAGCAATGGCGGGTAATCGCTGCTATCTATATCTATAAAGAAGAAAAGTATATAAGTATGTATGTATGTATGTATGTATGCATGATCCAACATCACGGGAGAACGGCTGAACCGAATTTGATGAAAATTGGTGGGTAGTCTTGAAATGGCCCCACTACTTAAAATTTAGTCCATGTTTCGAATTTCTAACACCAGCTGTTGTCGCGATACTAATGAAAGACGAAACTTTTGTCCCATCATTACGGGAGAACAGCTGCACCGAATTGAATTTAATGAAATTTTTGTGTAGCCCCCCATAAATTTAGTCAAAGTTTTGTGTTCATAAAACCGGGGGTTGTTGAGATATTAACGGAAAAAAAAACTTTTTTCTAGGAGTTCTGATCTCTACCTCCATGATTCCCAACGAAACAGATTGGAAATAGTTGGTTTAAAACGTGAAAGTCAATTAAATCTCTGAGTTTTGTGGGAGTTTATTGAAAGTATTTGTCACTTTTGAAAATAGCAGGTTTGAAATAAGAATTTGAATGGAAACTCTATTAGCATGGTTTATTTTTCATAGGCTTACTCAACAAATTTTATTAATTTAAATAATAAAAATACATGAATATAAAATCTCTCTCTCTCTCTCTCTCTCTCTCTCTATATATATATATATATATATATATATATATATATATATATATATATATATATATAAAGAAGAAAAGTATGTATGTATGATCCAACGGATCTGTTTGGCTAAAGAGTGGCTAATCAGATCCATTTTTTTCTTACTTAATGCAATGGATTTACTCCTTTCATAGTGAAAAACCAATGTATGAGATTCACGACCCTATTTGTTTCGGTGTAATTTTTATCAGAGTTTTGCATCGTAAATCCCGAGCAGCGCCGGGTAGCCGCAGCTAATAATACTCTAAAAAAGTTATCTCCACAAAAAATTTGTGCAACATATGTGTGTAAACATCAAAACAAAATAAAAATGTATAATCTGTTTATATAAACATTAAAGAAAATGAATGGAATCATTTCTTTGGTAAATATTCCTGCCTTAGTAAATATTCATGATTTTTGATAAATATTCATGAACTTTAATCAGTGTTTTTAATATATTCACCGAATATATATTCATGTACAATGCTTTTTTCATTTTAAAGTTAATGATAGTAAATCTTTACAGAGTAGTGTAGTAATTAACACGTTTTTGCACGTTTAAAGAAATCCGAATTTAGGCTCCGCCCAATAGTTTCTAGCCAATAGACTCTCGCCTCAGTGTGTTTAGTTTTCACCATGAACTTGTGTTGAATAAAAAGGACTATCTTAAACAATAAAACAAGAAGTGTGTGTCTGTATCTGTACAGTTTGAAGCTGGAAATCTAAGCGTCGTGCAACCAAAAATAGCTAAGCTTCATGCGATCAGTCTTGCGTCCATCGTGTCCATATAGTACACAGGAACTTCAGGACCTTGACAGGTGTACCTTGATGGCATTTTTTAAAACTCTAATTGGTTTTTAAGTTATTTTATGTTTCAGCAGGATTTTCAGCGATATTCACCATTTTTCCACGGTTCGGTTCCGTGGTGATTGAAAATAATATCATAAAGTTTCCAACTTAACACCATAAAAAAGATCGAAGAATTCTCTTTCGAACAAACTTTGAACAAAATTAGTACCATCAACAGACGAACTTTCCGGAATTTATAAATACATATATATATATATATATATATATATATATATATATATATATACTTTTTGTGTTTTGAAGATGTCTCCATATTTAAAATTGCGATATGAAAACAATTGACTGGCAATCTGACTTCTATAATTTAACAGCAGTTCATTTAATATTACACACTGTTCCAAAATAAAAAAAACATCCTGAAGTCATCAGTTCTAATGAATCATTAAGTAATCATCAGTTAATGAACTATTAAGTACAAGTTTTATTACGTATAAATATATCGCTAATTTTTGAGCTTCCGCAAAGACTGTCGAAAAATTATGTCCCTTCGCGTACGTGCATAAACACCAATAGCCTGAGATTGTAAGTGTTCTTGGAATTTGGCAAGAAACATCCTGATGTGAAATCTCATTGGGGAGGGGAAAATAGTTTTGAGCCAATTTGTTCCTTTAACGGTTTCATGACCAGTCAAAATGGAGATTAAATGGAGTACCTATTGGAAATATAAAATCTCAAGATCTCATGGACGTTGTAGGAGAAAAGCCCAGGAGAGGATTTGATCCCCCCTTTAAACTTCTAGTCAACAGAAAAGATAATAGAAAAAAGGAGATTCATAAAAGGACAGAGTTTAAGTCGAAGTTGTGCTTGGAGGGGGGAAGTGTGACGAGCGAAATCATACCCATCGTCAAATCTTCAAAAGGGGAGTAACTGGGACTTAAGAAGGCTTCCAGCAAAAATAGAGAAATATAAGTTGGGAAATAGAGGCGCCCCGAGGGGCGCAGAGCC
This sequence comes from Amaurobius ferox, assembly GCA_951213105.1. Lineage (NCBI taxonomy): Eukaryota > Metazoa > Arthropoda > Arachnida > Araneae > Amaurobiidae > Amaurobius > Amaurobius ferox. The sequence goes on from OX578148.1 coordinate 121,445,747, forward strand.
TTGATCTTAGACGGGCAAAGGGGGGAGGGTTCTGGCCAACTATTCACTAGTTCCCAAAAGCAAGATAGTAGTACAGATATGGTGAGAAGTCAAAAACTAAAATGGAGCGCAATTATAAAACTAGCTAGACGGCTCAGCTTGCTGCGGAGGTAAATATCCCGTACTTGACTCCCAGGTAACGACGGAGGGCGTTCGCGCACTCTCTCGTTCCTAGGGTGGTACAGTGGGAATATCCCCCAGTGGGATATTGCTGAGCGTGGGATTATTGAAATATAAAATGTATGTTGTTTGCGGAAGGTGTGGGCAATATGCAAATTGGTTTAATTAAACTGTGATTGGTTAAAATTTAGATTTAAATTGTGTCGATTGGTAGATTTTGACATAAAACGCAGAGTCTCTTCAAGTGACGGTTTTCGACTTTGTGATTTTTACTTTCCTTATATACATAATGTATAAGGAAAGTATTGTGACGGGATCGAAAATTCGAATTCGAGTTTTCGATGGGAGAGCACGTTTCAAGCATCCCTGATCACGAATCAAACATTTTTGAAGTGGTGTGTGTGTGTGTGTGTGAAAGTGTGTGTGTGTGTGTGTGTGTGGAGACGATAACTGACGAACGAATGGACCGATTCAAACGAAATTTGGTACAAAAATCACAATCCGTAAACACTGGAAGCCTGTTGTTTTTAAACATAATCGAATGTTCAGAACTCCCCTAAAGTTTCGAGTGAAATTTTGAAAAAATCGTCTAAAATGCAAAACCCCTAATAATATTACGGAAATAGTCATTTCGTATGTAATTTTTTATTAGAAAACGATTAACATAAATTTTAGAACGCTAACGTGAACCGTTCTCGAGATATTGCACATTTTTCAAAAACATTATCAAAAAGTCATAAAATAAAAAATATATATTTCCTATTGAGAAACATGTTCACTTTTCATATGTAATACCATGCGATAAATTTGATGACATCATTCTCGTGGATCTAGCTTGTTTCATTCATGAGAAAAGATACTTCTAGTAATACTTTTGTATTTGAACGCCAATAGTCATTTATCTGCTATAAGAATAACTTATTTCTCCGTCAGTAAAGCTTGGCGTGATTTTAACGACGAATTTGGCGCAATGTCGCCAAATTGGCGACTTTTTAAAATGTTGCCAAATTAACGAAAATTTCGCCAAATGGATTAAAATGACGACTAATTGTCGAAAATTCAGTATATTGGAAAGAATATAAGTATCTACTATAAGAAAAACGTATTTTTGTTACTGTAAAAGTAGTAAATTCATTGCATTATATAAGGAAAGTGATGTGTTGCCCACATCAGATTTTTTTGTATGTGTGGGAAGGGGGGTGTGGCATATCGCACCGATGTACACAGATTGCATGCAATTTTGACTGTTATACGTATAAATAAAATTTATTTATTTTGTAATGTTATATAACTAGACTGCTATAACTCTCGAACAACGGCAGATACATTTTCTAGTATGATTATATAATAGGTAATTCCTGGCAAGTACATAATGGTGTAGAATACCGCATATCTAACCACAATGGATCCTGGGTTCACTTTCAAGCTTTAGGTATCGGTTTTAGTGGCTAAATTAGCTTTAATACTCTGCAGCTTTAAAAAATATTTTAAATACAATTGATATCGCCTATATAAAATTGGTCTTTAAATGCATTTGTAAGCATAACTTATTTAGTTGAATGTCTTAAATGTGATAACACTAAACTTTAAATGCTATGTTTTATACTGTTGAAATAATTTACTGAATACAAGTAATATTGGAAAAATTAAGTCTGCAGAATGATAAAATATGAAAAGAAAGCAAGTTCTGAATTTAAAGAGATGAAAGAAAGTATTTTATGTTTGCGCTGTCACATCGACCACACCCTAAACTTAATTAATAAATATTGTAGATGATATTTTTGAAATTTATAATTTCGTAATGAATATTAATTTTAAAGATTTTTTTAATAAACTACGAGGTTTCACCTCCTGCTCTCTACCGGAGAGTCCTCTGAAAGCCCAAGAGATTCGCCCCTAATTCCCTGAACCGTTAAGACCTACCACTGGACATAGCTTCGTTAGCTTGTTAACTCCGCCAGCGAAGCTGTCGGGCTCCCTTTGTTGTCCTTCGCGCACTGATCGATCGCACTTTTTACTATTTTGTGTTCTTCCTGGAATAAAAAACGAATTAGTTGTATTTTCCAAGTTCTCCATGACCAGACTACATATTGTTTTCTATCCAGTGAAATCTTCCAATCGCATAATAGCATAATATTGAGCAGTGTAAAAACATAACATGACATATATATATATATATATATATATATATATAAGATACAAAAATTTTAAGCCTTTCCCAATATTGCGCCTTTTTATTTCATAATCATTATTCCAACTTCCTATGTCATGTCCAGCACATATTGCAATTATATTAAAGTCTATACCACGCCACTAATACTAACAAAGTCTGCCAACACTTCCCTTTTCCCTCGACCATACCATATATGGTCACTAATCTTAAACTTTCATATATGTAAACTTTCTCATATGAAACATCATTCTCAATCACTTTTTTAAAGCCTAAAAGGCGAAGACAGCAAATGCCCCATTCCTCATATCCCTTCCTTTCCGATGTAAGTGTAATCTGTACTTGTGTGTGAACCAACGCAGACTGCACTGATATTTGGTAATAGGTGGTCGACGATCAGGAGTCGTCCAGGATATGTAACTATATTTGTTTCGAGTGTGATATAATAAAGTAGATTTTGGTAATATGGTCGTGCCTCATGCCAGGATTTGCACCAATATTACACACACACATATATATATATATTTATATGTATATATATATATATATATATATATATATATATATATATATATATATATATATATATATATATATATATATATATATATTATTATAAAATTAGCTTCTGAAAATAATTTATTTAGCTGGATTTCCATAAGTTTGAAAACATGTTTCCTTTCCTTGAAATATATTTTATATTCAAATTGAAGTTATTGTAATAATGTAGAATGCTAGACACATACATTTTAATGGATGTACAGATTTTGAGCATCTCATCACTGATATATGAATAATTTGGGATACCAAGCTATTAAACTGAAATTTCCTACGAATTTTTCAACCGCCAATAGTATGAGACCAATTATTAAATTTCAGGGAAATAGGTTTAGGATCAGGTCCTTTCAGTTTTGAAAGTTAAAAATAATCCATAAAATTATTAAGGCAAAAACAGTAGTAGTAGATATTTTTATATTTTTTTATTTAATAGTAAACGGAATAAATTATGATTTTAAATTGACCCATTACTGAGATACTGCATATTTAAACTAAAAATACATTTTTAAATAAGAAAATTATTTTTTACTATCAAATGAGACCCATACATTATAAATAATTTTAATTAGAAATAAATGTATCTCTTTACGCAAGCTATATCACAAGTCGAAACAATTTCCTTTCGGCAAAGCGCCATAGGTCGCAAAAGAAAATAAATGATTTCGATGAAATTCTGTATTTGGGTTTTATTCGACTCTGCAATAAACTTTATTGGTTCTTAACAAGATACAACCATAAGAATTGATTTGACTTTTACTTTCTGATGCTGTTTTATAAAGAAGGTTTTGTTTTACCGAAATTTTTTGAATTAGCACTTTTCGAAATTTGTTCGTCTGTGTATTTGAATGTAAATTGAGTTTCTGAATAATTCGTATTTCTTTGCGTTTTTTGAAAAAAAATCTGATGTGACGGCACTTTGGTTTCCTTACAAACACAATGAATTTACTTCTTTCCCAGCGAATTAATGGTGTTGAAAATCCACAGCACTATGTATTTGGTACTGGATTAATACCGTGCAAATTGAAATTTGGCGCCTTTGCCATCTTATTAGTTCAAACAGAATGATTCATTCAAACTCCCATGCAAATATTTCATCAGAACGGAATTTATATATTTAAATTACATCTCGTGAAATAAATAATTATTAATGGATTATAAACCCAAAGTTATTACAAAATATTTTCTCGAATATGTAATGGCATAGATACACGAAAATGATGTTAACATATTTGTCGTATGATATTGTATATTTGATAATATTTACAACTGTTATAACTTTATGTCATTTTTGTAAAATGTATTTTTAAAATGTCATATATGGAGAACGGTTACTACAAGTGTTCCAAAGTTAGTGTTATTCGTTTTCACCTAAAAAATTAGGCATGAAATAATTATTTATTTACCAATGTTAAAATTATTTATGTATTTTAAAATCGCACAATATATCGAGAATGTTGTATGCGAATGTTCTAAAACTTGTGCCTTTCCTTTTTAAATAAATATTATATGTCTAACATGATTAATATACAAGGGTTCGATTTTTTAATGCTTTTTTGTATTTAAATATTCATTCGAACATTTCGGGGATCTTTCGGATACTCAATTGCATTTAAAATCAATTTAGTTCTAGTATTTACTGCTTGTAATAATCGTATCAAATTTCATTTGAAGCGTTCCATTCGTTCGTGAAATATCGCATCCACAGACTCACGGGAACATGCACTAACATTAAATACACACACATACACACACACACACACACACACACATAGAGAGAGAGAGAGAGACAGACAGAGAGACAGTTAAAGACAGAGAGTGAGGCAGAGCGTGAGAGACAGAGAGAGAGGCAGAGAGAGATGCAGAGAGACAGAGGCAGAGAGTGAGCGGCATAGAGTGAGAGACGGAAAGAGAGACAGAGGGTGAGACAGAGATAGAGAAACAGACAGAGAGACAGAGAAAGGGGCAGAGCGTGAGAGACAGAGAGACAGACAGAGCGTGAGAGACAGAGAGGCAGACAGAGCGTGAGAGACAGAGAGGCAGACAGAACGTGAGAGACAGGGAGGCAGAAAGTGAGAGACAAAGGGAGAGGCAGAGACAGAAAGGCAGAGAGTGAGCTGCAGAGAGTGAGAGACGGAGAGAGAGACGGAGAGAGAGAAAGAGTGAGAGAGAGAGAGTGAGAGAGAGTGAGACAGAGATAGACAGAGATAGATGCACAGAGAGAGAGAGACAGACAGATGCAGAGAGAGACATAGAGAGATAGAGAACACTTTAAAAATGTTCGATTGAAGTTCAAGGATACCTAAAACATAATATTCAGTTGCAAAACTTCGAATTTTCGACCCCTTGCAAACCTTTCCCTATACATTATACTATGTATGTCTAGAACTTATAAACACAGAAATTCACCTCATAATGAACCAGAAAAAGTTCCAGAAGAAAATTAAAAGTCCTATTTTAATGCAAATATATGTTAAGCAACCACAAAAAGTGTTCTTACCCCTTGTATTCCGCAATACATCGGAAATACTTCTTGCTGCAGTTTGGCCTGCAGATTGTCAGATAAAGAAAAACGCGATATTCTCTTTTACAAGATGTAATCTCGATCCGCATGTATACTTTCGTCAAGTACCATGGCAATATCGATTAATAAGTGAATCTATGAAGAATGTTTTGGAGATTTTTCTGGATTTTGCAGGTGGAACTGTAGTTGACAGTATATTTTTCTTATTTATAATAGTTAGACATCTTATTTAGTTAAATAAGATGTTTGTTTGCTAATCTGTATGTTAGTCTATTAGTTAAGTAGCAAAATATCTAAACGATCTACAACTACAAAATATGGTACAGTCATTTATGTCAGGTTGGAAGACACCTCTGAGAAATTTTTTTTAAAAATCGAATTATAATTTTATATCGAATTATATTATTATTTCATGTCGAAGACCAATTTTTAACAATATTCACACTAAAATTTAATTTAAATATGCTTAATGTATGTAATGTAATTTTTACTTTTGAGCGTCGGATAATTGAAGTTTCACATGATTTTAATGTTTGCTTTCTCATACTATAGAATATAGTATAAAGAAAGTATTGTTTTAACGAAAATTTTCACGATATTGATGCGAATATATGTTTTATGACCTCCTGAATAAACTTTCAATATTTTAGTGTGATGGCCATCTGTACGTATGTCTGTGGTCGGTTTCTTATGTGCAAAATAACTGTAACACAAATATTAATAGATTTTCACAAATATTTTTATCTGGCTTTGTCAAAAAACAGTAACAATATAGAATTTTTTTTTTAAATTTGAACGAAGACTTCGAAATTTATTTGAAATTTTACAATTCATTAAAATGGCACCATAGAACAAAATTTAACATAATCATGCAAGGACGGGACTATTTATGGCTCAATTATCTTGACACTTAAGAGTTTCAATAATTGTAGTGAAAATAGCCTCGATACAATTTAAGTGTTCGTGACATCTTTAGCCACCCCTACGGGGGGGGGGGGGGAGGATTACGCCCAAGCGTCTACTATGTCAAACTTGTTATCAATCGAAATATTTCTTCTCAAACCCTGTAAAATGGAGTGTAACATGGTTTAATTGTGATCATTTAGACCAACGATACAGGCTTTCATATTTCATTTATCAAAATTAATTTGAAAAAAAAAGGCAGAAGCTATTTAAAAAATCTGATGTGGACAACACATGACTTTCCTTATATAATGTAATGAATTTACAACTTTTGTAGTAAAAAGAATAAGTTTCTGTTATAGTAGATAATAATATTATTTCCAAGATATTGAGTAAAATATGTTCGGTAGTTTTTAAATAAAAATTAAAATATGAATTACACCCATATTATACGAAAAGATAACGTGACCCATTTCAAAATAAAATATGACATCCATCTTATGTTAATATCGTAATTTTTGAAGTTCATTTTAATTTATATTTAGTGTTGCATCCGTCCTAAAACCACTTTATTTTTTGTTTTCTTCTGTGCATCTATATATTGCGCCAACGTAATTACAATATTGTCTAGTTTAAATGATCATCAAATTTTAATAATTTCCACAACGAATCCTAATTTTCACGTATGGAGAATGTAAACACATCCAGCTGTAAGATAAGTTGTATAATAATTGGTGAATTTCTTTAACGCAAAATTATTTAGCTCCGGAATCTGCAATATAGCTGACATGAATGAAATATTCATTCATTTTACATAGAGACGCAGACAATTCTATTTCCCTTTTCGAAGAAGATTTAAGCATGGAGCTATACAGTACTTTTATCACCATGGTTTTAAGATTTTACGTAAAATAAATTATTGTAGTATTGTGATAATTTCAAAAATATCGCCACTGAATGAAAGAAATGGAAAAAAGTGTATAAATGAAATATTCATTTATTTTATGTAGAGAGCCAGGCGATATATATTTCGATGATGTTATTTGAATGAAGTTCATTTGTTTTCGATGAAGTTTTCAAATATAATAAATTTTTGTAGTATTGTGATAATTTTAGAAATATCACCGTCGAATATATGGCATTTTAGATATGTTTAGATAAGCTTGCATTTCAGTTAGAAAGTGTTTCATAACCAATACTTTATGCATGATTGATCTTTCTTGTCTATTTTATGTAAGTGAATCAGTCTATGCATTTAAGGGAACAATGAAGCGGTTGTCAAACAAGTTATTTTAAAAGAAGTATTATGTTTTGCAAATGACTATCATTTAATTATTAGATTAGAAACATGTAAGATGCTCAAGGCATATCTATAAAAATTATATTCGTTTAAAAATTTAAAAAAATAATTTAAAACGTAATGTTTTTATTTATTACTTCATGTAATATGCATTTGTTGCTATATCGAATAAAAAAACAACCAAGTTTGCTATTAAATCCACATTTAAAGGCATTTTGATTTTCTGAAATAATATAAATGTTGGTTAAAATATTTAATTGTGCATAAAGAAACCTCAATTTATTTAATGATTTTGAGAAATGCATATAATTTTATACGCACATAACATTTTTAAGGATATTTGCGTACTTTTTAATTTAATAATCGACTAAATAATTACTTCTCAAGCGAATAAACTAATTTTTTCATCACGCCAATCATAAGTTTTTAATTTAAATCTAAATAAACTACGAGATTATGATTAAATCATCCTGTATAGATAATCATCCTGTATAGATGTTCATTTAAACATATTTCGAAGTTTACTAATTATATATAGTTTTAATTACGGAGAATATCTTTTGCCTTAGCGCAGATATGGACAACTTATATTAAATTGGTCATATGTCAATTTAACCATAGAGCTATTGAAATTATGATAACTTCTTTATTAGGCAAAGTGGACCTTATAGTCCGGTATTTTAAAAAATCTATTATATTTCTTGTAAATAGCATAATTCTATTAAATTATTAATTAAATCTTAAATACGGTTCAGGTTTACGCGTTGTAAATATATCTAATCTTTAGAGTTAATTCTTATTTTATTCTTGAAAATTAGTCTTAACAACCCTATACACTTGATACCTTGTTCAAAGTACTTATTTGATAATTCCCCAATCTTGATCCTTTGCTGAAAACAGATATTGGTAAATGACATACAAAACTTATAAATTTATTGTGCAATTTACATCCAGAATTAATTTTCCAATAAAATTTCGAAGTTAAAAATTAATATTCTTTTTTTGCATATAATAAAAAAATTCAACAAGATTTTATTGATCTACCAGAAATTCTTTTGTCATTTTTCAAAACATCCCTTAGCAAGATGATGCTGTTAAACATAAATCTACAATGACTGCTTTATTTTTGAAAATAAAATGATTTATAAATTTAATACAGTGAAACATCGAATGCGGTCTAAACAACAAAATGTAAATCCTCTTATACATTTCTTTGTTCCTCCAAAATACAAAAGAAATTCGTGAATTCTAAACTTTGAATGGTGAACCACATAGAAGTTTTTCGAACTCAATACTGTTGAAAATCTTAAATTGCATCAAAGGAAAGGGAATTTAGTCAAAGCACGGGTTTTAAATTCTGAGCTTTGAAGTATTACTATGTACAATTCGTTTGTGAACTCTCCATGCGAGTTTTGCATTATGCTTAAACTTTAATTTTTAAGACTTATTTAATTTTTTAAAAGAAAAATTGTTATATAGAATCTTACATATTAAATTTGAATCCAAAAACAAAAGTATACTATGGAACATAAGATATTGTGTTTTGCAGCTATAGTCAAATCACATAATAAAATATCGAATGTATCTTAAAATGATATTTTCATAAAGTATTTCCATAATAACATTACGAAAATATATCGTTATACTATTTTTACAAATTTTTTAATTACTAATCCTAAAAGTGTTTTTGCATTAACATAAATACATTTTTAATTTAAAATAGTTTCAAATTCCGTTTATTTAGCATGCTTTAAATTATTTAATTATGAGTTTTATGAAACAGTAGCTTTTAAAAATTAAGGCTAATGCAAATATTTGACGGACATTTTCACACCAAATTAAAAAATGATGTGGCCAGAACATGACTTTCTTTATATAATTCAATGAATTTACTACTTTTACAGTAAAGAAATAATATATAAGATCCACGGTACTGTGTTTTCATCGTTGAATTGTACATTTGGCGATTTTCCGGATGACAACATGTAAAACTATTTCAAAGAACAAAATTGACTTATATTTCGCGCAACTTTAAATAAATAGTTATCATTATTCATAGCATCCTCAATAACTGATATAGTCCATATATTAAAATAGTTTAATAATTAATTTATCAATTAGATCTCATTCTCATTAGTTTAGCGTCAATTTTGCAATTTCGATGATATATTTGTCAATCTAAGACAAAATATCTCCAAGTTGGCGATACTTTGCTAAATTATTAGGCAAGTTCGTCAAATGCACCACCAAGTACTACAGCTAATGGAAAGAAGAGGTATTATATACTATAATATATGCCAGTTATATGAGGGAAATCAGAATTTACGAAACTATCCTTACCATTTTTCGTCATTTTCATCAATTTAGCGATATTTCTGTGACTTTGGCAATATTTGAAATTGTCACCAAGTTGACAACGCCCAGCTAAATTTCTCACAAAGTGCTACTGACGACCGGACGAAGTTAAGGGTTATTCTTAACGTCTACTCTTATGTTCTTTCCAAAATATTAACTTTCACCAATTAGCAGTTATTTTCATTGATTTAGCGGCATTTTTATCGATTTGGCAACATTTTCATTAATTTGGCAACATTTAAAAATTTCCCCAAGTAGGCGACATTCCGCCAATTTTGTCGCCAAAATCTCACTAAGCTTTACAGACGGAGAAATAAGTTATTATTATAGTAGTAAATGACTATTGGCGTTCAAATCAAAAGTATTACTCAAAGCATATTTTCTCCTGAATGGAACGAGCTAGATCCACAAGAATGATGCCACCAACTGATCGCATGATATGCCATATGAAAAGTGAACATATTTTATAATAGCTAATATTTTTTTTATTTTACAGAATGTTTTGATAAATTTATTTGAAAAATGTGCATTATCTCGGGAACTGTTCATGCTAGCGTTATTGCTACTGTTCATTCTAGTAACTTATATCAATCGTTTTCTAATAAAAATGTACATAAGACATGACTATTTATGTAACTTTATTATTGGTTTTGATTTTTTGATGACGTTTTTAAAGTTTAACTCGAAAATTTATGAGGTTCTGGACATTCAAAATAATATGCGTTTAAAAATAATAGGCTTCCAGTATTTACGGATTGTAATTTCCTTACAAAATTTTGTTCGAATCACTCAATTCGTTCGTGAGATATCGTCTTCACAGACTTCTTGACACACACACGCACGCACACACACGCACACTCACACGCACACACACTCATACATCACTTCAAAATCACCTTATTCGTGTTCAGGGATGCTTGAAACTTGCTATCCCGTCAAAAACTCAAATTCGAATTTTCGCCCCCGTCACAATACTTTCCTTATACCTTATACTATGTATGTAAAGCAAATAACAAGTAGTTACAAATGAAACACTGTTATTATTTTACTATCGAATGCAAATTTAATAGTCTCTACTTTATGAAACGGCTTTTGCTGACAAGGAATCATATGGAAAAGCAGGCGTGTATATGACCATTTCTGCAAAAATGGCGATAAACATCGAAATAACGTCAGCTTGAGAGCTTTATATATGCAGCTCTAACTAAAGCATAAAATACTAAACTCCTAAAGCATAAAATTTAAAAAACTTCGTTAAATCAGCATTTAACAAAAAAAAATAATTATTCTTGACCACACTCTCACTTCTTTAACAGAAATAAAACTCAGACCGTCAAGAATTCCATTGAGTTTGTCAATATTTTTAAAATTGCTCTCCTGTTAATAGCACCATGCTCTCATTTGACGTAAAATATATATTTTCATCGATATCCCAAACGAAAAAAACAGTTGTTTAAAAAAATGTTACATAAATTTCAATAATTATATATTGAAGTAAAAAACAATTGTAACTGAGTTTAATTTGTATATTAAACAAACGTATTTCGTTTCTAATGATGTTTCTTTAAACAATCTAAAGGTTTGGCTATGGGAAATCCGTTATTCCTATTTTATGATCTATATGCATTACTTTGAAGAAAACTTATTAATTTATATGATATTAAATGCTGGTTTAGATGTGTGGATGATACTTCCATGTTGGTTAAAAATAGTTTCAATATTTTTAATTTGCTTCATAAAATTAATTACATTGACAGCTGCATCCCGTTTACTCATGAAGAGGAATGTACTAATCAAAGATCATGCTGTAATGCACTATTATTGAAATGGCTTTGCACAAATTCAACAAGCCAAAATATATGTTTAACCTTCAACGCCAATATTTAATAATAAGACCTTTTTCATAATTTATAACACTTTGTTAAATTTTCCGTTTGGCATTCAATATTCTTTACTACCATTATAATATGTAGAAAGCGATGGCACTTAAATTTTAATATAAAACATTATTAATGCATTAAAAATAACTTGCAAAATTCGGGTTTGTTCAGCTATATTTAGCATGTTTTTTATAACATTGGATTTTTTGAGTGATGCAATTCGTGGAGCATCAGGGTGTTTCGTGCACTGTAAAACATTTATTGAGATTTGTTTAATAATAAATAAAAGGAAACAATATTTAGGAAATACAATGATTTTCAAGCCGTGAAAACTCTTATAAGATATTTAATGTCATAATTATTGAAAAAGTATTCTCATAAGTAACTTTTACAGGTTGCAATGCCCATATGATGTCAGAACTTTTTGTCCTCGGTCTTCATAACTATAAGATACGGGTACGAAATTAGTTAGGTACGAAAATACATATTAGCGAATACGTAGGTACCATCATAATGGTTGGAAATCAACATTAAGCATTAGGGCCTGTTCAAAATATTTCTGATGCACGTAAGACAAATACATTTTGTCTCAATTTTGTCCAATCCAATCAAATCCTGGAGGTGAAATTATGTAAAAGAAAATATATTTTTAAAACTATTTAGCAAGAAACATTTTATTTCCAGCAGTAAGAATAAACCGCTGATTCGAACATGGTAGTTGAGTGCATAATTTGTTACATATTTGAGATTCAGAAACTTTTAACAATATTATATACATTGACTTAAACTAAATAAATAAACATGTTGAGCAGAATCTCTCTATAAAATGCTTAATCATATTCTGGAGGATTTAAAATATTGATTTACATTAAAAAATCTGTCATGGAAAAATTCTTTAAGCATAGAATGTAAAGCGCAGAAAAATAATATTTAAGACAGTTAATAAATGCAAGAAGATTTAATAATATGCCTTTATACATATGAAAAATAATTGACCAAAAGAAAAACGTTAATTAAAAGTGTATTATAATTTCTCTTCCGAAAAAAATTAACTGTCATTATTTTATATACTATTTAACCTCAGGATTTGTTTCAGAGAATCTATAAAAAACAACATACTGTTTTAATTTCCATAAATTCATTAGTTTTAATACTTTGTATATTTTACTTAATTAAGGATGAATATAAAACTGAATTCGATATTAAAAATACATTTCATAGCATTGTGAAATACATTGCACATTTGTTCATGCATTACAATTGAAAATAGCACTTTTTGTTTAAAATCGAGTCATGTTATCGTTTTATATATGCTCATGTTTATTTCAGCAACATTTAGAAATGCAATCGTGATTTACATTGATTTTTCGATCTTTTAATAAATAATCAAATCTATGTGGGTATTTCTGCAGTCCATTAACTTTAAAAATCTGCAGGCCAATGACGTTTATCTAATGAAATAATCAAACCAAACATTATTCTATTTCATCAATGTGTTCTAAACAGATCTAGTACATAGACTAGCAGACATTCAGACAGCAGATATATACTTGGACACATACACATATACCAATTAAAAATAGAAGATTTATATTCAGGGACATCCAAAACCTGTAGATCCACTGATCTCTGAGGATTGAATATTTGAGTCGATCAAAATCATTCCCCTTTATATTTCTGAGTATGGTAGGGAAAGTAAAAATAATATATATACACATTTATTTTATTTTCAGACCGAAATGTTACTGTTCTTTTCCGATTTAATCAAGTCTTCACACATGAAAAAAATCAATCACCTCTTTTACACTTTTGGAAGAATTTAGAAGAAGATTCGAAGCGTGGCGGATATTGTCGAATTTGGTTTTCATAAGCCGTTTCAACGTATGTGAAGTTAAAATATTTAGGTGGGTCGCGTTCATTTCGTCGACACTCATTACGTCGACACTCATTTCGTCGACAAGTACATTTCGTCGGCAAGTACATTTCGACGACACTCACTTTTTTATGTAACTTGGCTAATATTGTGTGTATAAAAAATGCTTCGAATGGCAAAAATGACGCCAATGACCCTCTTTTTTGTATTTGGGCTGTTCCTTTTGATTCCCTTTCCGTATTTGGGCTGTACCCTTTGACCTCGGCTCATTTTATCAGATAAAAAAGTAAAGCCAGAATAGCTAGACTAGGGGGTTTGTCACGTGGTAGAGTCCAGTACAAAAGCATTGAAATGCATTGTTCTGGAGTCCCTCTTTTTAGCAAGCCGCTATGTCCCAAACCAATTAGTGCAGGAGACGTCGCTGATCAGATGCAAACTACTGTCTGGCTACCATGAGTTGGCAGATGATCTTGGATGAGTCCATTTCGATATAGTGAAGAAGGCTGGCAACAGACGATTTGTGCATTACAGGGAAAGAGTTGCTGAACGCAGAAACCTGTTTGGCGATCGCGTTTGTCGAGCGCATTTCGCCAATAATTTGGAATTTAGAATTGTTGGAACTCATTTAGAATCGTTGCGTTGGACTAGCATTGGTATTGCGCTTGCGACTGAAAATCTGTCTAACCTCTGTTCCAACTTGTTACATCTGTTTATTTAGTTAATCAGAATATAATATTTGTGATATAATGTACAGAATATATATATGGCTTGGGCTTCCATTAAGAGGTATGTGGGAGAAAGGAATATTAATGCTGAACTTAACTTAACGACAATGAAAAATCTAACTTCTGAAGCCATTGCCAGTATTACAAAGGAGCAGTGGAATAAATATTGTGAGCACGTTGTAAAAGTTGAAAATAAATATTGGGAAATTGACAATTTAGTGGAAGAAACTTTGTGGAAATAAGTTTTGTGGTAGGAGCCGATTCCTCTTTAGAACATGACTCAGAGTCAACTGAAAGTGCAGAATCAGATATCGAGAATGGCGACAGTGATACAATTTTTTAAATATTTTATATATAAAATAATATAAAAATATATAAAAATTAAATATATATATATATATATATATATATATAAATATAAATATTTTATGTATTTTTTAAATGTTTCATATATTTTTATAATTTCCTAAATTTTGTATCTCGGGGGGGGGGGGGGAGGGAGTTACTGATTTCTTAGATGACATGGCCATGCAATCTAAGCTCTAATGCAGAACAGTCCAAATAGTGACACAAAAACAAGGATTATTGTTATATAACATATTTAAAATTAATTAAATTACCAAAATGCATTTTAAAATGAACAAATATTAATACTTTATGGAATATGTAACTGTATAAAATATGATGCATAGATATTACTGAAATGATTTTCAATGGCAGCACAAGTATTTGGATTTCTCCGAAATACATAATGAAACCCTTTCTCCGGTCCTTCACACAAGGGGGGGTTGCTGAGAATGGTCGGCGGATATCATTCAGTTCATCAACGATGTGGCTATCGACGAAAGCAGTGTCGACGAAAAGCACTTATCGACGAAAGGAGTGTCGACGAAATGTTCTTGTCGCCGACATGAATGTCGACGAAATGTACTTGTCGACGAAAGGAGTGTCGGCGAAATGTACTGGTCGACGAAATGAGTTGTCGACGAAATGAATTGTCGACGAAGTAATTGTCGACTAAATGATCCACTTCCATTTAGGTTGTTACTATGAGGCTTTTGATTACATATTAACCTTTTGCTTTCGGGTGGGACAGCGTCCATCCCAAAACCTCTCAAAAAGACAGGTATTTCACATACCCTATCCCGAACAGTTCGACCCCTTTGCAGGCATTGGCGTTCGTGGAAATCGCTGACAGAAACATTGCACCTGCTGCAGCAGGTGCAATGTGCGGTCCCATCCGTAAGCAAAAGGTTTACTTCAATATATTGCTTCCGATAGGAAGTTATTTCATAGGTAAAGAGGCGTCTGATTATATTACTACATTATATGAAATAAATATATAATTAACGAAAATGCAAATTGATAGTGAATTTTTCTCTATCGTGTTCCTTTGTTTGAACCCTAGGGTGCTTAAAAATAAAAATAAATTAACTGGAGTGGGACTCAATTGGACTTTCTCATACCATAATTAATGTTTTTTCAAATTCTACATGAAGAAATGTGAAAAATTGGTATTGTGGAAACAAATAATCACAACTATAGAGTTGTTATTGTTGTTGAAACCCAGACCGTCCGGCCTACCAGAAAGGTGTAAGGTAACTGTTTGGACGGTCGGGAAGTGCCACCCAATTTAGACCGGAACCCAGTGGGGGAGGCATCCACAGGGACCGTACCCTCCTTCCCCTACTACCAACCTCAAGGAAGGACTTTCGGACCCACAAGTTTAACGTGATCGTACTCCGCATGAACACGGCGGCAGTTTTGGCAGTGGCTGGAATCGAACCCGGGCCTACCGAGTGCAACTCCAGCGCGCTAACCAATGGGCTACCGCGCCCCACAGCTATAGAGTGTTACTCTTCCTATAAAGGGTTTGAAAAAATCTGTCGATTGACATCATACATGACAATGTACTCCTGAGCGCGTGTGGGGAGGATAAGTTGACCCCAAAGGGGGACTAATGACGTCAAGAACAAAAAAAATGTATTACTGCTATTTTTCACAACAATGATAGAAACAATTAAGTCTCGTGATCGTTGAGTCATAATTATACCCTATTATGCATGATTATATCAAATTTTTTATTATGCTGCCATGTTAAAAAAATGTAAAATGTACATAAAAAATTGACCACAGATATCCAACAGTCCGACGGGATTATCTCCAAATATATTCAAAACTTATTCAGACGGTTTTAAAGCATAGACTGTCATCAAAATCTTGAATCAAAAAATTTCCTTCAAAACAATACTTTCTCTATACTACATAGTATGAGAAAATAAAAAAAAAATCGGATATGAAAATTAATAGATTTTAATCTACATATTTCTTTCAGATGCGTAAACTTCGAAAAAGATTAAAATGTATATAAATATAAACATCAATGTATATTCATTTATAATTATATATATGAATATACATATAATGGGACAAATACATAGTCATCCTCTAACATATTAAGAAAATTATTACCGTAGAATCGCATTGATCTACTCTTCCCGGAAAAACGTACTCTGCCTTTTTTCTGCCTAAATTTGAAACCCTGAAGAATTGCATAATTCCACCCCCCAACCCTTAAACATCGAATAATTTTAAGAAAAAACAATATTTCGACGTTGAGTAAAATACATTTATTGACAAAAATATGATTCTGTTTCTTTTAGCAGAAAATTCGGAGTAAACCTCTCCCAGCTACATATTTCGCTATTTTTGGATCCAGTTGAGGGAGATAATCAAGGGAATTCTACTTGTTTCTTTTAGTTGAACATTTCCAGTTACCCTTCCTCTCCCTGCATTTTCCGAGATTTTTCGTCGTGTTTGAGGGGAAAATTGGCAGAATTCTACGGTAAGTGATATTTTATTCTAATTTCTACCTATTTTATATTTCAGAGTTTCAAAAAATAAGTTCCAAAGTAAGGAACAACAGATACATGCAAACTAGCAATACTTCTTTTACACCAAATAAATATTACCCACAGGTATTAAAACTATAAATTAAAATAAATATTATTATAAACATTATATTTTCGTTTCGCGTTAAATAATGTAAAATAAAGTCAATTATTTCGTAAAAATTATTTCGTCGTTTTCCTCTGAAGAGTGAAACTTAATCTTTTGAATCCCTTGTTGATTGCATTTAGTGAAGTATCCAATTTTCCTGGATTTTTTTTTTATATTATAATGTATATCGACACCGTACAGGCTAGCTTATACTTGAAGTCATATTTCTAAAAAAAATAAATTAATATTCTTTTAATTGGTTCTGGTTAAACAATTTAGCATATTGTATCACTTATTAAGTTTTAAATTGTAAAATAAATATAATAGACTAATGCAAGAATCACAGGTCTAGGTATAAATTGTTAGGTTGAATTTTGTTTTAGTAGCATAATTGAAATATGATATTATATATATATATATATATATATATATATATATATATATATATATATATATATATATATATATATATATATATATATATATATATATATATATATATATATATATATATATATATATATATATATATATATATATATATTTGAAATATTTGAAATATGTAATAATAAGAATTTTGTAAAAATAAATAAAAAATATATATATATAAATACAATTCAAGTAATATTAACATCACCATAGAAGCAAATTCACGGCCATAATGCCGATAAGAGAAAAGAACAGCACCGTCCCAAATTCGATGATTAATCAGAATTAAATTCATCTTCAGGTCTTAGTATTTAATTCTAATTAACCCAAACAAATGCCTGTTTCAGATTAAGCAATAGTACATTACTATAAATGCTTAAACTCAGACTACAGGCAACAAAAATGAAAAAATGAAAATAGGATACAATAAGAAAATTTGTATTACCATGCGGCATGAACCCTTCTACTTCCACCACGTGTATACACGATCAACCTCAACGAGTTTCTGTGGTAACATTCATTTTTAATTATATATATATATATATATATATTTACTTATTTTGGATACTTTTGAAACTACGAGTATTAATAATTGTATCATTTATCAAATTCCGTGTTAATGTATAATAGTATATTGTATAATAGTATCAAAATGCTCTTGTTGTATAATACTTTCTAAACGCAGCTTTAAACATCGCGTAAATTAACACAACATGTGTGTAAAAATCTAGAAATAAATATTTTAACGCAAATTACTGCTGGATGATTAATTATCGATTATATTTATTTTCGGCTTCTGTTATTAAAAACTACTCATTTGTTTTATAATTGGATTTTTTTTTATTTGCATATTTAAATGAAACTTTCAGCTTTCTGGTTAATTTATTGCCTATGACATCGCATTTCTTCAAATTATTGCAAGACCATGAGTAATTTTATTATCCTTGTCTTATTATATTTCTACGATCACTTTCGCAATCAAATTTTCTATATTTAAATACTGTTTTACTTATCGTTCGATGCATTGCCAATGCTCTTAATTCGCATTTTTGCTACTACGCTGTTAAATTCTCATTTAGCTTGGAATACAATTATTTTTTCGCACTTAAAGAGGAAACCAACCCTACCGCTTCGAAAAGATCGTCTGCTTTTAACATTTTACTAACATTCAAACCTGTCAAAGACAAAGAAATTAAGACTCCTAAAAACACAAGCTTCAACTTCAACGCTTAAAATTTTAAGCTGGGACATTAGTTTTAGTTTGGCAAACAATGTATAAAAATTACTGTCGAAAATATTTTTCACAACAGAAAATTGACTGAGTTAGGTTTTGTCTCGTACATGACTTTCAGCCTTTTATTTCTCTGGTTAGGGCTATAGATGTAAAATATGTCAATGGTGGCATTTTGATTGTTCAAATGTCACCTTATCCTTTCGAGTTACTTCGACGATAATATTTTCTACTGCAGTCCAAGTAGATTGCACGTTATCCCCCTTCAAAGTTTAAATCGAATTAAAACTTAAGATCTGAACACCCTTGTCATTAATGTATTGATTTTATATAGTTTAGCATTGTTTGTCGATTAAAAATTCCTGAATTTTTAGCATTTTATTACTGGTAGGTAGGAAAAATAAAAGTACTTTTGCTGAAATATTTTCAGAATAGCTTAATCCGTGTATTAGGGGGATAGAAGAATCACATATTTGCGAGGCAGTGCTTGGTGAGCTGCTGTACAGTACAGATGATTATAACAGTACAGTAATTATAACAGTAATTATATTATATGAGATGATTATAACAGTACACTAATGTGGGAGCTGGGTCAGTACAAATCAGCACCTACTGACTCCACCACCCACAACTTCGTGATCTTAATTTCAAAATGCCAAAGAGACATAAATTTAACAAATATATTCTCAAAAATGTATCAGCAAAAACACCAGGTTCAAGATTTAAAGGAGTTCCCAGTTTAGGGGAATTAAATAACCCTAAATGAAGTACAGTGAGTAAAGTAAATATACAGACACAAATAAATAGGCTCTTTTTCACACAACTTAAATATTGATTTATTTTAGATTTTTCGAAGAATTCAATATGTGTATTTTAACTTTCAAATAATAAATAAACTTCAGAGCTTCACTTATATCAAACATATTCAAGAAACCAATTGCTCTGGTAAAAATATATAGCATTCAAATAATCAAATTATTCATAATCATATGATCTTAAATCATTTCTAATTTAACTTTAAATATTTTAATAAGAGCCATTTTAATTATTGAATTTAATTTCATCATGCCAGTACCGCTTCGGAAACATTGTTCCGGAAAAGAAAATTTACCTTGATACAAGTTACAAAAATTTGTAGCTCAGATTCGCCTCAAGATATCACGGGTCTTGAGCCGGGGATTCAAAAGTTCACAGGGCGAATTTCCAACGTAAATTCCCAAATCTTTAGAAACCGAACTTCCGAATACAATGCTTCGAATTGAAACTAAGCCGCCAAGCTACATCTCAAATTCCAGAGTCGTCGTCGGAATAATTCCTGGAATAAAAAAATATAATTTAGAATAGATTTGCATCAGGATTATTAATGAAAAGTTCCAGGCTCCTCTTCTTCAGCTCCAGATGAACGGCAAGCCATTTTGGCCAAAAGCCTTTGTTTCAAGTCTTTCGACAAATTTTCCCAGCGTCTTCCATCCTCGGGATCTCCAGCTCGAAGAGAGCGAAACATGGGTCCTCTGAGCCCACGCAAGTTCTCCTACGCAAAAAATGCGCCTCCTCCTGATTGGACAGCGCGCTCACATAGCAACTACACAGCCAACACGTCACGCTCCACGGCCAGACACTAAGTCCAGACATTCCAACGCTTTCTCGACGAAATGCGCTTTTTAATGTAATTTCAATGGAAACAAGTGTTAGTAAAAACACTGTACTGGCACGAACGGAGAGAAGGATGTTTCTCTTTCAGAAAATACAAAATACATTTGTCTACTGAGAGAGAGAGAAGGAGAAAAATTTCTCCTGAAATTCACGTCAGTTATGTAAAAGAGCAGGAACACATCTAAAGAGCAAACTCGGCGGGGACTAACGAGTTGCCAACACATAAAACGGGGGTGTAGAAAAAAGAAAAAAAAATACTCGCGTGCAGGAAGCGATTGCAGCAGAAACAGGACGCCAGGACACGCCTCAGAAGCACGGACGTCACAAAAATTTTTGGACAGCTTGCGCTGACCTCATCATCCTCCTCATCTTCTTCCTCATCATCCTCATAGCTTCACCAGTTTCCCACCTGGCCAATCACAACCCTCCTAGGTAGGCTCGGAGCAAGTTGTCGTCCAGGACTCCAGTCCTGCCACAAAAGTTCGGACAATTAATTTGCTAAGCTGCATCTTCATCTGTGATCCAATGTAAAAATGTCCATGTTTGCGTCCACCAGCCAGCTTTCAGAAAAAGGGGTTGCAGCATAAAAATATGATGTCTAACTGAAATTTGTGTAGATGTTTGAAAACTGCTGGTCAAAAAAAACAATGTGAAATGGAATTTCAAGAGAACAGAATTTCAACAAAACATCAGCCAAAAATTTCACCTCTCTCAGCAACAAAGTTTCAAAAACATTTTTCACAAGAGATCATTTACTTTTGATCTTCAAAAAAATTTCATTAAATTTTCAAAAATTTTCAAATTCAAACTTTTCATTTTCACTTTCAAATTACTTAATTTATTTCAATTACTTTATATTAATTTCAATTTTAATTTCAATTTTATTTTAATAAATCATTTACTTTCCATTATTTAATTTTCCAAAAATCAAAAATTTTCCTCCTTTTACTTAGGGGAACAATTAAATTACCAACACCATTTTAATTATTTTCATTAATGAACTTAACAAGTGATCAAACATTTTTTTACATTAAAACACATCAATATAATCAAAGTCAATCAAGACAGGACTCTCGAAAAAATTTTAAAGTCCAAGGAGAGTCAGTTAACAAAATTACTTATTATTTAAATTATAATATAAACATTCATAAATTATAGTTCACAAAATCAATTACTTATTTACTTTTTTTTTTTAACTTAATGCAAGATTTCCAATAAATTTTTAAAATCACAACAATTTTTTCATAAATTCTATTTTAAAAGACAATATTGAAATATAAAACTTAAACAAGTATAAACTTTAACTTAAAATGAAATCTTTTCTTGCAAAATTTAATTTCTGTAAAATTGTGAACTCAACCAAAATTTAATATTGTGAAAATCTTTGACTCCTAAGATTATAGGGTGTACGTGTATTTCTGTTTGTCATGTAATACTGATTTTGGTTTGGTATATAACTATTTCTAAAGTTATTGTTGTAAATGATTCTTCCATTTCCTCTATTATCAAAGTTATTTGAATTATTTCTCTGAACATATTGTTGATTTTGATTTGCACGAAAATTTGATCTAGCCTGAACAGCCTTTCCATTTACCCTTTTATTTGGCAAATTAAATCTTACTCGTTTCACAGTTTTTTTGTTTTGAGATTTATCTCCAGATCTTGTCAAACAAGATTTTAGTTTCACAGAGTCTTTCTCAGCGGTGATCACTGGCGTAAGTTTATTTGGCTTAGAGTTCAATTTTTGACTTTCATGAGTTTGTTTTGAAAATTTCTGCAATTCCTCTCTTCTTGGAGGTAAAAGAGTCAGTCTGTTCACATGAACCAGTTGTTCATTTTTGGGATTCATTACATGTCTGATGAGGAAATTTACTGCAGATGTTTGTTTTATCACTTTAAAAGGACCTCTGTTAAAAGAGCTCAGTTTTCTTGACTGGCCTTGAGGTAAAAAGGGAGTGTAAAGATACACTAAATCACCAACTTTAATATTGGGCATCTTTGCTTTCTTATGCTGTTGTAAAATTTGTGAATTTTCAGCTTTTTCTAAGTTACTTTTTACTACATCATATGTTCTTTTAAGTCGGAATCTCATGTCTTCTCCATAATCATATGTTGATTCATATGTCGGAGGTTTAAATCCAGCGATCAAAGTATTTGGAACTGTTAAATCTCTACCATAGAGTAAATAAGCAGGCGATTCACCCGTAGAAGCATGTATGGCATTTCTATGTGCTAATAAAGCAAAATGTATCAGATTGTCCCAATTATCTTTATCGTTATATGCAATATTTTTCAAGGATCTGATCAAAGTACCATTTAATCTTTCAACACAACCGTCTACAGATGGCATGTAGGCAGTAGTAGTATTCTTTATTATTCCTAATTTCTTATAAAAGCATCTTGCTGTTCTAGAAACAAAATTCGTCCCTTGATCCGAGACGATGAATTTGGGTATACCATGCTGAGCCATGTAGTGCTCTAAGCAACTTAAAATGTCTTCAGTTTTAATTGAAGCTAAGGGATATGCTTCAGGCCATCTTGTAAAATATTCAGTTATGACCAATATGAATTTATTTCCAGATCTTGATATAGGTAATGGTCCGACACAATCCATGGCGATACGCTCAAATGGGTATGTGGACTTCGAAAATCTTTGAATGGGTGCTTTGTTATTTCTAAAGCCACGATTTACCACACAAATTTCGCATGATGCAACATAATTGTGGGTTTGGGAATACATTCCCTGCCAAAAATATTTTCTACTTACAGAAGCTAAAGTTCTTCTAAATCCACAATGTGCATAAGTGGGACAGTCATGATGTAACCATAAAATTTCAGACACAAGTTCCTGCGGAACAACAACTCTTTCTTGTTCTTGATGTCTACGCTTTGGGTGTTTGTGAGTACACCACAGGATATCATCTTTTCTAAAAAATACTAAAGTTTGTGGGTAAGGTTTTATGTTTTTATCTAAGAGATCTATAATTTTATTGCACCTTGGGTCAGATTTTTGAGCATTCTTAATTCTTATGAGCAAAGTAGGACAAGTAAATGTTTGTTCCAATTGACCAATTTGCATGTTATTTTCATTTTGCATTTCACTTTCATTATTATTAACAGCACAAATTTCATTTTCTTCATTTGTATTTGCTGGATTCAAATTGACTTCTGATTCTCTTCTATTGCTACTATTAGTATTGTTTACATTATTAGAACTTTGAGAACTTTGATTTACACTTGGAAAATTTTGATTAACATTTTGATTTATAACTTTATATTGTGACACGAATCTTTGTGGAATATTGTTAATAGTATTTGTACATTCATCTACATTTCTTGACATATAATCAGCAACTACATTTGCTTTTCCTGGTTTATGTACTATTTGATAATCAAACTGTGATAAGGATGCAATCCATCTAGCCAATCTAGATGTAGGATCTTTTAATTTAAATACAAAGGACAGAGATTTTTGGTCACAAAAAATTGTGAAAGGTTTTCCAATTAAATAATGTTTATAATAGTTTGTAGCCCAAACAACAGCCAATGCTTCTCTTTCGACAACACTGTATTTACATTCTGCTTCACTAAGCTTTCTGCTTGCGTAAGATATTGGATGCAAGATTTTATTCTCATCTTCTTGAGACAAATAGCTACCTAAAGAGTGATTTGATGCGTCTGTATGTAAAATAAATGGTTTCCTAAAATCTGGAAGGGTCAAAATTGGTTTTGACAAAAGTTTTCCTTTTAAAATTTCAAAAGATTTTTGAGCTTCATTAGTCCAAATAAATTTCTTTTTACTTTCATTATTCTTAGTTTTCAATAATTCTGTTAATGGCATGGTCAGTTCTGCATAGTCTTTTATGAATTTTCTATAGAATCCGGTGAGTCCAAGAAATTGTCTCACATTCTTAATTGATTTAGGAATTTTGAATTTCTCTACAACTTCTAAATTATGAGTATCAGGTTGTACTTTTCCATTTGATACCAAAAATCCAAGATACTTAATTGTTTTTCTGAAAAAATGGCATTTACTTGGTTTCAATTTAAGACCATGTTTACTTAATCTTACAAAAATCTCTTCTAGTTTTTTCAAATGTTCTTCGAATGTTCTTGAAGCAACTATAATGTCATCAATATAAATTCCAGATATGCCAGCCAGCACCAGAGACATCAGTCTCTGAAAGGATGCAGGCGCATTCTTAAGACCAAATGGGGTTCTGGTCCATTCAAAGTGGCCATCAGGTGTTGAAAAAGAAGTCTTTGGGTAATCATCAGGATGTAAACACAATTGGTAAAATCCACTGGTTAGATCCAGGGTAGAAAAATACAAGGCTCCAGACAAGTTATCGATTAATTCCGATATATTTGGAATCGGATAGTTTTCTACAATCGTGATCTTATTGAGCTTTCGAAAATCCGCTACCAAACGGTAACTTCCATCAGGTTTCTTAACAAAAAGCACTGGAGTATTGTAAGGTGATGTACTGCGCTGAATGATTTTTGCATCAAGGAGTTCGTTTACCTGGCGTGAAAGTTCTTTCTGTAAATTATGTGGAATGCGGTATGGCTTTTGCCTAACAGGTATGTTAGATTCAAGATTAATTTCGTGCAAAATAGTGTCACATCCAGACAATTCTTTCATATTTTTAGCAAAAACATGTTTATATTTACTTAGTAATTTCAAAAGCAAATTTCTTTGTGCAATATTCATATGTTTCAAATCAAAATCTCCTCCCCATGCATCAAATGTTTCATTTTCTTCAATACAGTTTTCAATGTCAACTCTATTATTTATGTCAATATCAGATTCATGGATGTTTTCAAATGTTCCTAATTTCATTCCTTTGTTTATATAAACAACCTTTTCAGATGGATTTGCAACTTTAGCATACAAAAAGTCATTTTCAGGAATTTTGTGGATACTTCTGGCTACGAAAATTTTGTTTGCAGAAAATTCTTTATTATTGATAGGTTCAAGCAAAACTGTCGTGTCTTTTTCAATTTTGTAATTTCTTTTTAATTTAATAAAAGTTTCCGAAAATGGTTTTAGAACACATTTGTTGAAAGCTTTGGCAATCCCTATTGCCTGATTTTGTTGTGAACTTCCTTCATCATGTTTATCACAATCTGTCTGAAATATTTCATTGTTACTGGTATTGTCTTTTGTCAAAAATCTGTCTGTATGTACATTGTCATTCATTTGTCTTTCATGTAAATCATTTTCACATTCATAACTTGACCTATCATTTCCATTTGCATCAAAATTTCTAAAATCAACGTCTCTAAATTCATTATGAAAATTGTTTTGTTCAAATAAATATCCATTATTACATCTATAATCTACATCATGTGTAAAATTGTAATTTCTTCTGTCAAAATCATGGCTTATTGCATAACTCTCGATTGGTTTAAATTGTACATCATCAGAAATCACAGTAAAACTTTGTGATTCGGTAAATTCAGTAAAGGGAATACTACAGTACAAAAAATTCACACGTTTATGTCTATAAGTAATTGTCACTTGTTTCTCATGTAAAAATGTACTTCCTAAAATCATGTTGTACCTTCCTGGGGCAGGTGTATTTAAAATGCAGCATTCAATCACATCTCTTTCATTTCCAATGATCATGGGAAAAGAAGCTTTTCTATCAACCAAAATATTTTGACTTCCAATTCCTCTCAGAATAGTGGATGTATGCTTTAATTGTACTTTTCTCGGATTGATTTTGTGTAAAGCATCACTATAGATAATGTTTATAGAACTTCCAGTGTCGATTAAGGCATTTAGTGTGACATCTTCAACAAAAACTTGAATAATAGGAAAATTGTTTTGGCAAGGAGTCTCGCTTTCAGTCATAAAACTAACTTCAGAATTTCGTCTATTAACTAGTGGAGATTGGAAATTTTGTGTTCTAAAGTTTTGTCTTCTAAATTGCCTTCTATTACCAAATCTATTATTAAAATATCTGTTATTTCTTCTATATCCAAAATTATTGAAGTTTTGTGATTTATAATTATCAAAGGAATTTCTAAAATTTGAAAAATATCTTCTTTGGACATTTGGATTTCTATATGAACTGTTACGAAAAGGTCTTCTAAGAAAATGAGAGTTTTTCCTTGGAGAATAATTTTGATATGGACTTTTAACATACCACTCTTCTTCCTGTGAGGCAACTGGAATTCTTCTTTGACTGAAACGGTTTCTATTTTCAGATCTCCTGGATGGTGTAGAAGTTCTGAAAGATGTTGATGGTTTATGTTTCTTCTTTACTGGAATATCTTCCCAATCTTCCTCTTCCAATTCATTTTCATTGTATCTGCTTGTAGAGGGCGTATCCAGGAAAGAATCCTCGAAACTGGAATTGCTCTTTTCCAGATCTTCTCTTATTTCATTCAGTCTTTTCTTCCTTTTTTCTGAATTTTCACTAAATTTTCTTCTTAATTTCTCAAATTCTTTCTTCTTTAAATTTAATTCATTCTTCAACTCTTCAATTTCCTGCTTAGTGTCTTTTTCGATTCTCACAGCATTTATGTCCTCTGTCATTTCTTCCAGCTCTTCGTTCTGTACTTCTTCTTCCAGAATGGCTATTTCTTTCGCAGCTTCAAATGACTGTGGATTTGCAGATAAGACAGACTTTCGAATGCTACTCTTCAACCCTTTCTTGAATGAGTTGATCAAAATAGCAGTTCTCAAGGAATCTTCATTATCAGACACACCATCTTGCGGAAAAGCAACATATGATTCTGCCTCTATTCGATTTGCATAATCACGAACACTCTCGTTTGTCATTTGCTTGCAATTTACTAGTGCGGCAACGTTCTTGGCAATATTTTCTTTTTTTGTAAAATTGTCCTTGAGTGCGTTAACAACTTCAGTAAAATTCGTGCTTTGATTTAGTTTCGGGATGGATTTTATCAGTCTTTCAGCCCTACCAGATAACTTCAACTTTAATACAAAAATTTTGTCTCTATTAGACCACTCGGCATGTTCAGCGACAAGAAGAAATTTCTCCAAAAATTCGTGAAAAGATTCATTTGCATTGCCAGCAAAACTTGGAATGGATCCAAGGAACTGTGATCCAATTCCGATTTTCATTTTGTTAGAGTCTCTGACAGCGGAAGCTGATCTGCCCGAATTTGGAGAAAGTCGTGGCGGAGACACCGAAGGAACACGGTTAGATGAATTCCGTTGTGTAGAGGAGTCTCTACTCCTGCTTGCTCTCGTATTTCTAGTTTTAGGCATTTTTGCACAAGGTTTTTCACCAATTAGACGAAGCACAGTTTATTGTGGAAAATTGATTTCGCTTTCACCAATATGTGATCAACAAGAGGATCTGACTTGATCCATTGAGTAACACAGTTCTTGTGAAGAGCAAGTCAGAAACACAATATTTGTGAAGTTGCCAGAACTTTTGCAACCAGCAAAATAATTTGTATGTGAAGATAATGTCAGAAAACACCCACTGAATTTTTGTGTGATAATGCAGTGTCCAGCCAGGTAATAGTAGGAAAAACAACAATATTGTATGTGAATGTGCCAACAACTCTGATTTTTATAACTATCAGTAAGCCCAAGACATTGATGACTGTGGCTACTGATTATGATATTTGTATGTGATAAATGCCAGTAATTCTGATATACAATCAGTGTATGTGAATCTGTCAACTCAAGCTTGTATTGATAATACAGTGACGAGTCAAGTTACTGTTGGACGACTAATCACCTCTGTCAACATAGGTGAGCAACCAATTGTATGTGAAACATGTCAGAGAAAAAAAATTTTCCTTTTTCTTTTTAATATATATTTGCATTAGCACAACAACAAGAGACCAATATGTGTGCACTTAAGTTAATGTATGTGTTCTCGAAATTTTTAAATTTACATTTATCACATAAAATTTTGTGTGTATGACATATGAATTTGAGAAATATATGCAACAAATATTTTCCAATTACACATATAATCAGGTGCATATGGGCCTCTGTGCTTTTTGCACTTTCTACTTTATGACACATAAACAAAAATTTTCATGCCCATTAACTCAAATATTTTGCACCACAAAAAGAATTTTCCAACTTACTTCGACATATTAGTACTGCAATATTTTTTTACACAATAAAAAATTTGCACTCTTTCATAAAATCATACCTCACTCACTGTAATACTCTGGGAAAAGGATACGGCCCCAATTTGTGGGAGCTGGGTCAGTACAAATCAGCACCTACTGACTCCACCACCCACAACTTCGTGATCTTAATTTCAAAATGCCAAAGAGACATAAATTTAACAAATATATTCTCAAAAATGTATCAGCAAAAACACCAGGTTCAAGATTTAAAGGAGTTCCCAGTTTAGGGGAATTAAATAACCCTAAATGAAGTACAGTGAGTAAAGTAAATATACAGACACAAATAAATAGGCTCTTTTTCACACAACTTAAATATTGATTTATTTTAGATTTTTCGAAGAATTCAATATGTGTATTTTAACTTTCAAATAATAAATAAACTTCAGAGCTTCACTTATATCAAACATATTCAAGAAACCAATTGCTCTGGTAAAAATATATAGCATTCAAATAATCAAATTATTCATAATCATATGATCTTAAATCATTTCTAATTTAACTTTAAATATTTTAATAAGAGCCATTTTAATTATTGAATTTAATTTCATCATGCCAGTACCGCTTCGGAAACATTGTTCCGGAAAAGAAAATTTACCTTGATACAAGTTACAAAAATTTGTAGCTCAGATTCGCCTCAAGATATCACGGGTCTTGAGCCGGGGATTCAAAAGTTCACAGGGCGAATTTCCAACGTAAATTCCCAAATCTTTAGAAACCGAACTTCCGAATACAATGCTTCGAATTGAAACTAAGCCGCCAAGCTACATCTCAAATTCCAGAGTCGTCGTCGGAATAATTCCTGGAATAAAAAAATATAATTTAGAATAGATTTGCATCAGGATTATTAATGAAAAGTTCCAGGCTCCTCTTCTTCAGCTCCAGATGAACGGCAAGCCATTTTGGCCAAAAGCCTTTGTTTCAAGTCTTTCGACAAATTTTCCCAGCGTCTTCCATCCTCGGGATCTCCAGCTCGAAGAGAGCGAAACATGGGTCCTCTGAGCCCACGCAAGTTCTCCTACGCAAAAAATGCGCCTCCTCCTGATTGGACAGCGCGCTCACATAGCAACTACACAGCCAACACGTCACGCTCCACGGCCAGACACTAAGTCCAGACATTCCAACGCTTTCTCGACGAAATGCGCTTTTTAATGTAATTTCAATGGAAACAAGTGTTAGTAAAAACACTGTACTGGCACGAACGGAGAGAAGGATGTTTCTCTTTCAGAAAATACAAAAAGGCTCATGGCGCAGAATTGCGACATGACACTAATAACAGTACAGTAATTATAACAGTAATTATAACAGTACAGATGATTATAACAGTAAGTACAGTACAGACGATTATGATAATGCGGTTTACTGTATCTGTTGTAATGAAGCATGTTCCTAGCATGTATGTGTATTTTAGAGTTTGTCTAGTCTTTTTTAGTGTTAGTTATTAGTATTTATATGCTAACATAGCATTACTATGTAAATGCCTGACGAACCGACAGTTTCTTTGACCTAAAATAACATCTAAACAAACGGTGCGAACTAGGCAAAAGTTGGAATTTTCATTGTTTGGGGATCGAAAAGAAGACTTCGGTCTTCAGATGAAGATTTATTCAAATTATACCTTCAAATATGGTATATTTAGATGGAGATATACATTTTGCATCAATGTTTTTAGGATGCCAAAATAATGTGAATTCAAACTTATGCCTAATCGGTACCGTTTGTTTATATCACTTTAGATCAAAGATCTGCTTTTAGCTTAACTTTCAGTTTGTCATTTCTTGCTTTTATGATTCAGTACATAAACATAAAACTATATACCATTTATCCACGAATTACTATCAAAAAATGAAAACATATTTGATATTTTAAAATGTATATTTGAACGAAGAAATAATAGGAAATAAAGATATCCCTTTTCCCCATACAATTCATTTATTATTTTTAAATAATATAGACTAGTACTGCATTGCAAAATACTGAACATTGTTACAGTATAATTAAATTACTGAAACGTAATTTTAATCATAGACATTTATTTTCCATTATCGAACATTTTTTACATATATGAAATATAATATCGTTGAATTTTTTAAAATAACAATTCTACTCAAATTACAAATGTGCAACTTTATTTCATCTCCAATACATGTAGTTTTTCACTTCCGTTTAGAACTTCACCTCGATATATTTTATAAAAATTATAGTAACGTTTTCTTACCTTTGGGAATAGATGAGTTTTTTTTTTCTTCAGAAGGGAGTTTTGCAGTTCTTTTCGAGTTAAATCAAGCCTTCACATAGAAAAACGGCTCATTGCTTCTTTCAGAATTTTGGCTGAGTTCAGAAAAATGCACAAAAGAAAGGAAGATATTTTCGATATTGATTCTCATTATCCGATTCAACATTTAAGCTTATAAATGAATTTCAAAGTTCGTATCTATGCATTAAAAAATGAAGCTCGTGTAACAGACAACTTAATTCTGCTAAAGTAAAGATACTGCTCACCAGAAAGAAATATATGAAATTGATTTCTAAATTTTATAAAATTTAGATGTGATGTAAAAGTAGTAATGTAACAGAAGTGAAGTAAATTCAACGTTTAAAATATATAAATATATTTCAGTTTCATACTAGTGCGTCGAAATCCAGATTGTATACAGTATTGTAAAAAGTATAATAAATATATTATGAAATATAATTATACTATAATGACTCAAGTCTATCTATATATCTACATATCTATCTGTATGTCTGAATCGCTTGGCAAAAAATCGGCAACATTTTACTTTACAGCGTATTTGATGACTTTTTAAAATGTCGCTAAATTGATGAAAACAGAACTAAATTAACTGAAAAGGCAAAAAATCATAAAACTTAGAAATCAATCAAATCATAAAAATAATTCTGAGTTTTAGAAATGGATTGGAATTGAAAGTAATCAATAAATTAATAATATACTAATCATGTTTCGATAGAGTATACCTGCCTGTTCGCCTGTTAGACATCACAACAATTTTGGGGATTTTTTGATAAATGTAGCAAAACTGACAATAAAGTTGTTAAGTTTTGCGAAAATTGAATAATATAGAAATGCACAATCTTAATTAAATTCGCTATAATTTGTAAATCCTGATCGCTTGAGGAAATTATTAAATACATATTCTTATTCAAAATACAGTTAGTTTAATTGTTATAGGATATCAACATTTTATTAAAGCGTCTAGGGGGACGTGAATTGTGTAAGGGAAACATACAGTATTATGTTTTGATAGTGAATAGTATATAAATTGTATAGGAGAGGTGTGTGACTCGCATGAGCCTGTGCATATAGAGCGAGGAAGCGCAGGCGAGGGAATTAAAGGATATATTTTATAACTTAACGGGTGGCGGATGGAAGATAATATTTTGCAACTTTATGGGTGGCGGATGAAAGAAATTATTTTATAACTTTATTGGTAGCAGATGGAAGGAAATATTTTGCAACTTTATGGGTGACGGATGAAAGGTAATACTTTGCAACTTTATGGGTGGCGGATAAAAGGAACTATTTTAAGGAAATATTTTGAAAATTCCCAGTTTTATGACAGGCTTACTTTTCTAGTTGAATATAACTACTCTGTAAAGAACCTTGCTGCTCCAACCGGGAAACGAACCCTGGATCTCCGTCTTTGTCAGTCGACGGTCTACCATTATTGAACTACTAGAATAAAAATTGCAAGCTCTTATTGTTAAGGTGGACTCTACATTAGCCACCCTTTAATATCAGTTTGGCAGGCAATTTAGAATCTGAGTGACCACATCCTTCTAATTTTTCCTCCAGTTAGCCTCCTGCTACTACAATTTTTACCCATGTTAGTATCCTGCATGGTCGTTATCCTTTCAATTTGAAGTCGGCGCTCAATCTTCCAGGAGTCACTGAATCCGTATAAGTTGTACTGCGGTCACTTTTTGATCTACGACATCTTTGCATTAAGATACGGTGTGTCCCTGTCCCGGCAAATTGCTGCTCTAACCGAGAACCGAACCCCGGATATCCAAACTGGCCAGCCGACACACTCCCGTTCAGCTACTGGGACGAAATTGCAAGCTCTTATTGTTAAAGTGGACTCTGCAATGAATAATAAAAGTTAATTGCAAAGTAATAAGTACTGGGAGATTACCAGCAAGTACCTGGTAATCAAAATTAAAGTATCCTTAAACCGAATTTGCACTAGGAGTTTAGATCCCACTCGATCGAGCCAGCGAAACTGAATTGGAAAACAAAAATGTGAATTGAGTTCGATCCACAGAAAGGAATCGAAATTTTATATCCGGATGGAGATGTGTCTTCATCGATTCTGCAGCATGTCTGTCCTCAGGATATACGTTATCACCAAAGAGTTGTGTGGTGGAATAGCATTATAAAATAGAAAAAAACTTGTAACAAAAATAAAAGTTGAAATAGAGTGATATACTAATTATGCATATGCTCCCTAGCATAGTTGTGTTCTCTGAGTACAAAATTTCCTTATTCAAAGATTTTTGCAGACAAAATTAAATTAAATGGATTAGCAATATTCAATAAAACAGAAGGAAATAATTGTATCAAAATATTGGTTTCAAAATACCCATCAGTTAAATTTGGCGCTAAACACAATAGAATGTATCAGCTTTTTCGGTATCCCGAAGTGTGCAATTTCAAATTAAATGAATAAAATACTTAAACCGAAAAGTGCAATTTCAATGTTTATCAATTGTATGTTCTATAGAGTTAATTTATAGAGCTTAGTAATGTAATTATGATAGTTTGTCTTTTACATCTTATCAAACAAAGCACTTTTAGTAATGTGAGAGTCATCACGTTTTTCTTAAAAGGAAATAATATAAAAACATGATTATAATAGGTCTACACATTCCTTGTGCATTACAATTTCTACCATGTAAATTTTATTCAATTGTTCCACTCTCAGAGACTGAAATTTTTCAAATCAACATTTCCCCCGATAATTGAATCAACGTATTTGAATAGTATTCTAACTAAGTTTTATTATGTATCAGATGATAGATATGTTTTCATAATACTATCAATAGAGATGATTTTTTTGGTGTTACACATTTGTATACTAAATATAAGTATTGTTTAAGCATAACACATATGAAGAAGAAATATAATAAAACGATGTATAAAGTAACTATTTAATAAACATTTTGTAAAATTGCCTGTAGTACCTCTCAGAATATAGAGAATTTGATATTATATTGAAATACTATACATGCAGCAAACCTAATGTGACTGTTGACAGAGATATAGGAAAGTTTTAAACTTTAATTAATTATAGAGTTTATCTATTAAACACTATTAATAATTAAAATATGAAAATTTGCTAAAACAACTGTTTTATTTTAAATCAACTGATTCCTATATTTAAATTTAAATTTATATTTACGGTTTCTTAAATTCCAATAGAAAATTATTTTAAATTGTGATAAAATTACTCAAATTACTGTAGAAATCTAGCCAATGTAAGTCTAATAACTCTATAAAGATAAAACTGAGAAAATGATCACAGCTTCCACTATATAATAAATATAGCTTAGTCCTGAGTATCCACACAAATTCTAGAATTTAAAATTTAATTGTCAAGAAATATGTCATCTCTAGCAATCCTACACCTTGTAATAATGATCAGACAAGTTTGATTTCATTCCTTACTGGCATGTTAATACTGGTTCAATATATAGATTCAATACCAATATATAGATTCAATACAGAGTCAATATATAGATTCAATACCAATATGAAAATGTGGGCTTTTTGACTATTATAGTGGGCCAATACTAATTTCAAATATTGACTCAATATTGACTTGCTATTTATACCCAATACTAACATGCCAATAAAACCCAATATTTGGCTAGTATTGATTGTTAATATATTGAAATATTCGTAATAATTCCAATGCAATGCCAATATTGGAATAATATTGTAATTGGGGACATACTGATCTCCAATAATGGTTAGATATTGACATTGCACTATTATGCCAATATTGGCGTTACATTGTAAATATTACAAATGAAACATCAATATATACAACTTTCGCTCAATATTGGACAAATACTAGGGTTGTAGTATCCCCTACGTCATATTATATGTGGCAAATAGGAATTATTACAGATTACTCTAACATTCAATAATGAACTGGTGTCTGTTATTCTCGAACACGGAGCTATGGATTTAGAATTCTAAATTGCTTCAAACTGCAGGTATCTTAATATAAGTGAGGATAATGAAGGTGAAAACTTTTATTTAGTAAAATTTCAGAGAGTACTTTGTAGACCGATCCTTGTCTCACCAATATTTGTAAAATTTTAAAGAGGTTAACCCATATTGGATCTGCCCGTTAGCACTGTCTGTTTGACGGTTAGCACGATAGCTACCGTAAGAATGATTTCATCAAAATGAAATTTTAGTATGTTGTTTAGACGGTCTGTGGGACCTATGGAAATATAAATGAATAATATCACCCACTTAGTTTTGCATTGAACTCGGGTTGAAAAATTGAAATACATTCAATCCTATGGGACCTAATTTTTCAAACATTTTTTAAGCAAATTTGAAATTCACAAATTCCTTCGAAAGTTTTAGAAAATATTCAAATTATCCCATAAAATATATAAAAAAAAATCAGCAAAATATATTCAGTAGTTTTTAAACAAAAATTGAAATAATAATCACACCCTTTATATGAAGAGATCACGTGACAATTATTTGAAGAGATCACGTGACCCACTTCAAAATAAAATATGGCATCCATCTGTGTGTCAAAATCGTGATTTTTAAAGTTATTTTTAATTCATATGTAGTGTTGTATCCGTCCTAAAATCGCTTTATTTTTGTTTAAATTCTGTGCATCTACATACTGAAACAACACAATTACAATATATTTGAGTTTAAATGATCATCAACTTTGATTACTTCTACAACGAATCATAGTTTTCACTTATGGAGAATGTAAACACCAAAAGATGTAGAATCAGTTGTATAAGAATTGCTGCATCTCTTTAAGGCAAAATTACTTAGCTCATGGAGTCTGCAATATAGCTGATATGAATGACAACTACACAGAAAAGAATACGATTTCTTTGATGAAGTTTTGAGCATAGAGCAGTGTTTCCCAACCTTTTTTGTGCCATGCCCCACCTAAGCCTTTCTACAATTCTTATGCCCCCCCCCCCCCATGTAACATATACATAATTTTTAATATTCAAAAATTGAATTGTTCACTGAAGAAAGAAGAGGTTTTAGGAAGAAATCACTAGAAAATTGTTGAGGAAACACAGTAAGTAAATTTTCAAAACATATAATGGAGAACTGAAATTCAAGTACGAAACAATATTAATGAAAGATATTTCTATATTATTTTAATTATTAGTAATTATTTATTATTGAAATTTAGTGAGATCCTTGCGCTTGCTGCAAAGAGATTTTATGTTAGGTTCCAATTTAGTTAGCTTCAGTCTCAAGTTTCCCCGTTGTGTTATATTCAGCCGATTTCTTTTTTTTTAGCAGCAAATCATTTATGGCACTAAATTCACATTCAGCTAAATATGAAGATGGAAAAGGTAACAATAGTTTTCTTGCACATTTGGTTGAATTTGGATATTTGATTTCTGTTTCCTCACAAAGCCATGCCATCGCTCCTTTTATATTAAATAAAGTTTTAACCGACTCATCATTTTGCATTTCTGCGAGTTCTTCTTGATATTGCATATCTGAAATATCAGACAAATCCACTAACATTGGCTGCATCATCCAAATTGGAAAATCAATTTGTTTCAAATCAGAAAATCTTTCTTTTAAATCAGTCAATAGAATTTTCAGATGGTCGACAATAACAAGTGTAGCGGTATCAGTCACTTCACATTTTTGGAGCCAATGAAACTTTTCAAAATTTTTGTTGTAAATATATTTCTGACATAATTCAATAAAGGTAATGAAACCAAATATCTTCGCTTTTGCATCGACAAGAGTTTTATGTGTTCCTTGAAGTTGATTATTTAATATATTTAGTTTTTCAAAGATATTGGTTAAATAAACGAACATGGCGGACAGAAGTTACCTATACTGGGCGTTTACCCAGCTCGAGTAGCGACTGAGAGTCACCATACGGTTAACTTAAGCTCTGGATGAGTCCATTTTCGAATTGTCCCCCTTAACAAATCAAATTGCCCCCCTGTGGGGCGTAGGCCCCACGTTGGGAAACACTGGCATAGAGTTAAATTACTGGTACTTCCATGGTTTTAAGTTTCTAAATAAAATTCATTATTATAGCATTTTGATGAATGAAAGGAACTGATAAAAGTTTATGAAAGAAATGTTGTTTTTATAGAGAGTCAGGCGATTTATATTTCGATGACGTCATTTGAATAAACTTCAATTGTTTTCGATGAAGTTTTCAAATATAAATTATTGTAGTATTATGATAATTTTAATAATATTTTCGAGGTATGTATCGTATTTTAGAGGTGTTTAAACCAGGTAATTTATATTTCAATGCCTTCATTTGAATGAAGTTCTTTTTTTTCGATAAAGTTCTAAGCTTTCAAATATAATAAATTAATGTAGTATTGTGAAAATAAAAAAAATATTACCGAGGAATGCATCGCATTTTAGAGATGTTTAAATAAAATTGCATTGAAATTGGAAAGTGTTTCATAATCAATGCTTTATGCATGATTAATCTTTCTTGTTTTAAGAACACTACAACTAAATATTTTTTCAAAAATTCTTTTCGTGTGTTTCAGATGAAAAGGACCCATTTCAATTATTCAGTAAGATTCAAGGTATTTCATGTTTATTAACACCGTTTTTATAAAGACTTTGCAATATAGTTGAAAAGTGTTTATTACTTTATTCATTCTGTCTGTCTGCCTGTCTGTATGTTCGTTGACACGATAACTGCGGTAAAAATGACATTATCGAAATGAAATTTTAGTATGTTACTCAGACGGTCTTTTGGACCTATGAGAATATAAATGAATAATAACACCCAATTAATTTTGGAATAAACCCGGGTTGAAAAACTGAAATATATTAACCCCTATGGGAACTAATTTTTCAAATCATTTTAAACAAATTTAAAATTCACAAATTGCTTCGATAGTTTTAGGAAATATTCAAATTATCCCATAAAATATTAAAAAAAATTAAGCAAAATATATCCAGTAGTTTTTTAAATAAAAATTAAAATAATAATTACACCCGCATTGTATGAAGCGATCACGTGAACCACTTCAAAATACAATATGGCTTTCATCTTGTGTCAAAATAATGATTTTCAGCGTTCTTTTAATCTATATTTAGTTTTGTATCCGTCCTAAAACCTCTTTTTTTTGCTTTATTTCTCTGCATCTGTATTCTGAAACAGCACAATTATAATATATTTCAGTTTAAATGATCAATACCATTTATATTGCGTCAAAATTGTGATTTTTAAAGTTCTTTTTAATTTAAATATAATGTTGTATAAGTCCTAAAACCGCTTTAATTTTGCTCAACACAATTACAATATATGTGAGTTTAAATAATCATCAAACTTTGAATATTTCTACACCGAAGCCTAATTTTCACATATGGAGAATGTAAACACATAAAGATGTAGGATGAGTTGTATAAGAATTGCCGAATTGCTATAACGCAAAATTATTTAGCTCTGAAGTCTGCAATATAGCTGATATGAGTAAAACACTCATTGATTTTACATAGAGATGCAGACGATTTTTTCGATGAAGTTTTAAGCATAGAGTTAAACCTTTTACCTCCATGGTTTTAAGTTTTTAAATAAATTATTGTAGTATTGTGATGAATGAAAAGGAATGGAATAAATATGTATAAATGAAATATTTGCAGATTTTGCATAGCGAGCCGGGCGATTTATTTTTCAATGACGTCATTTGAATAAAGTTCATTTTTCTTCGATGAAGTAAGTTTTCAAATATAATAAATTAATGTAGTATTGTGATAATTTAAAAATATTACCACTGAATATATCGCGTTTTCGAGATGTTTAAATAAAATTGCATTGCAGTTGGAAAGTGTTTCATAATCACTGTTTTATGTATGATTGATTTTTCTTGTTGATGAAGTTTTAAGCATGGAGTTAGAAAGTAATTTTACCTCGATGATTTTACGTTTTTAAGTAACATAAATTATTGTAGTAATGTGATAATTTTTAAAATATCGGCCCTGAATTAAAGGACAGGGAAAATGTTTATGAATTAAGTATTCACTCCTTTTATATAGAGAGCCAGGCGATTGTATATTTCGATGACGTTATTTAAATAAATTTTGTTCTCGATGAAGTTTTCAAATATAATAAATTATTGTAGTATTGTGACAATTTTAAAAATATCACCGTTGAGTATATCGTATTTTAGAGATGTTTAAATAAAATTCCATTTTAGTTGGAAAGTGTTTCATAATCAATGCTTTATGCATGATTGATCTTTCTTGTTTTGGATTATGTGATGGAAACATCAATTAACATACACTTTCAAACAGAAGTTGGTGTGGTTTATCTGCCGTTATATTTTTTGAACAACCGGTTAATGCAGTTAGTTTATTATTTTATGATGTGATATTAACGTTAATATATACAGTTTTTGCTTTGCAGTTATTTTAATAATTTAATAAATTAATATTTTATATAGTTTATTACGTAAATAAAATTCACACATTAAAAAAGTATCCATTATGCTCAGCATTTTATTGCATAATTATTTGATTTTACCAGAAAAGTTACAATCTCACGTATTATAATCATCGTAAAAACTAATTTGCTGCAACAAACGGTCTAAAATACTTATATAAAATGTTTTTATGTTTTTCGTGCTGTAAAGAATCATAAAATTTTATTAAATCTTAAAACCTCGTAAAATATTTAAAAGTTTATGGGGGTTATTAAGCTTTTCTTCTGGATAATCTGGCATTCCATAGAATGAAACAATAAAAAATGTGTTTTATCGTTCTCAATCTGACGCTATGAAATATTTAACGATACACGATTTTAGTTTCGTAGCATTTACACCAAGTAACTAGTCAATCTTATGTAAATTTTATATCCTAAAACTTACTAAAATGGATTACCCTATCTAATGTGCAATCTTGAAAAATATTTCTATCCTTGATATATTACATTTTAAATGTTCTATCAATACCGTTTGATATAATTTTTTACCTTAAATATATGAGCTATTTTATTTCTGATATCTCTTTTAAGTGTTCTTTTTATAACATTTTTAGTACTAAATATTATATTCATTAAAAAATATTCAGTACTATCAGTATATATATGCAGTTCTATTAATAATTGATTTGAAGCATTTTAACAAGTTTTATTTTATGTAATAATGTATGACATTTGGAATTGAAAATAATCGTCTTTATCAAAAAGTGCCAACGTTAGTTTCTGGTGGTCGATTCCATATATTTTTTAACTGTTTAGCAAGTTAATTGTTTGTGCAATTGTTTACACTTTTTAGTCACTAGGGGCTTCAGAAAGGTTTTCCTCTTCATTTTCCTATCACCTGGGAAGAAATAAAATTTCCAGAGTCGTTATGTGTTCTGTCCAATGGTAGATTCAGTCCAGTGGTTCTTCAGCCTTCTAAGCAACTTAAGTTATTCTGGCCGGTCTTTAGGGACTCTGTGAAACTCCCATTTTCTGGGGCTTCTGGGGGTTAAATCGAAATTCTGACACTGTTATGTGTGGTTCCGTGGGCGATGCCACAAGTGTGCACATATTTATACTTATATATCACCAGAGAGGTTTCTTAATTGTCTGAAAAGACTTTCATAAAAACATACTCTCAGCTTCAAGGAAGTAGATCAAAAATCGGGCTATGTTAGGTTCTGATCTGCAGCTAATAAAATAGATATTCAAAAATTTTTCCTTTCTAGGATACCGAAGGGCTTCTGGAGGGTCTGAAAAGAAAAAAAATTGTTAAATAATTATTAATAAATAGTATATAAATATTATATAAATTTATTTAAATTTGCAAGTGCAATATATTTTCTCATCAAATAAAATTTTAAGAATATTATTCTGAACGTTGTAATGCGTACTCTCAATTGGTAGTAATCGAGTTTCTAAATAGCTGCAACAAATTAATATTCTTTAAATTCATGATACATTCTAGGCAAAGTTTGAAATAATACATACTCATTTTCGCTGTCATACAATAAGCAATAGTCAGCATTTCATTGAAATGTACACTGAACAATCCCTTGTTGTATGTCCATCGAAAAAAACCACTTATATTAAGAAATACAAACCATCTACCTACGCAATACGTTTCGACTGTATATTCACATAGCAATTCTGATGTTTTCTGTCAAAATGTCCTTCTGATACTTGTTTCTGCTCCCATCATATATTTTCTCGGATACGGGGTCCAACTGCGTCTTTCTGCTTATTCACTAACAATATGGTAATGTCATAGTTTCCAGTTCACTAACAATCTGATAATGTCAGTGTTTCTAGTTCACTAACAATCTGGTACTGTCAGAATTTCTAGTTCACTAACAATCTGGTAATGTCAGAGTTTCCAGTTTACTAACAATCTGGTAATGTCAGAGTTTCTAGTTTACTAACAATCTGGTAATGTCAGAGTTTCTAGTTCACTAACAATCTAGTAATGTCAGAGTTTCTAGTTCACTAACACTCTAGTAATGTCAGAGTTTCTAGTTCACTAGCAATCTGGTAATATCAGAGTTTCTGAGGTCTGCATACGGCTTGCTTTGCCGGTCGAAAAATAACCGTCTATCGGTCGAATAATTGCCGTTACCAAGTTTGATAACGTAAATTGTCCTTAATCATGTTTTCTTCCTTCTACTAAATATTCATTTTGATTCAGAGTTTGTTTTCAGGATATTGGTATTGTTATTCAATTCGTCTTTTAGCAATAGTTTGCAATTTGTTATGTGCCACACATTATAGGCAATATGGCAATACTTTTGCAGAAATGCATACGCTTACATACACACGAATACATACGCTTTTAATTATGTGTTTTATTTATCTAGGTACATGATTTTTTTCATGTGTCCAAAGGTTATTCTGTAACAGAATTGTCTAAAAAGATCTTTCCTCTTTAAAGACTAAAAATATATTTATATTTCATTTTGTTAAGTTAAAACTTTTCTTCCTTTTACTTTTGTTAAACTTACTTATAACCATATTCTGTCTTATGAATATTTATTGACATAACTTTTTTTTAACTAACTATAGATATAATCAGTATTTCTGCAATAAATGTATTTGTTATTCCCTACTCAGAAAACCTAATCCCCCATGCGTCTCTGACGTTAATGCTCTAATTATTTATGTCTGAAATTTGTTTTCTATCGAGATTATTTTAAAATATATAAAATAATAAAATGAAATCGCATGGCATTAAATAAAACTATTTTCTTGTAGATAAAAATATTTCATTTCACTGATATTAGTTTTTATATATTTCTTTAGAAGTTTCCCAAAGACGATTATTGTATAGCAAAGACTATCATATAGTTATTGAATAATTGAATAGTAAAGACTATTAAATAGTTATTGAATTGCTAAGACAGAGATTGTTAAGACAGATAGATAAGAATGATGATGACCTAATCTGGATAATTTAAAATGTCATTATATTTTCTTAGTTATAATACTAAATTTTTATAATATCAATTTTCACACACACACACACACACACAGATATATATATATATATATATATATATATATATATATATAACAATAGCAGCTTGAAAGTCCAATGATAGAAAAATGAGAAGCTGCAACTCGAAACACGTAACTTTATAACCAACCTACAAAATAAAATTATAAAGCAGCAAATCTTCAATCAAATGGAAAAAAAAAATACAAATTCCGAGTCACCAAGTTAAAGATAATCAACAAAAATCAATGGAATGGAATTGATAATAGAAAAACATATAAAATCCAAGCATTAATACTATACACGTGGACAAGGGCTGGGCCTAAATAATAGAATTGTTCACTTCGCCAAAATTATCTATTGTGTCCAAGTATTTTGTCGAAGCAAACACAAAATATGTATGTTTCTGAAGAAATAGGTATATATATATATATATATATATGTGTGTGTGTGTGTATGTGTATGTACTATGTATATATATGCATATATATATATATATGTATGTATATATATGCATATATATATATATATATATATATATATATATATATATATATATATATATATATATATATATGTTTCTATGTATGTATATGCATATATATATGTCGAAAAAGTCTGTTATAAAAACGTCTGCTTATCTATGTAAAAATCAATGAATGTTTCATTCATATCAGCTATATTGCATATTCCAGAGCTAAATCATTTTGCATTAAAGAAATTCAGCAATTATTATACAACTCATATTCATATTGCGTTGTTTTAGAATGCAGATGCCCAAATTAAGCAAAATTAAAGCAATTTTAGGACGAATCCAGCACTAAAAATAAATTAAAAAGAACCTTAAAAGTCACGATTTTGACACAATATGGATGGTATTGATCGTTTAATATATACTCAAATATATTGTAATTCGCAATTTCCGAATATGGATGCACAGGATGTAAGCAAAAATAAAGTGTCTTAGGACGGATACAGCATTAAATATGAATTGAAAAGAACATTTTGACACAATAGTCACGATTTTGACACAATATGGATGGTATTGATCGTTTAATATATACTCAAATATATTGTAATTCGCAATTTCCGAATGTGGATGCACAGGATGTAAGCAAAAATAAAGCGGCTTATGACGGATACAGCACTAAATATGAATTGAAAAGAACATTAAAAATCACGATTTTTACACACAATGGATGCCATATTTTATTTTGAAGTGAGTCATGTTATCTTTGCATGTGATATGGGTGTAATTATTTTTTTAATTTTTATTTAAAACTACCGAATATATTTTGCTAATTTTTTTTTTATATTTTTCATGTGATAACTTGAATATTTTCCAAAACTTTCGAAGCAATTTGTGAATTTTAAATTTGTTTAAAACAAGTTTGAAAAATTAGATCCCAGATGAACCATATGGAATCTAATGTAAGGCGATATGCATTTCATTCCTTCAACCGGGGTTCAATTCAAAACTAACTGTGTGATATTATTCATTTATATTACCGTAGGTCCCACAGACCGTCTGAATAACATACTAAAATTCAACTTGATAAGGTTATTTTTGCGGCTGTTATGGTGAGAACGGATAGACAGAAGGAACAAAGTCATAAACACTTTTCAACTATGTTGTAAAGTGTTAATAAAGAACACCATGGTCTTACTTTCAGTATCTGATGTCATACCCTTCGTAAAGCTTCATGGTTACATCGCAGTGAAAGAAGTATAATCATTGCATCATGTAGGGAACGGGCCGCCCACATCATGGACTCACTTTCAGTATTTGATGCCATACGCTCATAAAGCCCCATGGTTTCCTCGCAATTTTTTGCTGTGAAAGAAGTATAGTCATTGCATTATATAGGCCTGCTTACTTTATAGACTCACTTTCAGCATCTGATGCCATACGCTGTTAACGCTTCAGAGTTCATGAAATGTTTTTCCCTAATTGAAACACGTTTGGCAACATTTTGTAGCAGCCTTACCCACAGATAGATAGGCATACAAATAAATCAAGGTGTCGAAAGCCCAGACCATCCGACTCATCCAAAGACATAGAGCAATTTAGTGGATGGCCGGATATAATAAATCAAGGTATGTATATTATTAATTCACCACGAATCTTTCGCCATAGAAATACATACAATGCTGTAGGGCAAATCTTATCCTAGCGACA
Organism: Amaurobius ferox; assembly: GCA_951213105.1. NCBI lineage: Eukaryota > Metazoa > Arthropoda > Arachnida > Araneae > Amaurobiidae > Amaurobius > Amaurobius ferox. The sequence goes on from OX578148.1 coordinate 121,490,508, forward strand.
CTTGAATACAGCGACACTTGATTGTCTTAAACGATTTTGTCTTTTACAATGTTTTGGACATATGAAACTATTTTCAAGTACTACATGCCTTGTAATATTTCGAAAAAAAGTGGCGTTCCCAGTTTACTATTTTATATCTGAAGGATAAGAGATATATTGTAAGCAGTGAACCCTAGTACTTTCCTCCTGCACCCAGTAAGTAACTGGAACGTCCCAAATATACGTCATTGCATAATTCAAATTAGAACACTGCAAAGGTGGCGAATGATTACGCAGGCATATTTGATAAAAACAATAAGTTTATTCTTAAAACTGTAGAAAATCATAAAATAAACGCCAGTCAACGTCATTTACAACTAATAAATCATAATGCATATGGTCCCCGTCACAGAATGTTCACCAGTCAGAATGCTTATGGTTCGCACATGCCCTTTCTACCGTCGTCTACGTCCAAACACGCCACTTTCCAACTGGTACCTTCTCGTCCTTCGCACCTCGCATTTTTAAGAACCTGGTTGACAGCTTCACCTGCCGTCTCCAATCTGCGCGGCTGATAATTTAAATTTATGCTCTTCTTTCCACGGGGAGGACACACTGCTCGAAAACTAAGAAGTCGAGAATAGAAAGTGTTAATCCTTACAACATAACTAAAATCAATATACGTTAAAGAGTACTACCAAAGAACTATACGAAGCGTTAGTGAATGCGTTTAAAAATGATATTGGTGTTGGTAATATTTACTCGCCGCTTTACGCGAAGAGTTCGGTTGCTTTTTAAAACGATCGCATTTTTGAAAATTGCTGAAACGCCTTCAGTAGGCCTGCGTGGTCCGCATACCCGAACTCCTTCGACCGTGTAGCATTCTACACGCTCAGGTCACGGCTAACGATGCACAACAAGCTCTATACATTTCACATCCAAAATTTGCGTTTGAAATCAATATTACGTGGGAGTAAGATTCTTTAAATTTGGAGTTTGGAGGTGATTTTTTAAATTTGGAATTTGGAGGTAATTTTTTACAAATTATTAAAAATATGTAATTTTTTTATTTTAATTTTCATAACTGTCATTTCAAAATCTGTACTTTTCATTTGAGACCATTATCCATCGAGGATTAGCATATAAAATCTCGTAACAGACACACACACACATTAATTTTTGGGCGTGTTTTAATAGTGCAAATCAATGCGTATAATCACATTTGTAAACCTAATTTAACATATACAGTTACAACTAGCTTATGTTATGAAACATTTGTTTTAACATTTTAATTTCTTATATTGACGATGCTTATTTATGATTATATGAAGGAAACATTTATTTTATATTTATTTATTTAAATAAAATTGTCGTACATTTTACGTTATCTTCTGCAACACTATTTTCAACCTCTACATGTAATAGCTTAATTTTACATCGTTCTATCTTTAAAGAAAAAAAAAATTATATTCATTTTTTTTTCATATTTTAGTAAAAAATACTCTTCGTTTCCTAAACTAACACTCATTTGTAAATATGTTATAATTGAGACACCATGTTCATCCAAAACCGCCAAATAAGCGTATTAATTGTAGAATCGGATGAAAAACCCGTTTGTTACTACAATATACTCAATACACTTTATTAAACCTCTATCGATACTAATATGCAGACTGAGAGTTGATAGATGTAAGTAAAATCTCTAACCTGTTGCCACAAGTGGTTTATTATCTGCGATTAATCTTCAGCAATCAGAATTAAGGAAACATTTTTGTTCGATAATAAGAAAAAATTGAAACGGCTGTTTATATTGTTTTACATTGCAGTCCGATATCTAGTTTATTTTTATCATTTTGCAACGTTTAGCGATTTAATGGCAAAAAATGCGACCTGCAGTATCAACCTTTCCTCGACTCATTTTCAATATTCCTGTTATTGCGACAACTCGGCTTCAACTAATTTTTTTAAGACTCGGCTTGCCCGGATGACTCCCCCTTTATTTATTTTCTTGGGCCATTTGGCTGGTGCGTTTATATGGGAAAGCTGTTATTGACCCCAGAAACATTAAGCGTAACAGCCTGAGGTCCACATGACCACTTGACCTTATGATTCGCGTGTTGGGATTGTTTATTACCTCGCATAAATTTAATTCAACTTAATGTCAACTACTGGCAACCACTTGACTGCGTTTATTGTTTTCCGCTTACAAAGTTTATTGCTATTATCTGGTACTTTTGGAGTCCTGAATGCCTTAAAGACTGCAGCCATTTACAATACAAAAACAAAACGCACTTTCGTCATCCACATATTTCATTAGGACGCCTCGTTAACACATTTCTTAAACTTGTAAGTGAAACATCTAATATATCGAGTCTGCAAGGCACCTAGACGTCTTATGGACCATTTCTTCCTAAGTAATTCCTTTACAAAGGCACAGATAATATTAAATAATTCCAAGACACATCATAAACTTATCAAATAAATTACCTGTATAAAATCCCTGGGATAAAATACAGTCATCTATATTTCATCTAAATGTATAGTTAAAATACTTTACATATATTGTGTGAATGATTTATAAAATCTGAAACACTTTATATAAAGGAAAGTAAAAGATGTTTTAATGTTTAAAAAGTGATTTGTTTCAATAGGATTTACTTTTTCAGTTTCCTTTAAACTGACAGAGAGTGTTCGTGTCTCATGAATATTTATTGGGGTATCTTTTTCCAGCTAGCGTTAGACACGTTCAATATTTCTGAAAGAAAATGGAATTTTATCTCTTAAACAGGAAACTTAATCTCCCCATAACTTATTTAACCCTAATGCCATATTAAATGACTGTATTTAAAATTTGTATTATGCTGAGATTATTAGAAAATAAAAATGATGTGACAGGAATACATTTGTAGTGTTTAGAATAAAGCTATTTTCGAGGTCAAAACTCTCGTATTTTAATTTTAAGCTCTTTGTATGAGTTTAAGAATTAAAGTATTTTATTTTACGAATTTGAAGACGTTAGTCATCTGTGAAGTTAGTTAAGCGTTTACAAAAGCTTCTTATCGAGATAATTGGGTTTTGAGAGTGCAGTCCTCTAAATATTTTGGCAATTACCTGTGTAATACTGAATAATGAAACTGATTGCTAAGTTATAACGATTCCCAAGCAACTTACGAAATTTCCGCTCCTCAGAAATTAATCCATTGAGGACGTCTTTATTTCCAATTCTAATTATGCTCCACTCATTTTTAAATTTGATACACTACTTATCCTTTGTCATAAGCACCCTCTCCAAAACTGACGTCTTTGTTTTAATATATTTTAAATTATCTAATGTATTTTCAAATATCTGTTCTGTTGATTTTTTTTTCATCCACTACTCGGATGATGAGAGGGGAAGAAAGAGGACATGTATTATGATTTATTTTGGTTAAAATGTTAGCTTGCAGAATACACATAATATATAAAGTCTTTGATGCAGGAGTTGCTTGTTGCATGCTGGTTGACATCCGGCTTGTTTTACAGGTTGATATGCTGATAACGGCTAGGAGTTTATGGGTATTGTATATAAAATTAAATAATTATACAAAATAAAAGCAATAAAACTCTTATCTACCGTTAATTTACTTTACTTGTATAGCATACAAAATAATGTATTTAAATTGCATTGATTATGCAGTGTTTAAAGAAAACCAAACACCGCTAATAATATGAGAAGTTATCCGAACAGTGATTAGATACGCAATATTTTAAAGTTAAATCTTAAATTGAAATATCCCCTTTTTCTTAAAAACGTCATGAAAAACTATTTCTCACTGTTTAAATGAAAGTAATGACTACAGATCCAACTTGACATTAGAGAGGAATAACATAAATTCCCAGGGTCTGTTATGTAAAACAATATATGTATTACACAATACTAATAATGAAAAATTTATATGCTTCTGTTTAAACTTTCGGTTTGATATTTCTATCTTATCAAAATTAGAGTTACATTTTACCACGTGTTGATTCGATGCAACACAATTTTTATGTTTTTAACACATCACTGCATATTTATACTTTATATTTAGACATTAGTATTCGTACTCATTTGTTAAATATACATAAAATATTCTTCTTCTATAAACTTTAAAATACATTGCACTATTATATAGATATTGAGCCAGTTTTGAATAATTATTCGTATTTTAAATAAGAACAAATATATGACATATTCTTAGCAGAGGAAAGCATGACATAAAAATAACTGAATTTTCGTATTTAGGTCTTTCATAGGTCCCATTCACGGCATTTTCCATGCTTATTTGTCTTCCCCTGCCAAAAGTATCAACATTTATAATCTATTCTTGTCATTCTGTAGCACAGAATATATAATTTTCAAATACCTCAGACTTTATGTTAATTATTTATTTAGCTCATTTAGAAATATACGCCATTTAGAAATATAACGTATGTTGGATTCAGATGCATAAATAAGGAAAACACATGTATGGCAACAATAACTTCTCGATTCTTTCTTCTTCTCTACCCAAGCTATGCCCCTCGCCAGCTAGGACTCAAAGGGTTTTGGCGCACGGCCGGGAAAGAAACGATCCCCAACACAAGCTCTAACCAAGCACTAACCAAATTTTAAACAACAAGCCACAGTCATGCACCCAAAAGATTAAATGAACAGAAACTGCAAACTCCTTTGTAAGCAAAAACCCAAAGATCAGAAATTGCACGCAATTTAACAAAACAAAACACCAAAGTCAACAAAAAGCGGGTTCTAAACAATTAATTCAACTATTTATCATCACACGGGGAAACTTGAAAACAGAACATAAGAGATAAAATTCTAAATACTAAGACCAAAATATCACAAAAGCCATGATTATTAATCAAAAACCAATATAAAAATAGATCAATTACCCTGAAATGACAAACTTCCAAATCCCCAAACCAACAACCTCAATCCGATCTAGTAGCCGCATCGAGTTAGAAAACCCAAGCGTAAAACCAACAAAATAACAAAATAGACATCGCAAACAAGAGCAAGCCCACAAGTCAAGCAAGACCAGAAGACCCTCAAAACAAACACCCAACCGAAAGCAAAAGCAACTAACTATTTTAAGCCAGAAGAATACACAATAAAAACCAACGCAACCCCGCCAAATGACAAAAACAAATTAAATAAAAGATCCCACAAGACCCAGGCGGCGAGTACTGGCCAACAGATCCAGCAAGTCGAAGGAAGGCCACAAACATCAAGCACACTTCCGCTAACCATAGTCGATGTAGTTCCTAGAGATCCTTTCACTTCTAAGGAAGCGAGGACAAACTCGAGAACGACAAGAGTATGACACCGCCAATTTTAAGCCGAATTTAACGTTTGCCTTAGAGCAATTATTACACTTAACATCTTCTACACAAGCTTCACCACCATGGTTACCACCGCATATCAGGCACCTGGTGTTCTCCGAGCACCTGGAGCTCGTATGCCCAAGCCTTCCGCATTTAAGGCAAAGCAACACATTCGTAAATTCCCGAACCGGGTATCTACCCATCTGGCAGTAGGCCCAGCCAGACTCCAAAAGACCACCATATGCCCGAGGGTTCACCTCAAACACCCAATGCCTACCGCTCCTTGCCTTGATGCTGAAGCACATCCTAATGTACTCCTTATCCACGAAGAATTCGTTTTGACTGTAAATTCCATCACGAACCATGTCCTGACTTAGCCCCTCGTCTACACCGAAGACAATAATTTTTGGCCACCTGAGTACAAAGCCACTCAAGGTAAACCGTTTCTCAAAACCGGGGATCTCACCCAATTTCGTCCTGAGATCGTTCATGCCCATCTGATGTTTAATCTCTATGACCATTCCACCTCTAGCCGCTCCAAAATAATTTGTAACTCCTACGCATGTATCCAACAAAGACAATCCATTCCTTATAAAACTGAGGGTGTCACGAAAGGAGGACTTCTCAATAGGGGTGACCAACAAAGTTCTAGATTTCAGGGGGCCCGGGAGAAACTCAGGATCCGGAGGAAAGACAAAAGTGGAGGATGCCATCTCCGCCGTGTAACCAAGTTTGGGTGCCACCCAAGGCTCTCTAAAGGAAAACGACGCCGCAGCCTCACTCAACGCAGTAAGGGAGCATTTTAAGCCACTAGCGAATTCATCCATGTACCTACAATGCTGAAGAATCCTAGAATCTCTTTAATTGATGTGAAAGAGACGTAGGTCTCCGCCAGTCTAGCCCTTCACTCCCCCAGCTTGCTCAGAACTCCACGCCCGGCTCCCCCAAAGACATCAGAATAATCGCCATGGCCGGAAGATTCCGCCAAGGGAGAAGCCCTACTCTCCTAAAGGGCAGCCTCCGATGCTCTTAGGGAGCGAGAAATCGTCAAAACCAGATCGACAAGGGGTTTTATGAATTTTTTAACCCGATCCTTTTGCAAAGCCTTTGACACCCTAAATTCCTTCTTAGAAACCATAAAATTTGCAAGCTTCAACAACAGGTCCTTTGCCTGAACACCGGCATGGAACTCTTTTATCTCCCATGGGAAGGCATAAATGAGGTCATCCTTGGAGATATTTCTATAACACAGTCTAATTCCGACGGGTATTCCATAACAATATCTTAAAGATAAGTGGCATGCACAATTTGCAGCTTCATGTCGATTACTAAAAACTATTTTGACATAAGAACACAGCATCGGAAAATTCGGAATGCCAAATAACTACAAATATAACGCAATTACACTTAATACATATAACACCAATATACAATGTCGAATAATAATAATTACAAGGTAACAAATCATTTGCACAGATGGTCATAAAAGAACTATCAAAAGCCTAGGGTAATATAAAATAATACAAGTCAGTAAGAAGTAGCATATAATCATTCACAACAATAACTATAATTTTGTAAAAATAACTCCACAGGATATCTTCTTCTACAGATATAGACAGCAGCTAATTTATAGGTCGTATTAACTCTTTTCGCCGTGTTGTCATGTAAAACTGTTTTGGGATTTTGGTTTTTAGATAAAGATACCCACTTTATCATTATGCATGGATGGGAAAATATAATTTTATAATTATTACAATAAAGTAGTATCACCGAAAAAACTGGGGACAAGTTTTATTGGCTTACTGGGTACTTAAATTCGGCGGATGATTTCTTTATCAATCTGTGCCTTTGCTATTATACGACCTGTCTTCAATTGATTCTCTATTTTCAATTGGAATTTTCATATCTTCGTCTGAGGCTTCTTGTTCTGAAAATAAGTAGTCTGTCTTATCTGGGACAGAATATGCAGATCTTGTTCCTCAACTGGAATTGGGTATGTCTTCACTTTCAGCGCTTCACTTTTGCAAATGTCTACAAATTTTGGCTTGTGGTTTTCAGATGAAGATACTCACTTTATCATTATGCTTGGATGGGATAATATAATTTTTTAATTATTACAATATGTATAAAGTAGTATCATAGAAAAACTGGGGACAAGTTTTATTTTCTTACTGGGTTCGTGAATTTGGCGGATGATTTCTTTACCAATCTGTTCCGTAGCGAGTATACGACCTGTCTGCATTTGATTCTCTAATTTCAGTTGGAATTTCCATATTCTCGTCTGAGGCTTCTGGTTCGAAAAAATAAGTAGTCTGACTTACCTGGGACAAATGTAGATCTTGTTCCTCAGCTGGAATTGGATATGTTTTCACATTTAGCACTTCATTTTTGCAAATGTCTACACATTTTGACTTTCGGTTTTCAGATGAAGATACTCACTTTCTCATTATGTATGAATGGGATAACAGATATTTTTATAATTATTACATATAAAGTAGTATCATAGAAAAACTGAGGACAAGTTTTATTTTCTTACTGGGTTCTTGAATACGGTGGATGATTTCTTTACCAATCTGTTCTGTTGCGAGTACACGACCTGCCTTCATTTGATTCTCTAATTTCAGTCGGAATTTCCATATTCTCATTCTTGGCTTTTGATTTTCAGATGAAGATACCCACTTTACCATTAAGCATGGATGGGATAATATAATTTTATAATTATTACAATATGCATAAATTAGGATCATAGAAATAACTGGGGACAAGTTTTATGGACTTACTGGGTACTTGAATTCAGTGGATGATTTCTTTACCAATCTGTTCCGTTGAGATTATATGACCTGTCATCATTGGATTCTCTATTTTCAGTTGGAATTTCGATATCCTCGTCTGAGGCTTTTGATTCTGAAAAATAAATAGTTTGACTTATAGGGGGCAGAATATACAGATCTTGTTCCTCAACTGCAATTGGAAATGTCTTCACTTTCAGCACTTCACTTTTGCAAATGTTTTCAAATTTATTTTTCTTTTAAACCTTGATGTTTAAAAGGAAAAGAATTCGCAGAAAAATAATTAAACTGGCAAAAACACAGATGCCAGTTTACTTTGGAATGCAAAAGTTCCATTTATAGTCTTTTGATTGAAATATAGTTGTTTATCTCAGGTTTCGTGTATCGAAGGCAAAAGTATAGAGCTGTATCAATTAAACACATCTCTAACGCTAGAGGAAAATGGAAACGACACTATTTTTCTGTTTGGGTGAAAAAATATTGAGCTATATTAAAAAAAATCATTTAAACTAAAATATTTAGTCTATTGGATGAATACATGGAGTTATAAAGCTCAATGTCAAAATTGTTTGTTATCGCATATTGAAAAGATGAAATGTCTAATCGGCCCAAAAGAAGTAGATTTGAAAGTTAATTTCTAATCATCGCTAATATTTGTAATCAAAATCCTACTTATTCTATTCATATTTTAATAGAAATATCTATCTCATTTATTAAAAGGTATATCGATATAGCAATTATGTATTTTCATAATACAGTACTATTTTCTGTTTGCAATTTAGGCCAGTTCATGGTTGAGTCTTTATTACTCAGACTAAGTCATACTGTGTTAAGTTGGAGAAGGCAACATCTATCTTCCAGGTAGATAGTCAGTGTGTACTAAATTTGGGTTTCATATTATTTAGTGGAACACAAAATATATTCTCAAAATTCTTTTGGGAGTCTTGGACGCATAGGTCTTTAAAGAATAATTGCTTATACATATCAATTAATTATTAATGTTCTAGCAAAATATTAATCAATGTAAATATAATACCAGTGAAGAAAGTGTTTATTTCTTTCACATCAATACATTTGAGATGTTTACAAAAAGACCGAGATGCACGATTCTTTTTTAAAAATAAGTCTATTAAATTTTAAAGTTTTTATTAAATATTTATTGATAATCGTAAAACGAAAAATCAATTTATGACATAAATATTTTCTCAAAATTTTGTTTAGAATACTACTAATGTGAAAACTATTTCAATTTTATTCCAAAAATATTATACAAGAAAGATCAATCATGCAAAAATCATTGATTATTAAACACTTTCCAACTTCATTGCAATTTCATTTAAACATCTCTAAACTGCGATACATTCCTCGGTAATATTTTTAAAATTATCACAATATTACATTAATCTATTATATTTGAAAACTTGAAACTTCATCGAAAAAATGAACTGCTTTCAAATGACGGCATTGAAATATAAATTGGCTGGTTTAAACATCTCTAAAATGCGATACATTCCTCGGTAATATTTTTAAAATTATCATAATACTACATTAATTTATTATATTTGAAAACTTCATTGAAAATAAATGAAATTTATTCAAATGACGTCATCGAAATATAACACGCCTGGCTCTCTCTATAAAAGCAGCATTTCATTCACAAACATTTTTCCTTTTATTTCATTCGTCACAATACTATAATAATTTATTTTATGTAAAAACTGAAGACCATGGAGCTACAAGTAATTAAACTCTATGCTTAAAACTTCATCGAAAAAATTGTCCTTTTCTCTGTAAAATTAATTAATATTTCATTCATTTCATCAAGAAGTATATTATAAACTGCATCGTAAAGACGTACCAAACATATGACCATTTCTAAAACCGAATACACTGAAGAAAATTGAAAGCTTGATTTTTTTTTTATACCTAAAATATTTTGTACCTATTTCATTTTACAATACAATTATTTTGTCATTTGTGACTTTAGATTGCAATTTACTGGACTAGACTGTTTTGTCATATACAAAATTTCGTTTGAATTGCTCTACGTGTGTACATTATTATCACGGAGAGCGATAATATTGAATGCGAATTGAAATAATACATGTCGGAAAGGAAATTTTGAAGATTTTATTTTTAATTTTCCATTTAAATTGTTACATTTGTCTCTTTCTCATGCTATTGTATATTAAATATATGATTGTGAGAGCAGAATTTACGTATGCAGATTTATATATGGATTTATGATATATAACAGGCCAGACAAAGGGCCCAGTCAGGGTGACGCCAGTTTTACAGCTCCCTGAACGGAGATGTCAGAGAAGCCATTGCAAAAGGAGCTAAAGATGAATCCACGAGATTGGTTCAAAGTTAAACCAATATGGAAGCTGTGACATCAAACGCCCTGAGGTCAACCAATGATAGCCCAAGAGACGTATCAGACCTCAAGCAAAAGAGATGGCAACAGACAGAAGGTTCTACAGCGATAGAAATACTGCAGATTCAGATATGAACCAGATCAGTAAGAGATTCAGAGATATAAGATACAGTTGGAAAAATAGTTGATAGCAGTTAGAGTCGATATGCAGATATGCATAAAAGTCGGCTCGGGTACATAAAGAGATGCATCAAGGTCCTCATGCAGTGCAGTCAAAATAGACGAAATGCATTAAATTCTACACAGCCTCAGACGAATTTGCATAAACGTCTAACGACAACAAGAAGGTATGTGCTTTACAACATATATAAGGGGTCATAGTCACTTTAGGATTTTTTGTATATGTGATCTCACATGTCCAGTCTCCTCCGTAAATATATAAATTATTGTAATCTAAATATGATTATAAGGGACTTAATAAATAAATATTTAAAGTTGAAACTGGTAAAGTTTATTGTGTGGTAATATGCTAATATATTTTATTCCAAGAACCCGTACTAAAGATTTAATGGTGAGGTTTAAAGCGTCACAATGCAATGTTATACGACTTACGATCAACGGCCATGTTTAAGATGTTTAATGTAAAGTATGCTTCCCATTAATTTTTCATTTTTCTAGTACCAAAATTATATTATACAAAAATAGTCGAATCGATTATTTGGCTGATAAGCTGAAATTATGTCCTTTTAAATGCATGCATTGAAAGCACTTTGTTAGGTGCTATATACCTATTGTTATTATGTGTCCATAGTTATTGTGTTCCAAAAGGCGAAAGTTCTTTCTGTTTAGATTATAGCAATTGAAATTTATTTAAATTGGCTAATTTGTGTTTCCATTTATTGCTCTTTTTATTCCCTTTGAATTGACTCTAAATTTGTTGTTCTCGGTTAAAAATGCGTTATTTTATCACAATTTTTCATTTTTATTCTATTTTCAGGTTTTTAAATATTTCAGAATTGTCCATATTTAAATTATTGCCGAATACGTATATTCCAAATCGTTTCACTTCCTTTATTTTTTATTTTCGTCTGCTTTAAAAAATTCTGTTCTCTTTAAAATTTTGAGTTTTTGATTGGTTGGCCGTAATATTAAAATCGTCTGTCCTCTTCTTTTAACCTTCATCGATAATTTTATTTATGATGGATGACAGCGATTTCTGTTAGTATATAAATAGATTCGAGCTCTTTTTCAGTCTATTTTCATTATCTTTCTCTTCATTAGACCTCGGAATGTAATCGTATAAAGTTGTTATTTTTAGCTCTTCGGTGCGAGCCGAAGTTTGAATTCAACACGAAACGTTCTATTATCCCTGACTAAGACACTGATATATTTTTCCAAGATGAAAGCAGCTGTGTTTACTTTATAACCAGAGTTATTTTACTGTTTTTTTAATTGGATCCTCACTCCCGCGCTCTCTGATGTTGTTTCGTCTAGATGCTGTGAGAGCAGGATGTTTCTTATGTCTAGAAGGACCGAACAATTGAATATTTTGTTAGCTGGTTTCCCGTCCTATAATGTTTTTGCGATTTCTGCAGAGATGATTTAACACGTCAATTAAGTGTTTGTTTCTCCATGGCTGGGCTGCTCTTAATATGAAGAAGATAAATCACCATTTCCGTATCTTATTAAACGGACATATGCCTTGAGTTCTATTCTGATGCTAGAAGACTGTAACTCTTGTTGGGAGAAATGAATAGTTTGAGTCCTGATTGACTTGAGCACCTTCCTGAGGATTGAATCCGGCCGAGGATAGTTTTCCTGATGTTCTGATGGACATAACCCTCCTGTGCCGTGTTTGCCTTTCAAGAAGTGTTCTCTAAGAACTTTGGTGACAATTTTTGCTCGGAAGTACTCCCCCAAATCTCTGCTGTTTTTCCCTTGGAGCCTTTGGCGAAACATTTTCTAATTCTATTCCTCATTAGTAAAATAAGTTTTTATGCTGATCTTTATTGTTTCTGTCAGTTTTACATTGTTCTAAAGTTAAATTAAATTTGTATGAATAAGACCCCTTAACTTCTAAATTTTAAGTTTCAAGAACCTGGATTATTTTTATGTAATTTTTCTTTGGTTTTATATCTTTTAGTTGGGCTATTTATTATGTTCTAAATTTCCGTTTTGGCTAACTGATGTTCTTTTTTATTCTAAATTAATATTCTAACGTTTTTACTACCATTATACTTTCGGCCAATTTATTTAATTTATTTATGATGTTTAATTTAATTTGTTCAGTTAATAAGATTGCTGAAAAGGTTGTAAAGTTTAATGGTTTTTTAAAAGTGAAATTAAATTTTAATAAACGTCAGATTTGGAAAACTAATTTGTGTTCTATTTTCTATTAATGAGTTTTTATTTTTAGGAAAGTGCCATTTTAATAGTTTACAGGTTAGCATATTTTTATGCATTTAGGAATAAATGGTCAATAGAGCCCTTTTTGATTTATTTCAGGATGTTTCTTTTAGGTACTTTTCATGTGTTTTAAGCATTTAGAACTTCTTCAGGAACCTTTTCAGATTTTAGGTATATTCCAGAAGTATTTCGAATGTTTTAGGAATATATTATCATGCTTTTCCATTCCTTCCTCCCAACACTCGTGACGCTCGTCCCGTAGCTAATGTAGATGTACTGTGGGTTCGATAAGAAGTAATTTGGAATGCTCTTCCTCAGGTACAGATTCAAAATATGTTTGATTCGATGATTCGTTATGTAAAAGCCCTTATTGCAAAGCTCCACCAAATACTGATTTTCGACATCTAATATTGTTTTACTTTTGTTTTGTAAATTTAATTGTTTGTTTGTATCAATACAGGTCGTTTGTGGATTAAATTTCATTCAATTCTGATGATTCATGGTGTTGCAAATTTTACAAACAAGATTCTAATATATCCCTCACAAAAAATTAGACCAAATTTCTTATTTAAAAAAGGCGTGGCTTATTTATGGGTGTGCCCTAACTTTGGACTATCAGATCAATTTCCTTTAAATTAATAAGGTTTTTCCTTTCCTTGTAAACTAAATAGTGCAAAATAGTATTGAAGTGAGATATTTAAGTGTCAGGAAATAAAATATTGTTTTTTACTATAGCAATGCTACTTTGTAGTTTTAAAAATTCGTAAGATTTGAAATCACTTGATAATCTTACATAAAATGGAAAATAACTCGAAATTTTTTTTAATCCAATCTGAAATTCTGGTAGAGTTTTGCATATTAAATATCCCAGCTAAAATTTATTATACTTAATATAACTGCCATACTTAATATATTATACTTAATATAACTGTCAATAGCTAGATAAATATATGGTCGAATAAGTAGACGTGGATTTTTATGACTAAATATCTAAGGTAGGATAAATATAGCAAAAAAAAAGGTAACCCTTGTAAGGTGACCTTATACTGATGTTACCGTTTTTGGTACCCTTTATAAAAATAAAAGTTTTCTGGATTCCACAAAATTTTCTTTCAGTGGTCATGCCTTTTAAAATTTAAAATCTAAATATTGATGCTTTGTTAATAGTCGTGCCAATGTACAGCGTTTAGGAGTCCCTAGTCTTGAATGGCTTTAACCTCCGGTATGAAAACAATATGTGCATTCATGACATCATTTGAGCAGAAAGGTATGAAAAATACATAAAAACAGCAGCAAAATGAAGCTGTACATCCTCCCATAGATAGAAAGGAGAATTAAGATGTTAACAAGTTGAGGTGCTGCCCTCTGTGATTAAACAGAGTAACAAAAAGCTTGAAATAAAACAGTATCTTTTAAAAGATACGATATGTACAAAAGAGAAGTAAATGCAATGAGGATATGGTAGGAAAAAAGTTCAAGTAAATGCTTACGGGGGGTCAAATAAGATTGCCTAAGAACGCTTTCTGTTGAGTCTGGGATCGTAATCCGGTAGATTGAATAGAGTTTCATTTCGAATACTCGGGATGGTTTGAAAAAAAATTTTGGCATGTTTTCTGATGGTGAATTTGACAGTTTTAATTTTGAAATATTTTCTAATAACATCGTTGCGAAGGAAGCTAGGAGCTTTACGAATAATACGAAGTATTCTGTTTTGTTCAGTTTGAATTCTTTCAATGGAATATTTTCAGGCAAAGCCCCAGATGGGACAAGTATACAGGCGGATAGGTTGAATTATAGACTTAAAGAGAAGGATTTTATTACAAAGGTTCTAATGGTCCGAATAGAGAAGGTGGTTAAGGGATCCTGGGAGTGTTTTCGTTTTTTTGATAACATAGTTGAGGTGCTCACGCCAAGTAAGTCGGCTGTCCTATTGGACACCGAGATATTTGGCGGTGCGTTGAAAACAAATGAGCTGATTACAGATCATGAGAGGGGGGGATACGTTTTCCTGAAAAGAAGATTGTTTGCGATTTTTGAGCGTTAATTCGGATTTTCCAGTTCCGGTAATACTTTTCTAGGTTGTGGATATGATTTTGAAGGTCGGTGTGGAGGAAGTTTAAATTTTTGTGGGCAACGGTGATACAGGTATCGTCGGTGTACAGACAGAGGGAGGTATGGGGGAACGGAGGATGTCGTTCACATAGCAGTTAAAGAGGAGAGGGGCAAGGATAGAACCTTGGAGGACTCCGGCTTTAACAGGTTTATTGACAGAAAGGGTATTAAGAATTCTAACATGAAAGTTCCTATTAGCAAGGTAAGAGTTTATGATTTAAATAAGGGGGGCGGGGATGTTCATTTGAATCAGTTTGTAGATTATTCCGGTGTGCCATGACTTAACAAAAGCCTTTTCCATATCAAGATGTTCCATATCCTTTTCCATATGAAGCCTTTCTTTCTTGGAATCCTTCAGCCACAAATTCGACAACACGGAGAAGTTGATGGGTGGTAGAGTGGGCGGGTCGGAAGCCGAATTGCTCCGGGATAAGAATAACATTGCTGTCGATAAATTTGTAGAGTCTAGTTTGGATGATGCGTTCCCAGAGTTTGCTAAGGGAGGATAGGAGGGGGATGGGGCGGTAAGAAACGAGGTCAGCGGGGTGTTCCTTCCCTTTAAAAATGGTAATGATGAAAGCAGTTTTCCAGATATTAGGGAAGTGACGAAGGATTAATGAAGCGTTGGAAATGAAGACCAAGAAAAGATGAAATTAATGGAGAAGAATTTGTGGGCCCTATTAAAAATTTTGTCAATTCCCAAGGATTTTTTATTTTATAAATATGCTCAAGAAGTTCTATGTGGGAGGTGAAGGGGATGATTTGTTAAGATGCAAAATAATATTTTTTAACACTTACGTTATTTATTATTTCTGAAAGATATTCAATTCCAGATTACGAGTGCATTTTTCATTTTACTTATAGTTTTTCATAAACATCATACAAACAACAGTGCGAGGTGACAATAATAAGCGGTGTTAACTGTAGTAATTCTACAAATTGTTCAATCTTAATTGCATAATTATCAAAAAATATTTATTTTCATTTATTATTTTCAGACGAAAACTAAAAAAAATAGCTGTTTTGTTTTAGAAAACGTACATTTTTTGCAAGACAAGAAAACTCTTAACAACAGAATTACCAAAGTCAAAATCAGAGACATTCCACTCAGAGGATTGACTGTCCGCTACCTGCAAGACCTATTTCTGGCTGAATATATCTATTCTTCCTTACTGATATTCTTCATTTCTGATATTATCTATTCTTCAAATACTTAGAATTCCTGTTTAAATTCCGAATACGGGTGAAGAAAATTGTGTATATAAACTGCAAACATGCACCGGATTTGGACAGAATCCGTTTTGAACAATAGTTTACGGTAAAAGTAGGTTTAGAGTGCATAAAAAGAACAAAAGGCCTTAAAAGTATTCCAATCTAGTCCAATCCGAGAGCTGAAATCTTAAACCAAAAAAAGTTGTTCTGTTAACTTTTTATATTATAAGAAAAATTTATATTTCATTCTAAGCAGCTAATTATCAGATTTCTACTGAGCAGTTGGGTGCATATTTTTACAGTATACATCGTAAAATATATACATACAACTATACTATAGGAAACACAAATCCTTCTGCTTGTTAGGAATCAGCATTTTTTCTGTTTAATCAAAGTGCATTTCAATGCATCAATATTTGTAGAATTGTATTTGTTCGGATTGGAATATTTAATTGCACTACTATTCTTTTTACGTGTGGCGACTAAAACGTTTCGATTTCAACATCTGAATTTTCTAAATTTTTTTAATATTTTGTTATATTTAATATATTTATTGTATGGATAATATTCTTTTTCAGAATTTGAATATTTTGTTAATCGCTCTGTTCGTCATTAGAAAATTACCTACCTGGTGATGTCAGCAGTATATATATATATATATATATATATATATATATATATATATATATATATATATATATAAATATAAATATAAAGAAATTGAATTATCAGAAATAGAATTATCAGAAATAAATGTGTTATAGTAATGTTTGCGCAAAGCAGCAAGATCGAGGTACCATACACCATATATTGAAAAAATGAAAAGATAAAAAGTGAATAAACATTGAAAAAATGAAGGATGGCTTAGCAAAAAGCTTACTTTATGGCGGTAAGGGGTTGTGACCTTACTCCCCAGTTCAACGAGCTCGTCATAAACGCCGCGGCCTTTCACTCCTGGCCAAAGCTGGCGACCAGGAGTGAAAGGCCGCGGCGTTTATGACGAGCTCGTTGAACTGGGGAGTAAGGTCACAACCCCTTACCGCCATAAAGTAAGCTTTTTGCTAAGCCATCCTTCATTTTTTCAATGTTTATTCACTTTTTATCTTTTCATTTTTTCAATATATATATATATATATATATATATATATATATATATATCTTACTCCCTCACTCTCTCTCTCTGGCTCTCTATCCAACTCTGTCTCACTCTCATTGTATTTTTCTCCCTCCATGTATCTCTCTCTCATTATATATATCTCCCTATCTGTCTTTCTCTCCATATATGTATATATATATTTCTGTCTTTCTCCATCCCTATCTCTATCCCCCTCTGTCTCTCTGTTTCACTCTCATTATGTTTGTCTCCCCCTATGTATTATCTCTCCCTCTCTGTCTCTCCATATAAGTATCTATGTTTCTCTCTATTACTCCCTCCCTATCTCCCTGTCTATCTATGTCTCACTGTCTATCTCTGCCTCACTCTCATTGTACCTTACTCCCCCTATGTATCTTTATTCCATCTCTGTCACTCTCTTTCATTATATATATCTCCCTATCTGTCTCTCTCTCCATATATGTATATATATATTTCTGTCTTTCTCCATCCCTATCTATCTCTGTCTCTCTGTTTCACTCTCATTGTGTTTGTCTCCCCCTATGTATTATCTCTCCCTCTCCATATAAGTATCTATGTCTCTCTCTATTACTCCCTCCCTATCTCCCTGTCTATTTATGTCTCACTGTCTATCTCTGCCTCACTCTCATTGTACCTTACTCCCCCTATGTATCTTTATCCCCTCTCTGTCACTCTGTCTGTCTCCCCATATATGCATCTCTGTCTCTCTTACTCCTTCCCTCTCTCTCTGTCTCTCTCTCATTGTATTTCTCTCCCCTTATGTATCTCTCTCCCTCTCTGTCTCTCTCTTCATACATGTATCTCTGTTTCACTTTCTTACTCCCTCCCTCTCTATCTGTCTATATCTGTCTCACTCTCGTATATTTCTCCTCCTATGTATCGCTCTTTCATTCTCTCTCTCTCGCTCTCCCTCTTTGTCTGTCTCTGTCTCACTCTCTTTGTATCTTTCTCTCCCTATGTATTTCTCTATAATTATCTCTCTTTCCTTATCTGTCTGTCTCTCCATATATGTATATCTGTCTCTCTCTCTGGCACACTAACACCCTGTCTCTCTTTCCCTCTGCCTCCCCCTCACTCTTTTTGTGTCTCTATGTTCGTCTTTGCCTCTATATCTCTTTCTCATTCTCTGTTATCCAGATACTTACTTTCCTTTATTTTTAGGAGTTTTGTAAATTTTAAATGTGATGTTTGTATATAAAGGTGAAGTTTTGGTAGCGGAGTGTCTTCCTTTCGAAAGTGACCTAGTCCTCCCGTAGACAACTTTATAGACAAGCAAGCAACGTTGTGTTATTTTAACACAGAGCTTTTCTCATAAAACTTGTTGAGTAAAGGCACGGGTTTTGGACCCAAGGGCTGTGACATTGACCACTTGGAAAGCAGTCCAGTAAAAGCCGACAGGAAGAAATCGTTATAGGACATAAACATATAATATAAAAATATGTGATTAGTTTAAGAAACTATAGAAAGTACCTATTTCGAGTCTTAAAGGAATATGAATAGAAATTTCCAATTTATATTTTGTTCGATATTATACCGGTTGCAGTGTCCTTGAACTTCGTTCCAAATGTTTAATGAGTTCTCTCTTTCGTTTTTTGTGTCTCTTATATGTCAAAATATATATGAACCATTTAAATGAAATTCCAATTATTATCTATGGATGTTCCAGTTGCGTTGATATTAAGTAAGTGCAAACAGTATGGCCTCATAATTTTATCACGTTTAAAAGAGTAATAAGATCAGATCTAATTTAATGTATGATTTCACGAAACATAGCAAATAATTCTGAATTTATAATGCTAGTATGATGGTATTTCTTGTTTACAAGGTAATTTGAAAATATCTGTTTAAACACAATTATGTTTTATAATTATATTCACATTTTAAAACAAGTATTCTTAAATTTTAAGACCTTGGTCCATGACATATTACTGAAAACTTATGTCTTTGATGTGATTGCACAATCACTCTAAATGCCATGTAACTATTTCATGTATTAACGTGCTCGTTGAAACGTGTAAACGATTTACACGTTTCAACGTGCTTGTTGAAACGTGCACGTTGAAACGTGTAAATCCATCAAAATCGGAGACTAGAATGGTTCACCATATCACAATTTTTTCTTTATATATTTTGTGCATTTTATAAACATATTTTTTCTATTTAAATACATTTTCGTAAACCTACTCTTGCAAGATAGTATATTCCCAAAACTCGATATTTTTTTTCGACGTCTATTAGTTTGGTGCTTTTTGCATATATTCCGTATTTTTCAATAGCATGTTTCTATACAATTCTGAAGAATAAAATAGGTAAAACTTCAAAATGTTAAACTCAATATTACTTTATATTTTTGTAATATTTGTCTCATAAAATTGAAAAAGAAAATGGTTCAGATATATCTTTGTATCTGCAGTACTTTTATATCCGAAAAAGCTAAATTGAGTTTTATATTTATTCCGTATTCTAGTATCGATAGAAATGTTCGGGCTTCATATATGGGCTTAAACATTGAAACGCGGATTATAAGAATCAATATCGCCAATATCCTCTAGTCTTTTGTATCTTTTCCTAAACTCTTCCAAAATTCTAAAGAAGGCAATGATCCGTTTTAGGTACGTGAAAGCTTGATTTAACACGAAAGGAACTGGAGAATTTTCTTTCTGAAGGAAAAACTTCTGGAGTCCCAAAGGGAAAAGAAGTTTGCAGTGCAAATTTTATAGAATATATCATTGTGATGTTTTAAACATCGGTAAAATATAGCATTTATGGGCAGGCACATCAAGTAAAGAAACATTTTGGAAAATTCAATTGAAGTATTTATTTTAAAAATCAAACTGTCGGATTTTTCGATAAGTTATAAAGAGTCAGAAAATAGTTTCATTCTGGAACTTAGTATAAATTATAACCAAACCCAGGATATTTTCTATCAAGTACAAGAATATTGTCATTACTAAAATAATATAAAAGCGTGATTTTTTTATCATTTTTTATCATTCTGCTGATATATTTAAATACTTAAAAATTCATAAATTTGAGGAGATGAATCTAAATACCATTCGATATTCATCCGTCAAAAATGTATGCTTGTTTAAAAAATATAATAAAAACGGTTTAAAGAAACTGATTTCTCCCCCTCCAAAAATGCCGACATTTTGTGCACTTTTAGTTATTTTATGTATTAGGATGTATTAAATATTGCCAACTTTGGAATTTCTTATTCCCTTTATAAATAAAATGCAAAAGCCAGAATAGAAAATCGCAAACAATCAATTTAACCGATATTTTTGTTTTTTTACTTCATACTTTTATTTAAAAAATAAAGGGCTTTATTTTTCTATCATACATGGAAATGTACAAAATAATTTAATGAGTTGGAATTCATGTTTTCAATGAATTTACGCATTTTGAGAACTCATTATAACGAAATAAGCATTTTCCTTGCTTGATATCTATGTGCTGTGTGCGTAACTATCATTGTTAAGATACTAGAAAACGAAATGTCATAGTGACTCTTATAGTATAACTCTATGTTTCTCCTAGTTATATAAGTATACTGGGGAAAATATTGTTTCGTAGATAAATCATTAACCAGAAAATCACTAACCTTAAAAAATCCAGATCCAGAACTGATAAACATTTATAAAATATCAAGGCATAAAAGTGTATGACTCAGAGTATTAAAAATTATCTTCAAACCTACAAGTAGCATAAAATAGCATTTTTGAGCAATTACGGCCTGGCATTGACGGATAAACTAAAGAATGTCTATTAACCCAATTGAATCAATCAATTTTATTATAGCACTGATTAAAAATATCCAGACCCAGAAGTGATGAACATTTATAAAATATCAAGGCAGAAAAGTGTATGACTCAGAGTTTTGAAAGTTACCTTCACACCAACAAATAGCATAAAATAGCAGTTTTGAGAAATTAAGGTTTGGAACTGCCGGACAAACAAAATAATGTCTATCAACCCAATTGCATCAATAGATTTAGTTATAGCACTGATTAAAACATAAAGTATGCTAAAATTAGCCACTTTTAAATATTTTTAAATCTGTCAATGGGGTAATTTAGAAGCTTCTTCCAAAACATTAATGTTTGATTTTAGAACACTAATTTTCATTCCAATCTTATGGGGATTCAGATTTCTTTATCTGAAATGAGTCCAATTTTCTAAGGAGAGATTACATCTAACGATGTTAATGGGTGTCTATTAAGGGGAAATTACGAATTTTTATTTCATAACGGCTGGTACAAATTCAAATTTTGAAGGTTCGAAGATAAAGGATATCGTTACTCACTGCAGTTTCTATAAATGAGATTGGATAGCATAAAATATCGTATTTGAATTTTTGTAAAATTGCATCGTAAGTATCTCATTAGTATATCCCGTCTTTGCCTGTATTTAATATTTAATAGAAGCTAGAAAGCCATACAAACTCCTTGAATTCAATGTTTAAAAATTTAGTGTATTCAAAACTATTTACAGCAAATTTTGTTCAATCGTCCCATCGAGTAATTTACCAGTATTAAAATTTATTATTCCTTTTTGGCGTATGACTTCTTTTCAGTACATAACTTAAACCCCGTTGATCGAATCCAAATGGTTAAAACTTTCTTCAAAATATAAATATTTTCAAAAAATAAATATTTTCAAGAAAGAAATATTATCAAGATATATATATTTTCATTATTCCCATATAAATATTTTTAAATGCATGTTCCAAATGGACATGCAAAACGTGTAACTTCACTTTCACAAACATGTGTCGACAATGCGACTATAAATGCAATCTTATATGCGATCCGCAGATGAGGTTACCTATTTATTTTTAAATATTCTTAGACATGATACTAGGTGTTACAATGCCCTAAGAAAGGATGGGGTGGTAGCAAAACAAAACCTTCAATATAATCGCTACTAAAATTAATATTTGGCAAAACATATGCTGTTCATAAAATATGTATCACAAAATAAAACCGTAGCATTCAATTTCCAAAGCAGACAATCGTGGTTTAGATAATAGAAACAGTACAGCAACAGACTCCAATGACTGCCACAGATAAGACGGGTAGTATGATTGAAGTCAGGGAATGTAATAACAGCGATGCCTCGCTTGATTGCTAGCCAAGTTCTGACTAGCAACCTTTTGAAGTTTCAAGAGTATCTTGAATACCAGAACTTTTTGTATCCCAGATAATGTCAGTCGTGATACCAGGCAGTACTTCTGATTTTAGAGTACTTTCGGCAAATTTGGACCAGTCCCTATACACATATATAGACCGCAATGGTTCCTAGAACAAAACTCTCCAGCTGGTGGAATCCATTAAGAAATATAGAATCGTAGAGTTGCACGCTACGATTTACACGACTAGATCAAACAATTGAAATTTGAGACATATTTGACGCTTAACCTTTACATTTTGATTCAAAGAACACACTTTTCTACTTCAAAGAGGTAGAATAACTTAAAATGCCACCCCTCCCTGTAAATACCTTGTCTTTTGTGCGGGGTAACCCGTTCCCTCTTTTAAAACAATAGACATAAAATATGCTTAAAACATATTCCAAGCAGGGCTGCAATGTATTATAATGGAAGTGTCAAAAGTATTTTAACGGTGCACAGGGTACGGTATATCTACTCAGAAAAAGCGGGTGTAAACAATGGTACAGACATTGTACCAAAGCCGCTAGATGAAGAAAGTTTTCCATTTGTTACAACTGTTGTACCACAATAATTAGAAAGTTAAATTTCAAATGTTCTGAATGTTTTTTTTTAATTTCAAATGCTATTTTTATTTTGTCGATGGCCATTTCTCAGTTGTGGTCTAAAATTGATTGTTTTACATCAACTTTTGCCATATTGTTAATTTTGAAGTTTGTAGTAGTTTGTACTTTTGTAGAAATCACTGAGCATTCCATTATTTTTCCGGATAAAGCATTTATCTATTACAATTCTTCTACTCTTTGTTTTCATTTCTCCTGGAAAGGTCTAGGACCTAGATATTTCCTTTAATTGTTTTTAATTCTTCTCTGGTAGCAATTACTTTCCTTGAGCATGTGACGCAATTATTTTTTTACAGATGCGATCTTATCATTATTGCAGTCGGTTCTCTACCTAATTTATCCAGATGAACAATGTTATTTCTTACCTTTTGAAACCGGTAAATACATTTTTCAACTTTTTTATGCCGTATTCTAATGAAGTTTTTATTTACACAATTTGTGCGCAATTGTATTTTATAACGTTTCTTCTGTTTATAAAAAGTACTTTAAACGTTTTAATGCACAAATAATATATTTTAAAAATAATTATTTAAAGAAATTAGTGGGATATATTGACTCGATCATTTGAAAAATAATTGATTTCTTATGTTTTCAGCACCTAGGAATCGTACTAAATATCGTTTTTGAATTTACTGAAGATATATTGACCCTACAGACAGACGCAGATACAGATTATAATATTCTATTCGTGTTCAGCGATACTTAGTATCTAAATGTATTGAAATCAGGAATTCAAAGTTTTAATCCCATCACGACATTTTCATTCTAACTTTTCTATGCATTGTATGGAAATTAGAATTCACGGGACAGTAATGACATCAATATCACCATCCACATAAATTAAAATGTAACTTAACGTTAAAACGTACGTTGTTCCGAGCTTCTAAAATATTCTAAAAATTGCAAAGGAAAAAGTAACAAGATTGCTTAGTAGTTGTAATCTTAGATTACAACGTACTTATTTTCATATCTGTCTTTTAAACGATAGTTAAGATTTCTTTTACTTTATTATCTGAAACAAGTTTACATCTTACGTTGTTCATAAATGCCCATTAAGGACAAGTTTAGAATTTTTATATTGCATCGCGTCGAGTATAAATAAGGAGATGTATAACATTGGAGTGAAACTATGCCGTAACTCATTTCAATTTCTGGTTATGAAATAAATCACAGAATTAAATTTTTTATAGTGTTTGTTCCTTATATCTTGTGTTTTTTACTATTATGAAGTCTAGAAAAATAATGTAATATTTTAAATTTCTACGCAACATTATTTTAAACGGTATTTATTATAATGAAATGTATCTAAAATATTACCGATGCTTTTCTCTTGATATATTTCCTATAAGATATAGTCTTATGTATCAATTATGTTGAAAACCCAGACCACACGACCAACCCGAAGGCTTATGGTAGCTAATTGTGTGGCCGGCTGCATCAATTATGTATTTATTTTGTATTTATAGTCTTATGTACAACGTATTTGCACTTTTATGTATTTCATATGAGATATAGTCATAAAATGTATCAAGTATTTATAGTCTCTTTAATTTAATATTTATTTATCGTTTTATATATTTATTACGTACTTACAGTCTTATATATTTACAATATATTTGCAGCTTTATATAATGCACATAAGGTATTGTGTTATGTATTTACTATGTATTTGTAGTTTCGTAAATTTATTATTTACGTATAGTTTTATACATTTATTATGTATTTCTTGTTTTATGTATTTACAACATATTTACAGTCTTATTTATTTCATATGAGATGTTTTTTATTTCCAATGGCGGATACAAAATCAGTTGTAGCTAACAGAAAACAGACAGACATATGAACTGAGATAAGAAAAAATTACAGCCACAGAAGAAAGTCTATAGACCACTTATACAGTCTCTTGCTTCCCCTATCGCTCCCAGTCCTATGTTGAAGAAAGTGTATTAAGAGAAGAAAGAAGAAAGTGTATTAAGAGAAGAAAGAAGAAAGTGTATTAAGAGAAGAAAGAAGAAAGGGCAGAAAGGGCATTAAGAAGAAAGGGCATTGGCGATGGTGTGTTCTGTCCATTACCTCCTGAAGGTCACAGACTTTGCAAAAAGGATCATCAAATATATGAATTCGATGCAGATTTTTTGCAAGCAATCATAGCCAGTAGCAAGGAGGAATTCCACTACAGCTCTCTCTTCCTCGGCCAGTCTTGAATGTCTGAAATGTTTTCCACCGCAATTTCTAAGAATTCCTCTCTGGAAATTCTTTTGAAAGGTTATTTTTAAAAGTTTTGTTGATTACCAACTTGATATTGTAAAATGAGATCTCATCACTTGCTGAAATTTGGGGAATGGATGACCTTTTTTGGCCAGAAAATTAGTTTGATCATTGCCGTCGATACCTCAGAGGCCAAGGATCCACTGAAGGAAAGTCACTTTATTACGCCTGAATAAACTTCTTAAAAGGGGATGGCAATGGCTGTTGATTGAGGGGTTTTGGTAGAGTCAATTGCCTGCAATGCAGCTTTCGGGTCTGAAAATATGACTAAGTTCCAGAACTCGTCAAAATGGCACTGTAGTTGAGAAAGGGCTAAATGAATGTCTTCGATCTCTCCATCAAAAACGGTTCAAATTTTCTCCACCGAGGCATATAAAACAAAGAGATCACAAAAAACACCTACTCCGGAATGTATACATTCATCCATTTGGGACCCATCGGTATATACACGAAGTCATTCAGATTTTTGATATAGCGTATTGATAGTTTTGTAGATTACCGATCTCAATACTATGGTATCAGTCGTTTTTTTAAAGACCTTCTGGAGAGAGTTCAGTGCAAATCCCAAATCAGGTTTGGTTTGCAAGACGGTACTAATTGTTCGGGTCTAAAGTTCGGGTCTGTAGTTCAAGCTGGTCTTTCAAGTCGAGTACCTTTTGTAAGAAACCGTGCCGAGTGTCAAGATTTCGCTCACATGCTTGAGATTTACAGTTCCAGAGAGAGAGAGAGAGAGAGAGAGAGAAGGGGAGTGCGGTGTTCTCAAGATTTTCTCTCATAAGAGAAAGGCGCTTTCTTCAATGGGTTCTGATGGGTCTGTTACCTGAACTTATAATCATTGCATTAATAGAGGTTACACCAGTTATTAAGCGAAGAGCCTGTCTGGGTCCATCGCCGAAAGATGTAGATCATTTAGCTGCAGAATCTTCGTTACCAGGATACAAGGAGGTTCATCCACGCTGTACCCCTGATGTATGGTTATAGTCTTATGTATTTATTATGTACTTATAGTCTCATGAATTTTTTATTTATTTATAGTTTTATATATGCATTATGTATTTACAGTCTTATGTATTTACAACGTACTTTCAGTCTTATATATTTGTAAAGTATTTACAGTTGTATGTATTTATCTTAAGTATTTTAATGTGTGATAATGCACTTCAAAGTAATGAAAATATTTTATACACCAGAGCATACGTACATTTCCAAATCACCTTCTCAAATTACTTAAATTAAGGGATTGTAATGTCATTTACACACACACACACACACACACACAAAGGTCTGGTGATATATAACTAACATTTGAACTGTAGACCTATGGCATTGGAATATAGCATAAATATTGAAAAACAGAAATCTTTGATTAAAGATGCCAACAGAAATCAAAAAAGCCATTGATATATTTCAATGTCCATTGCATATTTGGACATTTTAAACAAATATTTTTACCAGTCAAATTAAACACGTAGTTTAAAATTTTGCCTTTCATAAACAATTTTGTTACTTTTATGAGCTCGCTCAACTTCTAAAGTGCAATCTGATATAAAATTATTTTTTAAAATATTAGTAATATATGTAATTATTTATGCAAAATAAATATTTATAGAAATAGATTAAAATGGCTGATATTACTTCAAACGGTGTTGCTCTTGAATTTGTTCTCTGTTTATATTAACATAATAAAATGCAAATTATATTTTATTTTATTTTACCGGTACGTATTTAAGTGGTTAAGTCATCTAAACTGCTGCAGAAATACCTAAAAAGTAAAAATATCATTAGTAACACAGCATTAAAAATAGAGCTGTATTTAGTAATGGTATAAACAATTTTAGACAAATTTTGTATTTGTGTTTTATCAGAGTAATTAATTTTGCATTCTAATTTACTGAGATTGTGTTTTTAATCTTCTTGTTGCTAACTTTCATCTCTGCTAGGGTTTTTACTCATTTTTAAATTTTCATTTGCAAAGAATTATATTCTTGATTCACACCATACAATTTTTGGCAGACGGCATCTTTCTCTGTTTGTGTACAAAAACTACTGTCTTAAATAATCTGCAAATTGAAATAATTCGCTAGTAGCAACAGAAATTGCTGATTAAAATATAACGAGTTTCAGATATTCCATACATTTGCTGTATTGACTGCACTTTCATTTTCACCTAACAAGATATATAATTTTTGCTTTGAATATTTAAACATGTGTTTATATTGTTACCACCAAAGTATTCTTATTTTCAGAATATTAATTTTCGCATTTTAGTCATATTTACACTTATTGCTCTGTTGAAAAATATCTGTAGTATTTAATTTCAGTTTACACTTCTTGCTTCTTTGGATAAGTCTGTTATATTATTTAATTCCTGCTTACTGTTCTTGCTGTTTTGAATAAATATGTTATATTTAATTACATTTTACACTTCTTGTTGCTTTGATTAAGCCTGGAATATGTAGTCCCTGTTTACATTTTTTGCTGCGTTGAATGAGTTTGGTGTATTATTTAATTCCTGCTTATCCTTATTGCTGCTTTAAATTAATCAGTAATATGTAACTACAGTTTACACTCCCTGCTGCTTTGAATTATACTGCCGTATCCAGTATTCTTATTTTCAGAAAATTAATATTCGCATTTAATTCATATTTACACTTACTGCTATTTTGAGAAATATCTGTCGTATATAATTCCAATTTACACTTCTGCTTTGGATAAGTCTGTTGTATTATTTAATTCATGCTTACTCTTCTTGCTGCTTTGAATAAATATGTTATATTTAATTACATTTAACACTTCTTGTTGCTTTGATTAAGCCTGGAATATGTAGTCCCTGTTTACATTTTTTGCTGCGTTGAATGAGTTTGATGTATTATTTAATTCCTGCTTACCCTTATTGCTGCTTTAAATAAATCAGTAATATGTAACTACAGTTTACACTCCTTGCTGCTTTGAATTATACTGCCGTATCCAGTATTCTTATTTTCAGAAAATTAATATTCGCATTTAATTCATATTTATACTTATTGCTATTTTGAGAAATATCTGTCCTATATAATTCCAATTTACACTTCTTGCTGCTTTGGATAAGTCTGTTGTATTATTTAATTCATGCTTACTCTTCTTGCTGCTTTGAATAAATATGTTATATTTAATTACATTTTACACTTCTTTCTGCTTTGAATAAGCCTGGAATATGTAGTCCCTGTTTACATTTTTTGCTGCGTTGAATGAGTTTGTTGTATTATTTAATTCCTGCTTACTCTTCTTGCTGCTTTGAATAAATCAGTAATATGTAATTACAGTTTACACTCCTTGTTGCTTTCAATTATCCTCCCGTATCCAGTCCCTGTTTACACATCTTGCTGCTTTGAATATGTCAAAAGTTATTCAAAACTCGTTCTTGTATCCCGAAATTTATTAGATACATAGCACTATCATAAATATAAATATCAGCGTCTATTCATATGTAAATGTATGTTTCCCGCAAAAGGATGTTTCCAACAAAAAATGTACTCTCTGAAGCTCTGTTAAAAATTGAAGATGTCTTGGAGTTTTTCTATTCAATAAAATTTATATTTCCATTTATAGTTTTTCTAACATTCAAATACAGTTTTCTTACAAAATATTTAACAGCGTTTTATTTTTGCCTATCTATATAAATAAAAATGAAAATCTGTCTGTCTGTCTGTTTGTCACACCATCACGGGAGAACGGCTGAACCGAATTTGATGAAATTTTGTGGGTAGCCCAGAAATAGCCCCACTTAAAATTATATCTGTGTTTTGAGTTTCTACGACCAGTGGTTCTCGAGATATTAGTAAAAAACGAAATTTTCGTTTGTCTCATCATCACGGTAAAACGGCTGAACCGAATTTAATGAAATTTGGTGAATAGCCTTGAAATATCCCCCGATAACTTTTGTCCAAGTTTCGAGTTTCTAAGACCTGGGGTTGTCGAGATATTAATGAAAAACGGAACTTTTTCCTAGGAGTTCTACTCCCTAACTCCGTGGTTTATCCAAACGAAAAGCTTGAAAATCGTTTGAAAGTGAATTAAAATTTAATCTCTGAGTTTGATGGGAAATTTTTTGCGTTAATTAGTCACTTTCTGAAAACATGAATTGTTTGAAACATGATTTAAAGGGGAAATCTATCTCCATGGTTCATGGTTTATTTAAAACAAGCTTTTACGGAACAATGAGAAGTATAGAGAAATCAAAATCGTTATTTAATTTCGCAGTTTATGTTATAAGACATGACATATTTAACATGTTATAAGATTCTATCTTATATCATGTTACTCAGAAACGCAATTAAATTAAGTCTGTCTGTTAATTTTAATAATTATTTTTTCGATTTGAATAATAAATAAATGGATATAAAAATATATTTTAGAAAAGAACGATTTGATTTTTCTTATAGCATTTTTGACTGGATAATATCAATTACGGTCTTCAGGTTTAAAAATTATTATTATTTATATTTTCGAGGATTATTGATTCAAGGATTATTGATATTTTCAAGTTATTATGCAATTATTTTATTATGACAAAAATTGTTTAAACTCATATATTGTATGTTGTACGAATCTTCTACAAATACACGTGTATATCTTTTAATCTACGAGAATATAAGTAGTACAGGTATATTGACATATGTTTTGATATATATTGGCATATATTGGAATCAATTACGACCTTCTGGTATAAAGAGTACGGATATTATTGATGTTTTCAATTTATTACGTCATCTCTTTTATTTTGGCAAATATTTTTGAGACGCATATTGTAATACGGGTAATCTTCTACTAACACATTGGCATATTTTCTGATCTGCGACAATATAATTAGTACGGGGTTGCATATATTCATTCAATTCCTATTTTTTCTTCTGTAAATTTGCTTACAAAAGGGGGCAGGATGTTTTATTCTTCAGATCTGATCGTGAAGATAATTTTGCATAGTGAGAACATATATTCTTAAACTTCTCTTTAGGAGCAATAAATTTAATATTTTAACAGAATTTGCACATGATTGCGAACTTTAAGTTTCTTTAAATTATACACTCCGTACGAATAACGGGTGTGCTGTTAGTGGTTAATAAATTTTAACATTTTAGGAGGATATATCATGTTGCTCGGCATCGCAATTAAATTAAATGTGTTTGTTAATGTTTTTATTATTTTTTTTCGATTTAAATAATAAATAAATGGATAAATGGATATAAAAGTATATCTTATGAATGGACGGTTTGATTTTTCTTTTAATTATATTAATTGCTGACTGCGTACATCAATTTCATTTATTTTGGCAAAGAGTTTTCAAGATTATATCGTATTTAGCTACTAAACAAATATATTGTGTTTAGCCAATAAATTCATATAGCCGATTGTTGAAACAGAAAAAGAGTAGAGCGGGTATATCTTCTAATACAATTGTAGTGCTTTCATTTAGTATATTGAAACGGGATAAGAATGTTTCATTCAGATCTGCAAATTCAAAGCTACGAATTTGGAGGGATATCACTAATTTGACAACTTTTCTTAAACTTGGCTAAATTGACGGAAATGTCGCCAAATTGATATAAACGACACACAAACAGCTGCCATAAACCTTCGGGTTTGTCGTGTGGCTTGGGTCTTCTACATATCAATGACATTTTTTTTTGTTTTGTTAGAAGAGAGTACTGAAATGATGTTTGGTTAGCATTTCTCTGTCAGACCAACCATCCTACTTAGTAATACATTTAGCGAATTTTTAAAATGTCACCAAATTGATAAAAATGTTTTCAAATCTATAAAAATATCTTGAAATTGATAAAATTGCGCTACATAAATGATATTAATTGTTTTTTGTTAGGGGATAGTATTGTGATGATATTTCGTCAATTTGTCGCAAAGTGGAACTGTCAGTTCTACAGTCCCACTTGGCGATAAATTTGGCGATTTTTTAAAATGTCGCTAATTTGACGAAACTGTCGCCAAATGTTTCATAGAAATATAACTATTTAGACGATATTTTTTCTACCAATTTATTTGAAGCAAATGATATCATGTCGCTTAGCAACGGATTTAAATCCAATGTGTTCATGCGGCAGACGATTTTTATTAAATCCTTTCCGATTTGAATAATGAAGATATGTATATAAAATAAATTTCATTGCCATTTCAATTTGGACTGGATAATATCAATTATACTCTTCAGGTTTAAACATTATTATTATTGATATTTTCCGGAATTATTGATTCAGGGATTATTGATATTTTTAAGTTATTACGCCATTGTTTTATTGCGGCAAAAATTGCTGACACACGCATATTGTACGTTGTACGAGTAATCTTCTAGGAATGCACGGGTATATCTTCTAACCTATGAGAATATAAGTAGTACAGGTATATTGGCATATATTTTGACATATATTGGCATATATATTGGAATCAAGTACAGTCTTCTGGTATGGAGATTAAGGGGATTAATTATATATTCAATTTATTACGTCGTCTGTTGTATTTTACCAAAAAACATTTGCGACTCATATTGCAAAACGAGTAATCTTCTACTAATAATCGGACATTATAAGTAGTACGTGTATATCTTCCCATATAATTTTAGCACTTTAATTTTGACATATATTGGAATGAATGACTGTCTTCAGATTTAAAGATTACGGGTTTATTGGTATTTTCAATTTATACATGTAATCTACTAATACAGGTTATATTTTCTAATATTCGCGTATATAATTAGTACGGGTCCCATACAATTTTAACGCTTTTATTTTGCATATATTGATTCAATTCCATATTTTTTTTATATTTGCTTACATAAGGGGTCCAAGATGTTTTATTCTTCAGATATGTCCATGAAGATAACTTTATATAGCGAGATCAGAGATTCTTAAACTTCTTTTTAGGAGCATTATATTAAATATTTTAACAGAATATTTTGATTAAACATGTCATTTAGTATACTATAAGAATTTGGGCATGATTATGAATTTCAAGTTTCTTTATATTATATACTCCGTACGAAGAACGGGTATGCTGCTAGTTATTAGATATAATCAACAAATCGGAAATTAATTGTTCTTTTATCAATCGAACAGGAAGCGATGTCCCAAGTTCGCTTCCTATTGAAAGATTATATTTTAGAATTTTATTTCCATTTTGTAATTGAAGAACAGAAATGCGTTATAAGATGTATTATCTTAAAAGGAGTATTTGCATTAGTTTTTAAACTCTCAAGTTCCAATGATCTTTGTGTATATGTAACCGAATTATGATACTTCTTAGTGATAAGATTATTTTGTATGTGTAGAGATACCACTGGTTCCACAGTGACATCATACTAAGAAAAATCGATTTTATTAGGAGATAAACATTAGGGCTCTTGATATCACATATAAGGTCAATGAAACGAAATTCTATCTTTTACGAGATGAATAAGGTAGTTAAGATTATCTCCTGCAAAGAAATATATTTCAAGGAATAAATCGATGCCCTCCCTCATAATGTAATAATAGAAGAGTACGTGTCTTCTTATGCGAAACATGCATTGTTGATCCCTACATAGAAAAAAAAAAGCTTTGCATTGACTACCACATTAAAAATTTTCGATGCCAATCCATTGCCTAGAATGAACCAGTTGTAATACAATAGGAAACAAGCATTGTTTATGACCACAATCGAATTGAGATCAGAAAATTATTAAATGAACTTCAGAACGTGACAATACTGCTTCTGTGTTCTCTTTCGGAAGTTACTGCTTTTTGAGAATGCCCTTTAGACTAATAACAGTTCCAGCCACGTTTCTAAGATGTATTGACGATTTTCGCAGTGGACTAAAATACATTTTCGCCCTATCATATTTGAATAAAAACATTATTCTGGCAAAAATATTTGAAGAGCACCTGCAAGCCGTGTTCTAGAGATTTTTTGCATATTAAAACTTCTGGTTTGAAAGACCAATCTGTAAAACTGAGCTGGTGAAGAAAACCTGCGAATTATGGGGGGATATTAGAGATTTTTGGAAAATCGGGTTTTTGACGCGAGATTTAAATGTTTGCGGAAGATTTTGGTAATGCATTTTGGGAGACATCCCCAACAGCAAAGATGAATGACAGTTTAATGTGACAATATTACGCACAGTGCGTTTGAATTTCAGACCGATGACGTGAAGGTAATTCTATCTTTGATAGTGTACTTCCGTTGCTATACGAAGTACGACGTGATAGGGTACTATTACCAATGTACGTAAATTATATTATTTGTGTAATTTCGTATTATAGGTTTCAGTATTACTATTTAAGTTTGTTATGCCAGACATGAAACTTTATATTTTAAGTAACTAAATAAGTAGTTTGATTTATGTCTGTGTATAATTTGCCTTTAAGTTAGAGATCAGTGATTTTCTGCTATTTAGAGAAAAATAAGGTTTTGAATTAAATATTTTTATGCTTAAGAAAGAGGCTACTGTAGGGGATTTGATCCATACATGTTATATTATAAGCAATTAAATTACAATTTGACTCTCATTATGTTGCAGACATATTTTCTGTCGTAGCATTGGGGGTTAGTATGATATGACGCAACCATTAAAACATCTGTATACGTTTCTTGTGACACGTAACACACGATTCATGACACGTTTCAAAAAGTACAGTATTACACAAGATGTACACATTTATGTTTCTATAATATTTAAAACGACTGCATAAATTATGACACTGTTTTAATACGTTTCGTAAATATCTAGTTATATTCGGGTAAATTATAGTAAAACATATTTTCCATCAAATTACCCAAAGTTTAAAAAGTCTGCAAAAAGAAAATAAAAATAAAATTTAGTTCAAGTATTCACATTTATATTTGCAACTCAAATAAAAATGTACAGAATATATAAAAATATTTTTAAAGTAAGCTGTAAATTACGGAAAAATAAACTGCATTTAGAACATTAACTCATGTATAATGAAATTACAGCTTCACATTAAACCCTGCCATTTTAAGATATTTTCAAAGTTCAAGAGTATTTTACACGTTGTTTAAAAATCGTTATCTTTGATTACAGAGAGCTTATTACCAAACTTCATCTTTTAAACGTGAATTAAGATTTCTTTTAGGCTATTATCTTAAGTTAGATGATATCTTACGATGCAAATGTACATCCATTAATGGCATACTATGAATTTTTAAAATCCATGGCTTCGAGAATAAAGCAGACTTTGCATAACTTTGGAAGGAAAAGATGCCGAGTATATTGTATTTGATTGTTCGCGCCATTATGTCATAACTGCATCAATAAAGTACCACAATTCCTGATGCTTTTTACTTTACAATGCATGGTAATGTATAGGGAAATTATTAAAATCATGTCCAAAATCGCAAAGCCAATTTTGTGTATCAATACCTAAATAGGGCATTTTTTTCTGTGAACTATTCATTTTAAACTATAAATTCTAATGTCTAAAGCCTACTAATAAAGTAAGAAGTTTAGTATTCGTAGTGTTGAGTGTTCAACAATCTATAAAGTATTGTCAAATTATTTTTTTTTTAATTTTGAGAAATATTAATTACTATTCGTATGTGTACAATAAAAGACAGGTTAATGTACAATAAAAGACAACTCATGAAATTTAAAATTTTCATATTTTAAAGAACCTATGATTATTCACAAACTCGCAAATACAGTAATTACAATCTACAAAAAGACTGATATACGATAAAAAACAAATTTGTCCAAAAAAAAAAGGCAAACTTCTCCAGCTTCACAATAAGCTTCTGCCATAAAAATTATTGAGATGAGAACTATTGCCAAACTGCATGATTGAAAAGTATAGAGAGTAAAATTTATTTAACGCATTTCCTAAAAAACTTGCCAAATTTACCTCTATGATCCAAAGCAGCGTCTCGCTGCAATGGATTTAGATGAATTCAAATCATCTGATGAGATAAAACTTGAACTGCATATATATTTCATCCGGTAATATTGTTATTAGGTAGATTTACAGTTTATTACGAAATACATCCACAAAATTTTCCTCTCTATTATACTTTCTATTGATATAATTTGATAAACTTTACAATAGTTACTCATCTCAATATTTTTATGACTGACACTTTTGTAGGCTTTTTACAATGTGTTTTCTACTGGATTTAAAATTAAAATAAATTTGCTTGGTATAACGCTAAACAAGAATCTGTTTTGTTATTCAATTCTAAGAACTTTCAAATTACTTCTAAAATTGAAAGATGTATTACTAGCTACAGAAGCGTAAGATTATCTTCAAAATTATTCTCTTACTCGGTTTCACAGAAAATAAAACTCCAGAAATTTACGAGAGTTGGTATTTTAAAGATACGATGAGTCAGTTAGAAAAATCTAGCTCGGATAACTCAGAAACTTAGAGAATCGATATTCTGCCATAAAAGGTTTAGAAAGTCCATTTATTAGCAATCATTTCTCTCCTGTACACAGCAAATTTCATTGATTTTGCCTGGTACAATGCACCTTTACATTAACTCTTCTTACATTATTCTTTACTTACATTACCCTTCTCTTCATACTTTTAAACACTCAACGAATTCATCATTTAGTATAAAGAATTAGTGATGGCTAAGGTGGTTCGTTTATTGTATATTGGATCCCATAGAGTGTATAACGTGAGTAAGCTTATGTTCAATACAGCCCCGCTAAAAGTGATGGTTGATAACGTGATCAAACTGTCCTTGAGTTAATATGCCAGCCAACGTCCGGATAGACGAATAAACGGCAAAATCTGATGAGTCTCTTAGAAGGGGATCCCATAGAGTGTATAACGTGAGTAAGCTTATGTTCAATACAGCCCCGCTAAAAGTGATGGTTGTTAACGTGATCAAACTGTCCTTGAGTTAATATGCCAGCCAACGTCCGGATAGACGAATAAACGGCAAAATCTGATGAGTCTCTGAAGTTTCGTAGAAATTTGTTCTTTTCTGAAAATGAGCCGATGCATGCTATTAGAATACAGTATGCTATTTAATTTACAATTCATTTACTGATAAAAAATAATAAATTTATTCTGAGCATCAGTTTATATTCTGAATTATCTGATTATTCAAAAATTATTATTATTTTCATAATTATGTATTACTAGTACCTATTATCATCAATTTTCTATTCTATTAAATTGGTGTTATATTTCTAATTTTCGACTTGTTCCTCGATTTACAGTGCAATTTCCCTACATTTTGGCATGTTCCCCAACCTACTGATATCCTCCTTTGATATTATTATTTTTCTTAATAAAACGTGTTATCGTCAGGCGTTTATTTTCCGTATATCTATAGAAGAAATATTGCAGAAGCAGCAACATATCAAGAAGTTAATACATTGGCCTTGAAAATAAATTTAGATGACTTTCCTTCACGTGTGGCTTGTATTACCTTGAATTACTTGATGCTAAAATGGAGTTATTTGTCGCGATTATAATTCTCCATCTATTCTACCCTTCTGAAATTTCATCAAACCAATATTATATTCCCTAAGTAGCAATATCGAGCTTCTCGAAATTGTGCGCTGACGTACACATACTCCACATAACTATCATAAGTGTGCTTTGATTCATAGCCACGATGGCAACTGACTCTAGAATTGTCGTATTTCAACAAAGCGTTGAGTTGCATATGACGGAAATAATTTTGGAATTAGGAGCACGTGTGTCTCTTACGTAATTAAAAATACTCAATCTGTATAATACTTGGCTAACGTGTTTGTATCTTTTAATACCCTCCAGAAACCTCCCACAGATTTAGAACACTGAAACTTTGCACATTTATGCTCCATTAAGATATGCTACGTTAAGATACATTAAAGTACCAGACACGAGAAAGAACCAAATGGAGTCGAATTTTTATTTTTCACTCCGGGGATGAATAAAATGGGGAAGTTTAACCATATCCATATACTCCAGAAATCTTTCCCCCCTTATAGCATCGATTATGCATGAGTACTTAGCATAGCAAGATTTTCGATTTCCCCCCGGGGGGCGTAAAATGAGGTGTTTCTTAAAATACCTTTCAAACTGTCCAGAAATCTCTTGGGAACTTAAATAGCTGAGTTTTATTATATACATAGCATGCACTTACCTGTCATTGACTCTCTTAAATATCAGTTAATATGTAAAATTGAAATTATAAAACTTGCATTTTTGTACAAGTACAAGTGGTATATTTCATTCAACATCCTCATTCCATATTTCTGATATTTTGATTCTTGTCCTCACATTTGATCACACCTGTTTCACCACATTTTGGACTTAATTGTAGCAGCCTAGCAATCTGCACGGTACATTACGAGGCATGATGTGTACAAAAAATATTTAAAATGCTTTTGTTCAGTTGTTCTATGCGTTCAAATTGTGTTGCTTTGAAAATGTTACAAAGAATATATAAATTAATTAATGTTTGCTCACCCGGTTAATGTCAAAAAGATTATATATTTACCTGTCTGAATGTGTTTGTTCTATTTTGGATATTCCATTGAAGTATTTTGATATTTTTCAATCCCTCCATAGAGTTATATCACTCTCTCTTTTATAATCAAATTAAATTCGTGTAAAGTTTTATGTATTTGGTCTCGGTGGATTTATCTGTGAATTGTTTTAGATTTTAATCTTTCATTATACAACTGACTATCTTTCATTATACGAGTACAACTTCCATTATATACACTATAAAACATAGTTTTTTTTTTACAGTCGTATCTCCTGTATTAATAGTAAAAATAAAAATCTGATGTGAGCAGCACATGACTTTCTCTGCAAACTCATATTCACGTTCTCTTTATTTCCTCAATAATTTATTAAATTTAGTTTAATTGCACAAAATAACATCCATAATTATTTAAAATTTCACTGAATATGCACTTCTCATTCAATTTCTTTCTCATATGGCAAACGGACTTATTTTCGCTCTGATAAATGGACTTATTAGCGAAAATGCGAAAAAACTAAAGTATCTGTAGAACGACTAACCCTGGTGTAGAGGGGTTGATTTTATGTTTTTCATTGTTACAAATTATGTATAAAACTAGCATTTAATTGATAAATTTTGATATATTTTAGCGTACGTAGTTTTTTATTTTAGATTTTGACGATTTTTGTAGGCCATTTCGCAAAAAAAAAAATGTTACTTTTTTCGAATAGTACTAAAATCTAATCAACACCAGGGTATCTCACAAGTGACTTTGTAAAATTTGATCTATTAGTTTATCAGCTAGAGTGTATACAAGCAATTTTTGCAGGCCATTTCACAAAAAAGGCGGGTTGGCTTTTCCCGAATCGTACCAAAAACTAATCAGTGCTAAGGTTACACACAAGTGACCTACCTACCAAATTTTATGAAATTCGGTCCATTAGTTTTTTGAAATTCGGTCCATACATTGCAGAGACAGACAGACAGACAAACAGACACACAGACACAGATATACGCACACGCAGACGTCACGCTAAAAACAGCGTTTTTGTGTTCTAGACGCCCCGAAACGTGTAGATCCGTCGAAAACTCGAGTTGCGATTTTCGACATGATTGCAATACTTCTCTATACATTACCAAGTATTGCAGGCAAAGTAAAAAGCATTATATTTTTCTTTTTAATCTGAATATGTCTGGGTTTTTAATACCCCGCAGTCGATAATTTTATTGTATTTCACTTTTTATCAACTTCATACTAGAAAACCATACATTCATTGGTAACAAGACAATATTCGGCTAGTATGCAAACCATGTCTCTACATCCTCTTTTATAATATTTATTATTGAACACAGAAATCAATAATTTTACTTGCCTGTGTTTAAATTCATAAAAAATTACTGCATTTAAAATCATAAAAACATCTCACATTTAAAATCGTAACATTTTGTTAACGATGACAACACTCATAAAATGTATGGAAATATTAACCAAGTACAATTTAATATGTGATTATAGTCCTAAATTTCCATGTACTCTCACATAGAAAGCATTCGCCACTTACCTTCACCACTTACTGCATTCAATACGTTCTTATCTATTAGCTGTGGGACTGAAAGGTAATCTCCAATAGTTCCGGCGTTATACTCGTATACCGACATTTGGAATACCAACGTATGGAATTAGAAGGACATAAATCTAGATGACGTATTGATGATTGCATGCCATTAAATATGACCACAAAACTCAATGGTGCTAATGATTGTATTAATTACTTTCCTTATATACATAATGTATAAGGAAAGTATTGTGACGGGGTCGAAAATTCGAATTCAAGTTTTCGACGGGACAGCACGTTTCAAGTATCCCTGATCACGAATCAAACATTTTTGAAGTGATGTCTGTGTGTGTGTGTGTGTGTGTGTGTGTGTGTGTGTGTGTGTGTGTGTGTGTGTGTGTGTGTGTGTGTGTGTCTGTGTGTGTGTGTCAGTGAGTCTGTGGAGACGATAACTGATGAATGAATAGACCGATTCGAACCAAATTTGGTACAAAAATCACAATCCGTAAATAGCCTATTGTTTTTATACGCAATCGAATGTTCAGAATCCCCCTAAATTTTCGAATGAAATTTTGAAAAAATCGTCAAAAAGTCAAAACCGCTAATAAAGTTACGCAAATAGACATTTCTTATGTAATTTTTCATTAGAAAACGATTGACATAAATTTTAGAACGCTAAAATGAACCGTTCTCTAGATATCCCACATCATTTTTCAAAAAAATTATCAAAAAGACATATAAAAAAAAAAAAATTCCTATTGAGAAACATGTTCACTTTTCATATGTAATACCATGCGATAAATTGAGTGACATCATTCTCGTGGATCTAGCTCGTTCCATTCATGAAATATATACTTTGAATAATACTTTTGTATTTAAACGCCAATAGTCTGCTGTAAGAATAACTTATTTCGTCGTCC
The DNA here is from genome assembly GCA_951213105.1 of Amaurobius ferox. Lineage (NCBI taxonomy): Eukaryota > Metazoa > Arthropoda > Arachnida > Araneae > Amaurobiidae > Amaurobius > Amaurobius ferox. The sequence goes on from OX578148.1 coordinate 121,530,848, forward strand.
ATAACGCTTGGGGAGATATTGGCGACGAATTTGGCGGAATGTCGCCAACTTGGCGACTTTTTGGAATGTTGCGAAATTAAAGAAAATCTCGCCAAATGAATAAAAATGACGCTAAATCAATAAAAATGACGAATAATTGTTGAAAATTCAATATCTTGCAAAGAATATAAGTATCTACTATAAGAAAAACTTATTTTTACTTTCCTTATATACATAATGTATAAGGAAAGTATTTTGACGGGGTCGAAAATTCGAATTCGAGTTTTCGACGGGAGAGCACGTTTCAAGCATCCCTTATCACGAATCAAGCATTTTTGAAGTGATGTCTGTGTGTGTGTGTGAAAGTATGTGTGTGTGTGTGTGTGTGTGTCAGTGAGTCTGTGGGGATGATAACTGACGAACGAATGGGCCGATTCGAACGAAATTTGGTACAAATAGCACAATCCGTAAACACTGGAAGCCTATTATTTTTATACGTAATCGAATGTCCAGAATCCCCTAAATTTGTGAGTGAAATTTTGAAAAATTCGTCAAAAATCAAAACCGCTAATAAAGTTACGCAAATAGGCATTTCTTATGTAATTTTTCATTAGAAAACGATGGACATAAATTTTAGAACGCTAAAATGAACCGTTCTCGAGATATCCCACATCATTTTTTCAAAAAATTATCAGAAAGTCATATAAAATAAAAAAACAAATTCCTACTGAGAAACATGTTCTCTTTTCATATGTAATACCATGCGATAAATTGAGTGACATCATTCTCGTGGATCTAGCTCGTTCCATTCATGAAAAAAGATACTTTGGGTAATACTTTTGTATTTGAAAGCCAATAGTCATTTATCTGCTGTAAGAATAACTTATTCCTTAGTTCTAAACGGTTGGCGAGATTTTGGCGACGAATTTGGTGGAATGTCGCCAACTTGGCGACTTTTTTGAAATGTTGCCAAATTAACGAAAATATCCCCAAATGGATAAAAATGACGCTAAATCAATGAAAATGACGACTAATTGTCGAAAATTCAATATCTTGGAAAGAATGTTAGTATCTACTATAAGAAAAACCTATTTTTTTTACTGTAAAAGTAGTAAATTCATTACATTATATAAGGAAAGTCATGTGTTGCCCACATCAGATTTTTTTTAACTGTAAAAGTAGTAAATTCATTGCATTACATAAGGAAAGTCATGTGTTGCCCACATCAGATTTTATACATAATATATAATGAAAATATTGTGACGAGGTCAAAAATTCGAATTCGAGTTTTCGACGGGAGAGCACGTTTCAAGCATCCCTGATCACGAATCGAACATTTTTGAAGTGATGTCTGTGTGTGTGTGAGTGTGTGAATGTGTGTGTGTGTGTGTGTGTGTGTGTGTGTGTAAAAGTATGTGCGTGTGTGTGTGTGAAAGTATGTGCGTGTGTGTGTGAAAGTATGTATGTGTGTGTGTGTCAGTGAGACTTTGGAGACGATAACTGACGAACAAATGGACCGATTCGAACGAAATTTGGTACAAAAATCACAATCCGTAAACACTGGAAGCCTATTGTTTTTATACGCAATTGAATGTTCAGAACCTCCCTAAATTTTCGAATGAAATTTTGAAAGAATCGTCAAAAAATCAAAACCTTTAATAAAGTTACGCAAATATACATTTTTTATGTAATTTTTCCTTAGAAAACGATTGATATAAACTTTAGATCGCTAGCATGAACCGGTCTCGAGATATTGCACATTTTTTAAATAAATGTATTAAAAAATCCCATAAATTAAAAATATATGTATTAACTCTTGAGAAACATGTTCACTTTTCATATGTAATATCATGCGATAAATTGGGTGACATCATTCTCGTGGATCTAGCTCGATCATGAGAAAATATACTTTGAGTAATAATTTTGTATTTGAACGCAAATAGTTATTTATCAGCTATAAGAATAACTTATTTCTCCGTCCATAACGCTTGGCGAGATTTTGGCGCCGAATTTGGCTGAATGTCGCCAACTTGGTGACTTTTTAATGTTGCGAAATTAACGGAAATCTCGCCAAATGGATAAAAATAACACTAAATCAATGAAAATGACGACTAATTGGCGAAAATTCAATATCTTGGAAAGAATATAAATCTCATCTACTATAAGAAAAACCTATTTTTTATTGTAAAAGTATTGAATTCATTGCATCATGTAAGGAATGTCAGGTGTTGCCCATATCAGAGTTTTTTTCATGTATTGATTGTACTATGTATCTGTTACCAGCCTGAACTCAAACAAGACTGTTCTCACGACACAATTTACCTGTCTTTAATATTAATAAAATATTTTCTTCCCTCAAAGTACTTCAAATATGATAATTAACTTCTTACAACTTCTATTTCTTATCATTTTTTATACTTTCCAGAATTATTTGTTTGCCTTAAAAGAAGTTTTCTTAATGCAAAGTTTTGTTATTCTACTCCCATTTGTTGGATAACTATACAAAAATGCTGAACGTTATAAGTTTGAATTGTATTGCACAACACATCAATCATACTTTTCGAAAATCATAACACTATGCTTGGCAAAGTTATTAGAATGCTAACCAGTGACCCGCAATAAGTCAAGATCTGTAAGTATCGAGTTTGAAAAAAAATATCCAAATTAAAAATAATTACTCTTATAAAGGCACCTTGTTATAAAATGTATCCTTTCAGATGGCATTGAAACGTCTGTACTACGGCTAGTCAAAGTCACTCTCATCGCTAAAACGCACACACACTCACACACACACACACACACACACACACATATATATATATATATATATATATATATATATATATATATATATATATATATATATATATATATATATATATATATATATATAGACCTTTTGGACCACATTCTCTCTCTCTCTCATATATATATATAAATATTTGTCCCAAAACATTGACATCGGCTTTTATTCCTTAAGTATTGATCTTAAACATATATAATAAATTACAAAGTTGCGTTAAAAAGGTACAGAATGTTATGAAATTGATAAAAATTTTCAGAAGATTAAATTTGAAAATATACAAAATTTAAATTTTATACGGCCCCCGTACAAAAACATTTCGAATGAGTAAAATGTGCCCCATATACTAATAAGGTAATGTACAAAATTACAGCATTTTATCATAAAAAGTCTCAGAGATATGTTTAAACAAAGTTGGTGAGTGATTAATCACAAATTAGAATGTAAATTTTTACAGCAAAAGTGCAAATGACGCAACGCAGAAATGCAACATATAATATCTGTCTCTTATCTTTAATGGATCTTTGTAATGGATGGGAAATATTTTGAGCAAGCATTGTAATCTTTGTGTAAAGTTATTATTTTTACATATTGCAGAAACTTTTGTACTAATAAATAGCAAAATTCTTATTTATTTAAGCAATCATTGTTTTCTTTTGGAATTACTGTATGACCCCTGGAACGCGATCTGCCCACATGATTTTTCCCCTCTGATAACCCATACCGATGCATCGAAAAGTAGTTTAAGACAGCAATTTTGTCTTCTCATATCTCTAGGACTTTTTAAGATAAAATGCTGAAATTTTGTACATCATTTATGGGGCACATTTTACTTATTGGAAATGATTTTACACAGGGGACGTATAAAAATTTAATATTTATATTTCCAAAAATTTAATTCTCTTGAAAATTTGAATCGTTTTCATGAAATTCTGCACCTTTTTTACGCAACTTTCTAATTTATTATATATATATATATATATATATATATATATAAACGAAGTTGACTTTAGAAAATTACCCACAAAATTTTGTTCCTTGTGGCTCTCTGACTGTGGCTCTATTTCACTTGCTTTCTACAGTACACAATAATCTAATTCTAGTATTTAATTGAACCATGTGTTTAGTTTTCGAATTCTCAGTATCCCATCAATTCCATTTCCGTGTGTGATATTTTAAAGTGTTTAAAATTACTTTAAATTATATAAATAGATAACCATTAAATTTAAAGTATATTTGTGCATAACAGTATACGTCAAACGTGATATTAATATTAGGCAGCTTGATATTCTCAAATTAGCTTCTTCCATTATCGCCTTCAATAGTCTCTTATCTATTAATTAAAGGATTGAAACGTCATTCTCAAAGGTTCTGATGATATATCGCTAGAATTTGAATTATCGACCCATGAAATTAGAATAGGACAAAGCAAGTAGAACACATAAACCTTTGCCTCGTATTAAAGGTGCTGTCAAAAATCAATATATTCTATCATTTATCTTGATATCCCAAGCATATGAAGAGGCGGTTTAATTGAAGTGTATTATAGAAATAATAAATTAAATTAATATCTTAATGTTGCTTTGAATTTTGATGTATGGTATGCTTTTTTGATTTTAATTATGAATTTTGTAATTATAATAGTTATTATCATTTTTACCCAGACTCGGAATACCTTCAAATTCTGATTCAAATTTAGACATAACTGGAAGTATTGTTTACCATTTGAAAATTTAGATGTCTCTTATCTTAACGATGATTTTTGTACATTGTTTGCGCCTTTAAAATTCTGGGCCAAACAGTGGTGCCATTTGCTATTGGAAAAGATGCTCTTCAACACTTTTTGAGGAATATATTTTTTCTATATATCAATGAACTGCTACTCTGTCACATTGTATAAAACACACACACACACACATATACTCGTATATATATATATATATATATATATATATATATATATATTGCACTTGTATATATACAATATATACAATATATACACTGCTCACAACTAAAATCGTTACACCATGAAGAAATTGATGTATCCTTATGAAATTTACAGAATATAATTGTAACATGAAGATGTGCAAATGATCAAAACTCATACCTGGAAAAGGAAATCATTGAACTTATGGAATCAATATGGAATAGGCCAATCAATATAGAATAGGCCCACCGCGAGCGGCTATGCAGGATTGAATACGACGAGACATTCCGTCAATGAAATGGTCAATGGTGTGTTGAGGGATAGCATTTCACACAGCATGCAATTGGGCATGTAACTGAACATGGTTTGCTGGAATTTAGAGTTCCCTTAATCGGCGACTCATGATATCCCATATATACTCAATTGCCGACAAATCCGGAGAATATGCTGGCCAAGGTAGAATATCTAATCCTTGTAGACAGTTTATAATTATCCGTGTGGCCTGGCATTATCCTGCTGAAAAATCAGTCCAGGCCAGGTTGACAGACATGGCTGTGCCACAGGTCTCACAATCTTATAGACGTATCGTTGTGCCGCGATACTGCCAGAAATTTGGACCAAGGTATCTGTCACCAAATGTTATACCATCCAAACAATGGTACCATTTCGGAGGGTTGTGTGGTGACTGATAAAAAAAGCTTCCTGGTGGCGTTGTTGAAAGCGCCGCTATACGCGAGTATAGCCATCTGGCATGCCAAAACAGAATCGTGATACATCCGTGAACAGAATGTTTCGCCATTCTATCGATCAATTGCATCTCATTTGACACTACTGGAGGCGACGTAACCGGTGAAGATGTTTAAACGGTATTTGCTGAAAAGTTCGTCTACCTCGGAGTACTGCGTCATGCAAACGTTTTTGAATTGTTTTCATAAAAACCACGATACCTGAAGTGTGGGATAAATGCCGCTGTTACACGGCTGCTGTGGTTTTGCTTGTCAGAAGCATACGATCTTCACGTAGTGTGGTGCACCTGGAAGCGCCAGTAAAAGTGAATTGAGAATGCATCGGTGTCTTGAAAATATATTCATCTTGGTTGTGAATTAGTTGACTATATAATGGTCTTTTTATTATTCTTGATGTTTTTTCTGGTCTTTCAATGTTGCTATACATTTATTAGCTGTAGTGTTTCGATTTAGGCTTATTAGCGCTTTAAATAGAATGTTAGTTATCCAATAACTCTGAAAAGCTCTTCTATCCTGTGAATATATCTACGGTTCCAGAGGATACTTCATAGCAATAGTCAGTACGTATTGGTAATCAAATGAACAGCTTGGGGAAATCGATCTGTAACTCACTCTAGGCTACTCAAATGTGAACTGCTTTGATTAGTTTAGGTATTTTAAGCAAAGACTAACAGTAAATCCTTCAGATGTAGCATGGGGTAAGTATAGGTGTATGTCCCAGAATGTGCAGAACCCCTGCTCCTCGAACACCGAACATTACTCTCAAGGAAATAAATACAGTGTATTAAGGCTCTCTACACCAAAGGCATATTCTACTTTATAAGCTTTTTTATGATGTTGATGTTAGGAAAACACCCAATCGCTATTTAAGACTCCAAAACGTCACAACATTTAATTATACATAAAAATTACAAATATTTTACATAGATTTTTACAAAGCTAGGATTAGCTATATCTTACAACACGTTAACTACGGTTTTCGAAAGCCATCTAGTGTCCTTTCTGGAAAATACAGAAATATCTCTTACATTTTTAAATATTGGTGGAACACAATTAAAAAGTGTGTGGTCACTTTTGCCTGGTTCTGGATTAAATGCCACTCATACATAAAATAAAGAGTGGGGCCGCCCAGGCGGTGAAGTGGATAGCGTCGTCGGCTGCTGTCCGGTGTGTGGGCTCGGGTTCGAATCCCGAGTAAGGCATGGTTGTATATCGAGGTAAAACCAGTCTTCCGCCTACTGGGTCCTCATCTACAATGTAAAGCCGCACCCCCTTTACCTTCGTCAGTGATACTTGTTTGCAATAAACTTTCTTCTCTTATATTGTCTTGTTCGTTCTTTCCTGTGTCACTGGTCCTGTGTCGGCTATGACTCGATTAAAGAAGGTCATCAGAAACAACAACAGCATAAAGAGTGGTCATTTATGTGATTTCGTTCGCTCAACTATATACATGCTGGAGAACTATATAAAAGGTATAGAGCTAGGAATTGTAAACTGAATTATGTCTACGACTTTCCTGTAAGCATTCGTTTGCCAATATTATCGTATAAAATGCAACATATTAGAGAGTTTATAATTCAAAGTATCAAGAGAATGTATAGTTAATATCGTAGATTCAGGACACTTTAAATGTCAAAAGCTAGGCAATATCTTATTAATTTGTCTGTGATAAAAATTACCTTATATCGATTCAAAAATGCATTCTATAAGGAAGCATATCTGCATACATGTGGATAATAAACTGGAGTGATATTTTTTGAGCAAGAATAAGTTTAAGCAATTTAATGCAAATTATAGGAATTTTTTATGATGGACAGTTCAAGCGCTTTCGTTTATGAGTGATTGCACAATTTCTTGCCTGATTGTGTGCAATTCGAAAATCAATGCATGTTTTATATTATCGCAAGGAATAATAACTCTCACTGGTAATGAGTTTGAGTTGTTGTTGTTCGTGTGAAACACGATGTACAGGTACCCACATGGATGTTTCTGAGTTATTCTAAATCGAACATTTAGTTTTATGACATCAGAATATCAATTTAAACTGATAATTTCAGATAAATATATATATGTCCAATATTCAATTTAAATAAGGGCGCATTTAGATATTTTCGTTTTAACACAAATGCTGAGAATCTGGAACGAACATAAAGTATTAATAAATTATAATTACATCTCCTGTGATTATGAGACATTGATATGCATGACGTTTTTATAAAACCGCTGATGAGGAAAATAATATTTTGAAAATAGGCATTTTATGAGGTTTCTTGCATTCATCTGAATTTTAGAGCTGATTACCCGAACAAAAGGTTGTAGTTAAAATAACTACAGTTTTGAAAATATTTTATTGATCCTAACTATCAACTTTTTCGCTATACAGCTGAGAAATACTATAAAAATATATATTTTTAGCCTAACTTACATATAAAAAATAAAATAACATAAAATAACTTACACATATAATATACATATACAATATGTACCAGAAATTTATAATTTGATTTTCATATGTCAAATTTATTATATTCATCAATAACTTGTCGACTCCCTGGCCGCTGTATCGAAGCCACGTCCAGCTAGCACTCCGCATCTCTTAATAAGCGATAACCAATCAGAATGGCTCTTCATTCTGTATAACCTAAAAAGAATGGCACTCAAAATTGTTCCAAAGCTTGAGAATAGTTTTTTTTTTAAATATATGTCGACAATATGAACGAATTTAGGAAATGTACTGATTTTCTAAAAAGCACTAGAGTGCATATTAATTTTTTTTAACTTTAAAGAAGACAGACCCTTAAAGGTTGTGATCACAGGGCTTCCGGTTGACACGTCTATTGAGATGATCAGCCAAATCATGGAAGCGATGGAGTTTACTGTCATAAAAAAATTCCGACTAACTCGAGGAGGCAGTAAGTAGCCACTACCCCTGTACAAGCTTCAAGTGAAACTCTGGGACTAACCCAGAAGACGTTTATACAATCTACTCCATATCAGGCACGAAAATGAAGTTGGAGCCTTACACAGGAAGCAAAGGCATTGCCTCCCAATGCCATGGTTGAAAGTCCTATTTCCATAGTTCTGCTGTGTGTACATTGCCAATACGTTGTGTTAAATGTGGAGGATCCCACTCCGTTACTAGCTACAAATCAAATTACGTCCTCTGTTGTAACTGCAATGGACAGCACGCAGCAAACTGGTGCGGTTGTCCGAGAAATCCAGGCAACACGTCCATGCCGAATTACCCTAATAAAAGAAATACTAACTCTGATCAATATTAAAAAAATGTAGGACCAATATAGGCCTGGAACCAAGGTCCTTTCATTCCGAACTTCTAGCTTCAATCCCAATCTAAATTACTCATCCATTGTAACTGGACATACCCAAGAGCCTCCTAACCCCCTCCCCCCTCAAATTGTAATTGACCATAATTTGGCCAGAAGAAAGGGACCAAAACCCAAAGAAAGAAATTAAAGTTCTAAATTTTCCCAGGATCCCCCAACACCTCCAATCCGAAGCCAGCAAATCCTACTGGCAAAAACATTGACTATACGGCCTTCCTTTAGTCCCAAATGACCATGAGGAATACCCATAATGAAGACGTTCTTCTAAAAGCCTTCAACTAAGCGCTCCCTGATCTTAGAGAGGGAACTACAGAGATAGATATGATTTTTTATATATATCAATGCTATGATGTACGCCTTAGTTAAGCCCCGTCCCCTGGCCTCGCTATGTCCCCTTTTTCCTGCAACTTGTAACTTTCAATATCTCAAAATCGGCTTCTAGACCGCCAATGGAGTACGTTCCAAGATCGATGAGATGCATGACTATGTTGTAAATAATATTTTTATGGTAAATGAAAATCATCTGGCCCCTCCTTCCAGTCCTGCTGTTTGCATTTATTCAGGATATTTTACGCACAGAACAGTCAGGCCTTCAAAAATAAGGATGTGTATATGTAATAGTGTCAAAAGATTGACATAAATTGTAAAAGTGTAATGTACAGGGTGTCCCAAAAAGATTGAAACGCTCTTTAATTTACCTGGAGATAAGTGGGCAATGTAAATTACAAAAATGTTGAAAGTAAGGAAGGAAATAAGACTGCGTTAGTGAAATAGTCCTCCCATTGATTTTCAAAAAGTTACACTTTTTAAATTTTATAAAAAACCCTTAGACAAATTGGGTCAATCAGAAATTTTTAATGCAATAAGATCATTAAAAAAACTCACATATCTGTATCTTTAAAATTGAGCGAGTTATTTTTAATTGAAAATTGAACATTGTGAATGGGGACCCTATATCAAATTAGAAATGTAAATTTGTGACATATCACAAAAAAGATAAAACTGGATGATAATGCATAGGAGACATTTTTACGAATTCCGGTTAGGCTCACGGTGCAATCACGGATTAAATACTTTTCAATAACTAAGTTTTTTTTTAATAATTAAGTACTTTAAGTACTTTTTTATCTAAATAATTTCCATCGTCAATTTGTTTATGATCCCTATTTTCACTGATGAAACAACATTTCACATGGCACGGAAAATTGCCATAAGTCAGATTTTTTCCGTTATCATAATTCAGTTGATTTTAAAAATACACATATGCGGAGTTTTTTAGTGATCTTGTTGCATTAAAAATAAAAAAATTCTGATTGACTAAATATGTCTATGGGAGTCATCTAAAAATTTAAAAAGTGTAACTTTTTGAAAATTAATGGGAGGACTATTTCATTAACGTAGTCTAATTTCCTACCTTACTTTCACTATTTTTGTAATTTACATTGCCCACTTATCTCCAACATTTAAAGAATTAAAGCTCGTTTCAATCTTTTTGGGACACTTTGTATAAAATTATACATATTCAGGTTGCTATGCTTCAAATCTTATATGTATTGTGCATTTGTAAAAAAGCAAATATAATATTTATATATAATTTTGCCTATTATTCGTCAAATTTAATACTTGTATTCCACAGCTATGTGATACTCGTACATAAAATCTTAAATTAGCATCTACATTTCTGGGTTTCTGTAGAAATTTATTAATTAAATATAGGGTTGAAATATCATCTCCATAAGTGCATCTGATATATATATCTCTGGAATTTAGTTTATCGATCCATGAAGTTAGAGTAGAACAAAGACAGTGGAACACAAAATTATTTTACTGGAATTAAAAGCATTGTCAAAAATCTATCCCTATTTTTATATTTCATGCATATGATTAAACAAATATAAATATAATATTTATGGTTTTAAGTTGAAAAAAGCTTCGTGTTGCAATATCGATTTCGAATTTTTCATAAGATATTCTTTGTTGCCACTAATAATTGAAATCCAGTGACAATTTGCATTATTTATATTTCGATTTCTATGGCAGAATCTGTACTACTCCAAAGAACTTGTATTTTATTAACTATTATCCTCTCCACAAATATAAAGACTTTCACTAATTTCATCATATCTTAGATTCTAATTATTCTAGAGCTTAGGTTTAAATAACATACTTATTGGATGAAATTAAAATAGTATGCTTACCAGAATTACACGCATGCCAACAACTGTTATCGGTGACAAAATTCTGCATTATGTGTAGAAAACATTTTAAAATAAAAATATTTTTTATTCGCATCAAATGAAATATTTTTGTCCAAATGCAATGGTATTTTTGCTTTTATAATAAGAAGATCAAAAATTTATATTCTGTTATTTATGTCAAGTAAAATAGCATTTAAAAACAAGTGTCAGAATTAATTTCATCCACGTCAAGTAAAAACTACGATTTTCAACACATATTTTTTTTCATTCGTCTGAGTCTTAAACTTCTTTTCATATAAAACGAATTAAGAAAGAGTAATTAATGTGATACGAACAGAAGTAAAAATAAAAGTGATTACTTTTTCAGAGTATATTATTAATGTGACATCCGTGACATATGACGCTGATTCCTCCGAAGAAAGGAACAATTAATTGTATTTCTCTTTTTAGGGTTGCTGTTCAGGTTCACTGATTCCAGACGATAAGTTAAAACATTGATTTAGGAGGAAAATGAATTGATTTATTCATTTTCTTAATTTATAAAGAAAAATCATGCAATAAATCAGATTATTGTGTTCTTTATTTTCAAATTGTTTCATTCTGTAACAAAATCCGCAAAATATAACAATATTTTATAAGGTGTACGGCGCGGTCAATTGAAACCCATTAATGTTCGTATACAATAAACTGAGTGTGGCGAAATTATTATAATCAACAGGCTATTTCCGGCAAAGTACAAATTAGCGTTTAAACATTGCCAAACATTGAATCAAAAAACAATTAACCCTTTCAGGGGCGCAATGTTATAATTTTTAAAATGGTATGAAAAAGTAAGTAGTATGAAATGCAATGGTCCTATAGACAACATAAATGAGCTTTAAAAAAAATTATCCGTCCCCGTTACGAAAAAGGGGCCGGTTTCACAGTGAAACCGGCGCCCGTCTACAGCATTAAGATTATATGTTCGTTCATTGACCTTTACATTACTGGAAAGTATCTGAAAGTAACCCAGCTTTCAGATTATACTAGTAAATTATTGAACAAATAATGAAATAATTAATTTTTTTATAAACATACATTTTTAATTATAGATTTAAAAATTTTTAAAACAGAAAACTAAATGTATGAGGTAAAAATATAAAAGAAAAGTAAAATTTAAAAAATATATTTCCATACCATTTTTTAAACAAATAATATCATTTTTCGTGGAATTTTTGGAAACATGTGACGTCTTTCTCCTGTACGCTTACTGCAGTGAAAGTCTTCCCTAACTGTGTGGCATATAGGTTGGTTTGGAAAACGATATTTTCCATAAAAGTCACAGAAAATAAGGACTGAAACAGTCCTATCGGGGATGGATCCTCCATATCAATTATTTCATCAGACAAACCCGAATCTGCAACGAATTCCAGGTTTTTCCGATTTACTGGACTTTTTTTAGTCCAAGTTACGTTTGCAGGTCGTGATGGACCTGGTAAGGTAATATTTGCATCTTCTGGTTCATCTGGATCATCATTACCCTCATCCTCATCATCGAAAAACTGGACATTCCTTTCATTTTCATGAGGCAGAACATAGTCCTCATCATCACTATTTTCATCTGTGACCACAGATTCAGCATCTGATGGAAGCTCCTCTAACAAAGCTAAAGCTTCAGAAATGCTTAGCCCAGGACGACGGGGCATTTTTGAAAATAATTAAATTATATACTAAATAAAACCATGAAATATTTTACAAAGTTATATTAAAAATTAAGAAAACTATATGTAAAAATTAAATAAATTTAGATGTATACAAATATTTTACAATGTATAAAGAGCATGAGAAAAGCAACCGATCGAGAAACAGAATGAATTCACATGTGGAGTTCTTTGAATGTGATCTGAGCCTCTGTAAAAGATAAGAAAAATTTTCCCCCTCTCAAAGACCCCCCAATAACCTCACCTTTGACTCCACTAAAACCATGATCAGGCAAAAATTGTTTATAGTAGAAATCCCAAACCACTTGAAAAACAGCTGGGAGACTGCCAGCTGTTGTTTACTCAAGAGTCAGCCTGACCGCAAATGCTATGTTCTACAGGGGCAGCGGTTTCACCCCGAAACCAGTAGATAAACATTCAAAATTACAAAGATTCTATTTCTTTTTTTTGTAAACTAAGGGCATTTCAATAATCATTGATGCCTATTTATAAAATATAATGTGGAATATTTCGAAATTTGGGCTTTTTTTATTTTTAAAATAACTGAATCAGAATCATGTATGAAACAACCTATAATTGAAGTCCTGGCATCTAATGATGGAGGACTAGAATGGTATGATGCTGCCATCTATTAACAGTTATTGAAAGTAACTTTACTTTAGTAACTTTATTGAGAAAATTAAACCCCATTTTCTGAGTAAAAAAATTTTTTGAAAATGCGGTTTCACTGTGAAACCGCCGCCCCTGAAAGGGTTAAGTGAGAGCACAAAGTTAATTGTCGACATACATTACATCGTGTAGGCTGCAGACTTAGATATACTAAACAGGTCAGCGTAAAAATGTGGTCTTTCCATGTAGAACTTAAATTGCACTTTAATAGATAATTACTTTAAGTTTATGGGAGAATGTATGGAGATTATGCTTATCAATATTCACATTTCTTTAAAATACATGAGAATGTGCTGAAGCACTGGTTGAAAATACAAAAAAAAAATACATTAGAATCAATAATTTTCAGAACATGAACTGTATAGAGTAGTAATATTGCCTGAAAAGAAATGGTTACAAATGTTACATGTGTGAGCCAGAAGTTTACCATTTGCGTTACAGCGTCTTTTGTAAATATGCACACTGGATAAGAATTAAATCCAAACGAAAACGGTTTATGTGCAACATCTTATATTTCTTCAGTCTGTCGCATCATTCCAGTTGAAGAGAAAATTTAATAAAAATATCTTCTGTTTCGAAACAGTACATATTGCCAATTGCTTAGAAAAATTTCAACCACTTGCATTTATTCTTTAAAGTATTTTATTATTATGAATTAGATCACTTAGAAATGGAATATATTTTTTTAAATTGTTTATTCAAGACATTAATATTGAGGGCAAACTGCTGAATAGTGTTTTAAATGAAGTGAAAAAATTTTACTATGTATTGATGTCTCTTATAAAAATCATAGTTAATAAACAGATGACATCAGTAACATACTTTTGTTTCAGAACAAAGAATAATATTGAGTTTAAATTATGAATATCAGATTAACAGTAGATTTTTCTAGGTCAGGAATTTAAAACTCATTATATCTTCTAAACATGGAAGTATATATCTTTTAAGTATTCACAAAAATCCGTCCCCGTACTGTAATATCATTAATTTCTTGTAAAAGATAAATCTCATCTTATTCGATAAATTTAAGATGGATACACTGCAATAATCTTTTAGATTGTTTGATTGTGCATTGGTTTGTGTAAAAATTACTCACTTACTTTCTTAAGAAGAGGAGGCATCCCTGTACTAAGTTTTACGTCTACACGTTGCTTAGATTTTCCGTTATAGACGACACTATCGAAGAAACAAGCTAACAATCATCGACTTTGTTACGTCTTTCATTTGAACACAAACGACATTTTTACTTATGTAAATTACTACTTTCACATGCGCTGTTCTACTCTCTATTTTTGTTCGTTTAATTCAAGAACGAAAAATATAATAAAAGTTTAAATTCATATTGGTGCGATCCACGGGAATTCTGCCTATAAATAATTTAATAAACAAGTTTATTCATTGGATATCTTACTATAATAAAAGACAGCACTCAATCACTGTCTGCGTAGCCAGAACACCAGTGATTACTATAATATTTATTGTTGTAAATAAGTTATAAACATGTGCATTATCTGGCTTCGCTATCAATATCTTATGCCATACGCAAATTAGACATTCATAATTATCATCTTTATATGTAGATGTTGTTTTTATGTCAAATAAATAAATACTCTGAAATTATTTATCACTAGATATAAAACAAATTATACGCGATAACAAAACTCGATAATTATGTGCGATAAACGAAATATAACGCGATATCCTTGAAAAGAATTACGCAATTTCCTTGAAATTGTACAAACTCTTTTTAAGGAGTAACATACTAAGCCTAATAATGTTTTTTTAAGATGGCGTTGAAATCAAGTTCAGAAATGTGAGATTGTTTCCACATTATTTATATATTGGATGATTCGTTGAAAAAGACATGTGAGGAAAGTATCAGTCTTTTTTTTATAATTTGACAATGTACAGCAAAACTTTCTATAACTGTAAAGAAAAACTGACCTTTTTAAGATGCAGGAAAACAGAATAGATTTTTCATTTGAAGAACTTGGACCCTTTCCAAACAGCCTGATGTCTTTGTCCTATCTATGGCGTCAGGGTCATTTTCATTCCTCATTGCCGTATTGTGTATCCGTTTGCTCAAAATTCGTTCTAAATTATTAAATCATACTGCATATTTGTTTCAATTTACTCTCCTAATTCTGGTTTTAGAAATATCTGTTCGAAATAAGTTCTGTTCTATAGACTCCGTATTCTTTTCTCTTCGGGATAAGGAAAAACGTTACTGAACCGTTTTTTCTCTTTCAAATAAGACGTAAGTTTTAATCTTTGTTTGGGATAAATTATTATTATTGGCGACGCAATTCGAGAACTAGAAGCAGAATTTGACATTTATTTGACTGTTAAAATGCCAGAAAAAGAACACTGAATAGCTAAAAGACTTATCACAAAATAAAGAGGATTTCAGAGATCATGAGTATTAACCTCCAGATCATGAGTATTCAAGATCATGAGTATTAACCTCCTTTCAGATGGTACTCTAAAATATGCACCCATCTACCCTGCAAGATTAAGAAATTGAGCTGTCCTACAGGAACCAGAAAGGGATCTTTTTAAATAACGAATTTAACGAGAAAACTTTCTCCTACTTTCTCTTGTTTACAGCACTCAGATTGATCCAATATGAATATTTTGATCCAATATGAATATTTTGATCCAATATGAATATTTTGGTTCCAAATTGTTATCTTTTTGTACACGAGAACTACTTTGGCCAGGGGCAAATGGTGCATTCTGAATTATCATGAGCTTATATGCGCTTACATCCGACTACGAGCACTCCAATTTGAATACAGCTCTTACGGATCTGAAGGTCAAAACGTATGTCTAAAACGGAACCCACAGCTCACCCAAAGTACCGATTTGGTAGAATGTTTGTGTTTGCGACTTTCTAGCATCTCTCTTGTTAAAAGGACTTTTTTCCTAAAAGATGTGAAGATTTTTTATATGAAAGCAGCTTTCTTAGTTTAAGCTTTCTTAAATGAAAGCAGCTAACTTTCCATAAATTTCCCTTTCCAGTAAAGAGTGTAAAGGTGTAAGAATGAAAACGCAGGTAACTTTTGATAAAAACAGCAAATTTTATACTTAAACTGTAAAAATCATAAAATAAACTGCATTAATGTAATTTACAATAATGAATCATAATGTACATGGTCCACTCTTACTACCATCGTCTGCAACCACACACGCCACGCTACACGTACCAACTCTTACCATTCCGTAACATCACGTATCCATCTACAGTCCGCATCCAACCTACCACCATCTCCTCTGTCGTGCTTCTCACTTCGCTTTTTATAACCTAGTTGCCAGCTCCACCTACAGTCTGCAATCTGAGCGACTTCTATTTCAATTTAGACTCTTCTTTCCCCGGGGAAGAACTGCTTGAAAAATAAGAAGTCGAGAACATAAATTATTAATCCTTACAAGAGATTAGAAATAATTTTTTACAATATATGTTTCACATTTAAAATTGTAATGTTTTTTCAATCATGCTATAATGCACCGTAAAATAAGGAACAGTGGTAGGTTTGTCGCCTAACGTTGTCGTAATTACATGGTTATTGACAAGATTTGTTACATGACCCCTACAAAAATAAATGTTAATAATAATGACAGATGAAAAAACTGTACCTCTCAATAATACCACCACTGTGACATATTTAGGGAGTAAGACAAAATAAATTCAGAAATTTTAAAATAAGAACCATCCTAGTATGCACTTCATGAACTTTTATTCCACTGTTCTTGCATGCTTAAAAAGCATCCCCAAAATCATCTATAATATATTTCATTTGTCGTTTTTATTATGAAATATGAAAAATAGCTTATATAAATAAAGTTTTAAAGATGTATCTACAATTTAAGATAAACTGCATTTGATTTATGCTACAAAACTCCAGATATAACTTTAAAATGCCTCATGCTTTTTTAAAATATTGCTAACTTGTGGATTGGAGATATTCCAAGTACATTGCTAATCAAGAAATTATTCCAATTTGATCTAGAATTATATAAATCTTGTTTCAGAGTATTGAGTTATATATCCGCTTGTTTATTATTTCTCTTTTTTATTTCAAACAGTTTGCCGAAGCTTATTTAATTTATTATAACTATATAAATTTTTATCTGAATAATATATAAAATGATTGAAATACTTATTAATATCACTATATAGTTGTTGTTGTTGAGACCCAGACCGTCCGACCTACCAGAAAGGTGTAAGGTAACTGTATGGACGGCCGGGAAGTGCCACCCAATTTAGACCGGAACCCAGTGGGGGAGGCATCCACAGGGACCGTACCCTCCTTCCCCTACCACCAACCTCTCGGAAGGACTTACGGACCCACATGTTTAACGTGATCGTACTCCGCATGAACACGGCGGCATTTGTGGCAGCGTGCAAATCTAGCGCGCAAACCAGGGGGATACCGCACCCGAGATGGCCAACAGCACGCGGCGTTCCGAGGTGGTCACCCACCAAGTACTAACCGCGCCCGATGCTGCTTCACTTCGGTGATCTAACGAGAACCGGTGTTTTCAGCACGGTACGGCCGTTGGCCCCACTATATAGTTTGATAATGATAGAATTACAAATAAAAATGAATAAAAAATATAGTGACTATACTTTTACGAATATTTAAGTTTTTTTTTTTTTAATGGCCAGACACTTGACTTTCGTCATTCGCCCAAATATTTAAGTAAATTTAACAACTTTTAAACTTTTATGCATAGTATTTCAGATAGTAAATTCATACTTCAATCATCAATAGACAAAAGAACTACTAGGTCAGATTATATATATATACACTCAAACCTGTTTTTGTGCGGTCTTTTTTTGTGCGATTTTTTATTTGTGCGATTTTTTGGGGGGCGATTTTTTTTGTGCGGTATGTGGAAATTTCAATCAAATTGGAAAATAATTGACGAAGTTATCAATAAAAAAAAATTAGTGGGTTTGATCGGCCATTTAGTTTTTCGACGCCAATTCTGAAAATACTTCAAAATTCCAAAAGGAGCTTCAATCTTTTATATCTGGCTACTGAGACATATACAAGTGTCTAGTGAAACAACAGTCGTCGCAAAAGCTGATCACCGACTACATGGTAACTGAAAAAAGTCAACTCTAAACGAGTGCGAGGTAGTATCTTCAAGTGATGAAAGCGATTTTGAACCAGTTTACCACAAGAAAGTTCGCGTATTGTCAGACTGCGAAGGATAATGGTTATACGTTTTGAAAAGGTCTGTATGTGTAAAATAAGTACATATGTAAATTAAATATTTAAAAATGTTCGTATGTGTATTTTCTAAATCAGATTCCAAAAGGTTTGGCGAGATTCCAAGTAGCTGCCAAGCCTCGTGTCTTGATTTCGTTTAAAAAAGCAATTCCTAGTTATTTCGTAAGGTTTTGAGTTATTTTCTACGTGAGACTTTTTTTATGCGGTTCCTATTCACCGCGTAAAAAAAATACTTTTTAATTGTGTTGCGAAAACTTTTTTATAGCTACTCGTGAAGTTTGGTGCGATTTTTTTATGCGTTTTCTTTTATGTGGTCCCTATCCTCCGCACAAAAGTAGGTTTGGGTATATATATATATATATATATATATATATATATATATATATATATATACTTAGAATCATGTCCCAGTAGCTTAATGGTTATCGTATTGGCTAATTCGGATATCTGCGGTTCAATCCACAATTAGAACAGCGATACGTTTACAATGTCACCCAAACGTCTAGATCTTATAGACCGGAAGCAATGATCTGGGAGTCTGGAAAATACCCAGTCACGAATTTTTGATGAACCCTGCAAATTGGTTTACGTTCAGATGGTGGTGAACGTTCATAGGTGGACGTTCAGATTGGACTGATAATCTGATTTAAGAGAAAATAAAGTACATGGTACAATTCAACAGGAAGACATTGGGATTTTTTCTCAATAACTTAATGGTTAGAGCATCAGCTAGCAAATTCAAAGTTCTGAGACTCAATAGCTGGAAGAGACACTGATACGTTTATAACGTGAACTACTAAACCCTGAAGGTTTGGTCTGAAAAAGACTCAGTCACGAATGCTCAGTAAATCTTGCGGAGTTTGACACTAATTTCAACTTCACAACCACACAGAATCCCAACTTGTGTAAAAATGAAAATTAAACTATATATTCTTTCAAATCGGCAGTTGACTTCAGAGGTAGAAGTTCATGGGGTACTACTTCGACGACAGTAATTTGGAATCTATGATTAGAGTATCAGCCCTGTAACTCATTATTACAGAATCGGCTAATTATTTCGAATTTCCCCTCCTGGGGTAGAGGCATACCAGCTGGGACACACAAAAAATAATTTAAAATTCAAATTAAATAGTTTTAACAAGGAAGTATAATATTTATATAAGTTGAAAAATCTATATAATGAAAATATTTAAAATGTCAGAAATAAGTTTAAGAAGGGGACTTTAATGGGAAATATTTCTATCCAAAACCATAAACAACTACATTTAAAAATGGAGGAATAAAATTATGGTGAAAAACCATTGAAATGGCTTTATTCTTTTAATGAATTTTGTGGATTATATTATTAATCTTAATTAAACTGTTCGTGGGTCGTAACATTTGTACATTGTTATAATGGCGCAAAACTCACCATTATTTATTTGCAGGGGTTCCTTAACATGTGAGGATTCTATTATTCATTATTATTGTATGCTGATTTTACTTTTTATTATGCTAATTTATGTACGAAACGCCTGATCTCTGTTTTCGAGAATCACGTTCTCACGACTGGCTAGGACTATAAAAGAGACAAATGTCGGGCAGAAGGAAATCAAGTATTCGTATTGGTATTCGAGCAAGATGCAAGTGTGAATCGCCGTCGCCAGCTTCGGCTGTTATATTTATACGAGAGTGCTCGGGTGTGGTGGTGGCTCTGTTCATTAATGGAAGTACGCAGCGAAGTGATTGTCTCTACATGATTGTGAGTATTGATATATATGTTTTAATAGTTGATTAGTAGTTCTAATTCAGTTCAGTAAGAAATGTTAAGGTTTAGCCTCGGTATAGATATGGTAGTGATAACTTGTAAAAATTCAGTGTATGTAATTGCAATTTTTAGTTGCCAGCGAAGTTAGCTGGAATAAAGTATGTGTTTGTTAATGTTGTAGATCATTCATGGAACTCTAGTCAGTAGATTTAAAATTGAAATGAGTACCCTGGTGAATCAAACGCATGATTTTAGGAATATATACGTAAATGTTACTTTACAATGGCATCCCTAGAGTAGAAACCTTCACAAACACAATCAGTAAATCAAAACACTACACAATATAATCCACATTTTAGCTTATAAAAAATCTGATGTAAGCAGCACATTACTTTCCTTATATAATGCAATTAATTTACTACTTTTACAGTAAACAAAATATATTATTTTTATAGTATTTATTTATATTTTTCCAAGATATTGAATTTTCTTCAATGAGGCGTCATTTTTCATGGCGTCATCATCAATGAGTCGTCATTGTTTTAGCATTATTTTTATCCATTTGGTGAGTTTTTGTTAATTTAGAAACATTTAAAAAAGTCGCCAAGTTGGCTACATTCAACCAAATTCGTTGCCAAAATCTCGCCAAGCGTTATGGACGAAGAAATAAGTTATTCTTGCATCAGATAAATGACTATTGGCGTTCAAATACAAAAGTATTACTCAAAGTAACTTTTTTCACGAATGGAACGAGCTAGATCCACGAGAATGATGTCATCCAATTTATCGCATGGTATTACATATGAAAAGTGAATATGTTTCTCAATAGAAAATATTTTTTTTTATTTTATATGACTTTCTGATGATTTTTTTTGAAAAATGTGCAATATCTCGAGAACGGTTCATGTTAGCGTTCTAAAATTTATGTCAAACGTTTTCTAATGAAAAAATGCATAATAAATGTCTATCTGTGTAACTTTATTAGCGGTTTTGATTTTTTGACGATTTTTTCAAAATTTCACTCAAAAATTTAGGAGGTTCTGGACATTCAATTGCGTATCAAAACAATAAGCTTCCAGTGTTTACAGATTGTGATTTTTGTACCAAATTTCGTTCGAATCGGTCCATTCGTTCGTCAGTTATCGTCTCCACAGACTCACTGACACACACACACACACACACACACATACTTTCACCCGCACACACACAGACATCACTTCAAAAATGTTTGATTCGTAATCAGGGATGCTTGAAACGGGCTCTCCCGTCGAAAACTCGAATTCGAATTTTCGACCTCGTCACAATACTTTCCTTATACATTATGTATATAAGGGAAGTAATAAATTATCATTTTATTCACACCACTCCTGATTAAAATTGCATGAATTTATTAATAAATGTGACAATGTTTACAAAGACTGTAACTGCATCATGTAAGAATTCAAATTATGTGTACTTACTTGAAAACAAAAATGAAAATTGGGAGAAAAATTAGGTCCATACATTTATCTTATTGTCATAGGACTGTCACCATAAAAGTACAAAAATGTGTAAGATTATGTAGAATTAATACTATCTGTCTTACTATTTTCTTTATCTAGCGTCAACTTCTGATTTAAAATAATGCCGCGTTGTTTTATATCTCCTCGTCAACACCAATTTGCGCGACCGATGATCTATTTTAGCATCTATCTACACTGCAAAACGATTGCAATCATGTTATTGAAAGTTTCAGGGGAATCAACTGTTCGTAATGGGGAGTAAGGTTCCTGATAGTTATAATATAGTTTTTAAAATACAAAAATAACCCTTCGGCAGAAGATAATTAGCTAAATATTTCAGAAATGAAGTTGGGATTTTCATAAACGACTGTGATTGTGGCTTTTTTTATTAGTGTGCCGATATTCTCAACTACGAAAAAAGGGATCAAAGGTTGCAGAATTTTGTACAGGGTAATGTTGGTACTTCAGGACTCAATTCTACTCCATGGTTGATAGTACAGAGTACAAAGTTTTAATCTTTTAAGTCAGAGGTGGAGAGTTTATAGCATGTTTCCGACACACCCTCCACATTTCCCCAGACTTCGGAGAAGAAATGAAATATCCAGTTACGATAGGTTCTGTCCTATGAATGATACCAAAAGTATGCAAATATTTGATATTTCAGGCCACAGGGTATCTTCTAAAGGGTTTGCAATTATTTTTTCTGGAAAACCCATTTTCAACATCTCCTGGGAGGAATCAGATCTTCAGCTATGTTACACTGCTCACAACTAAAATCGCAACAACATAAAGTTGTCGGTGAAAATTTATGTAAATCAGGCAATGGAAACAGCAAGGCGAGATGTGAAAATGATCACAGTTTCGTTATGCATAGTGGCCGAACAGAATAAAAGCGTCAGATCAAGGAGGAGCGATATCACAGTTAAATTGTAGCGCCATTGGTTTCAGGTTGTAAAAATCATCACAGTATGCCAAGAATAAGTCGACGTACCGCATACGTTCAGTTGCCATCAGCGGAACGGCAGCAAATCAGTGTTTTACGGGATGATGGAATGAGCCTTCGAAGGATCGCTGAATCATTGGGTCGTGATGCGAGCACAGTTCAGCGGTGTGTGTTACGGTTCGTGAGAGACAACGATACGACACAAAAATTCAGTAGCGAAACTTCCAGGTGTACTACATGATGTGAAGATCGTATGTTTTTGAGAAGAGTTGCGCGGGAGTCGTTTACCACAGCAGTCGTGTTATGACGACATTTATCCCACACTACAAGTAACGTGGTTTAGATGAAAACAATTCGAAACCGTCAGAATGATGCAAGTGTGGGAGCTGGGTCAGTACAAACAGCACCTACTGACTCCACCACCCACAACTTCGTGATCGTAATTTCAAAAGCCAAAGAGACATATATTTAACATATCTAGTCTCAAAAAATTTATCAGCAAAAACACCAGGTTCAAGATCTAAAGGAGTTCCCAGTTTAGGAGAATTAATCCTAAATGAAGTACAGTGAGTAAAGTAAATATGCAGACACAAATAAACAGGCTCATTTTTTCACACAAATTAAGAATTTATTTTAGATTTTCCAAAGAAATCAATATATGCATTTTTATCTTTCAAATAATAAAACATGACTTCAGAGCTTCACTTATATTAGACATATTCAAACTATTGCTCTGGTAAAAATCATATAGCCACCAATAATCAAATTATTTACTAATCATATGATTTTAAATCATTTCTAACTTAACTATAAATATTTTAATATGAGCCTCTTATACTTATTAAATTTAGTTTCATCATGCCAGTGCCGCTTCGGAAACATCGGTTCCGGAAAAAGGGGAAAAATTACCTTGACTCTTAGTTTACAAAATTTGGAGTAACAGATTCGCATCAGGTAATCACGGTCTAAAGCTGAGTCAAAAGTTCCAAGGGGAAAATGTCAAGGAAAGGAAAACCAAACTTTTTCTCAGGACATCAGTCCATTTTTCACCGGTCTGAATCATTATCCGAATGAACACATCAAAAATCCGGGGGTTTGATGACGGATATACACCTGGAATAAAAAAGGGATTTAGAAAAATATGCACATCAGAATATTTAATAATGGTTTCCAGGCTCCGCTTCTTCAGCTCCAGAAAAGGCAAGCCATTTAGGCTAAAGGCCTTTGTCTCATTTCGACAAACTTTCGATGCGACCTTTCAGTCCAAGTGTTCCAGCACGAAGAGAAAAAGTATGGGTCGCAAGAGCCCACGCTAAAAAGTTCTCCTTCGCAAAAATGCGCCTCTTCCTGATTGGACGGCGCGCTCTCCTAGCAACTAGTCAGCTAAAACGTCACGCTCCACGGCCAGACACTAAGTCCAGACAATCCAACGATTTCTCGACGAAATGCGCTTTTTAATGTAATTTCAATGGAAACAAGTGTTAGTAAAAACACTGCACAGGCACGAACGGAGAGAAGGATGTTTCTCTCGCAGAAAATACAAAAAGGCTCATGGCGCAGAATTGCGACATGACAGCTCTCCCCTTCTGGGAGGCAAAAATTTTCAGAACACAGTGAGGAAAATTTTTCTCTCACACAAAAACACACAACACAAAATTACAAAATTTACAAAGAATCTTAGGAACCTGTAAGTGTAAAATAATTTAAAACAAAAATTTTGGGCGAGAAAGGTGCGTACGTCACGATTCTCAAAAACGACAGCACTGTAGATCTGAATGACTGGCCAAGCCACTCATCACCACAGGAAAGGACCAAAAGAAAACCAAAAGGATGACAAGGCGTCACCACATCTTAAAGGAACCTTTACAAAAATACACATTTTAAACATTCAAGGAAAAATTTGTCAAGGCACTTTGCCTGACAACACAATATCTCAATCATCAACATTGATATCAACCAGGTGATATGAAAAATAAAATATGATATAATATGAATTTACAAACTTAACAATATAAACAATTCAAAAATTTCAAACAGTTGTCACTTTCAAACACACAAGTGACACAAAACAATTATTTTTAATTTTCATCAAAAGGTTAAATATTTTGAAAATTAATTTCTAAATTAAATTTGTCATATTCAAGCAATGAGATCCTTCACTCATTCAAAAAATTGTCTCACTTTTTGAGAACAAAGTCACTTTCAATATTTCCCTTTTCCAATTTCAATTTTTCATTTCAAAACTTTCATTAAAATCTTAACTTTCACTTTAAATTACTTTCAATTTCAACAAATAAACTTTAAATTATATTTACTTTCAATTTTTCAACATTTCATCATTTATTCAACATATTCAATATTAACTTTTATTCAACTTATTTTTGTCATCAAGACAATTCAGAAATTTCTCATTCTGACTCAACTTTCATAAATTACCTTAAATTATTCATTTATATTTACATTATTTAATTTATCTTAAAATTTCAATTTACTTTACTTTTAACAACTTTCACTCTGTAATTATTTCAACAAGTGACCATTTCATGTCACAACAAAAATTTACATTTATATATTTGTCTACTGAGAGAGAGAGAAGGAGAAAATTTTCTCCTGAAATTCACGTCAGTTATGTAAAAGAGCAGGAACACATCAAAAGAGCAAACTCGGCGGGGACTAACGAGTTGCCAAATTAGAAAAAAGGGAGGTGTAGAAAAGAAAAAAAAATACTCGCGTGCAGGAAGCGATTGCAGCAGAAACAGGACGCCAGGACACGCCTCAGAAGCAACGGATATCATCAAAATTTTTGGGCAGCTTGCGCTGATCCCAACATCATCATCTTCTTCATCATCATCATCCTTGTAGCTTCACCAGTTTCCTACCTGGCCAATCACAACCCTCCTAGGTAGGCTCGGAGCAAGTTGTCGTCCAGGACTCCAGTCCTGCCACAAAAGTTCGGAACTTTTAATTTGCTAAGCTGCTTCTTCATCTGTGCTCCAATGTAAATATGTCTATGTTTGCGTCCACCAGCCAGCTTTCAGAAAAAGGGGTTGCAGCATAAAAATATGATGTCTAACTGAAATTTGTGTAGATGTTTGAAAACTGCTGGTCAAAAAAACAACAATGTGAAATGGAATTTCAAGAGAACAGAATTTCAACAACACATCAGCCAAAAATTTCACCTCTCTCAGCAACAAAGTTTCAAAACATTTTTCAAAAGAGATCATTTACTTTTGATCTTCAAAAAAAATTTCATTAAATTTTCAAAAATTCTCAAATTCAAACTTTCCATTTTCAAATTCAAATTACTTAAATTCTTTATATTTACTTTATATTAATTTCAATTTTAATTTCAATTTTATTTTAATAAATCATTTACTTTTTCCAAAATTCAAAATTTCCTTCAGAAATCAAGATTTCCTCCCTTTTTACTTAGGGGAACAACAAATTACCACCACCATTTTAATTATTTTCATTAATGAACTTAAACAAATAGTCAAACATTTTTTTACATTAAAACACATCAATATAATCAAAGTCAATCAAAACAAGACTCTCGAAAAATTTTAAAGTCCAAGGAGAGTCAATTAACAAATTTACTTATTATTTAAATTATAATATAAACATTCATAAATTATAGTTCACAAAATCAATTACTTTTTCTTATTTACTTTTTTAACTTAAATGCAAGATTTCCAATAAATTTTAAAATCACAACAATTTTTTTCATAAATTCTATTTTAAAAGACAATATTGAAATATAAAACTTAAACAAGTGTAAACTTTAACTTAAAATGAAATCTTTTCTTGCAAAATTTAATTTCTGAAAAATTGTGAACTCAATCAAAATTTAATATTGTGAAAATCTTTTATTTCTAAGATTATATGGTGTACGTGTATTTCTGTTTGTCATGTAATACTGATTTTGGTGTGGTGTATAACTATTTCTAAAGTTATTGTTGTAAATGATTCTTCCATTTCCTCTATTATCAAAGTTATTTGAATTATTTCTATGTGCATATTGTTGACTTTTATTAGCATGAAAGTTTGATCTAGTATGAACAGCATTTTCATTTACCCTTTTATTTGGCAAATTAAATCTTACTCGTTTCACAGTTTTTTTGTTTTGAGATTTTTCTGAACTTTTTGATAAACAAGATTTTAGTTTCACAGAGTCTTTCTCAGCGGTGATCACAGGAGTAAGTTTATTTGACTTAGAGTTCAATTTTTGACTTTCATGAGTTTGTTTTGAAAATTTTTGCAATTCCTCTCTTCTTGGAGGTAAAAGAGCCAGTCTGTTCACATGAACCAGTTGTTCATTTTTGGGATTCATCACATGTCTGATCAAAAAGTTAACAGCAGAAGTTTGTTTTATCACTTTAAAAGGACCTTTATTAAAGGAGCTCAGTTTTCTTGACTGGCCTTGAGGTAAAAAGGGAGTGTAAAGGTATACTAAATCACCAACTTTTATATTGGGCATCTTTGCTTTCTTATGTTGTTGTAAAATTTGTGAATTTTCAGCTTTTTCTAAGTTACTTTTTACTACATCATATGTTCTTTTAAGTCGGATCTCATGTCTTCACCATAATCATATGTTGATTCATATGTCGGAGGTTTAAATCCAGCGATCAAAGTATTTGGAACTGTTAAATCTCTACCATAGAGTAAATAAGCAGGCGATTCACCCGTAGAAGCATGTATGGCATTTCTATGCGCCAATAAAGCAAAATGTATCAGATTGTCCCAATTATCTTTATCGTTATATGCAATATTTTTCAAGGATCTGACCAAAGTACCATTTAATCTTTCAACACAACCATCTACAGATGGCATGTAGGCAGTAGTAGTATTCTTTATTATTCCTAATTTCTTATAAAAACATCTTGCTGTTCTAGAAACAAAATTCGTCCCTTGATCCGAGACGATGAATTTAGGTATACCATGCTGAGCCATGTAGTGCTCTAAGCAATTCAAAATGTCTTCAGTTTTAATTGAAGCCAAAGGATATGCTTCAGGCCATCTTGTAAAATAGTCAGTTATGACAAGTATGAATTTATTTCCAGATCTTGATATAGGTAATGGTCCAACACAATCCATGGCGATACGCTCAAATGGATATGTGGATCTTGAAAATCTTTGTATGGGTGCTTTGTTATTTCTAAAACCACGATTTACCACACAAATTTCGCATGATGCAACATAATTTTGGGTTTGGGAATACATTCCCTGCCAAAAATATTCTCTACTTACAGAAGCTAAAGTTCTTCTAAATCCACAATGTGCGTAAGTAGGACAATCATGATGCAGCCATAAAATTTCAGACACAAGTTCCTGCGGAACAACAACTCTTTCTTGTTCTTGGTGTCTACGCTTAGGGTGTCTATGAGTACACCACAGTATATCATCTTTTCTAAAAAATACCAAAGTTTGTGGGTAAGGTTTTATGTTTTTATCTAAGAGATCTATAATTTTATTGCACCTTGGGTCAGATTTTTGAGCATTCTTAATTCTTATGAGCAAGGTAGGACAAGTAAATGTTTGTTCCAATTGACCACTTTGCATGTTATTTTCATTTTGAATTTCACTTTCATTATTATTAACAGCACAAATTTCATTTGCTTCATTTGTATTGACTGGATTCAAATTGACTTCTGATTCTCTTCTATTGCTACTATTAATATTGTTTACATTATTAGAGCTTTGAGAATTTTGATTTAAACTTGGAAAATTTTGATTAACACTTTGATTTATAACTTTATATTGTGACACAAATCTTTGTGGAATATTGTCAATAGTATTTGTACATTCATCTACATTTCTTGACATATAATCAGCAACTACATTTGCTTTTCCTGGTTTATGTACTATTTGATAATCAAACTGTGATAAGGATGCAATCCATCTAGCCAATCTAGATGTAGGATCTTTTAATTTAAATACAAAGGACAGAGATTTTTGGTCACAAAAAATTGTAAAAGGTTTTCCAATTAAATAATGTTTGTAATAGTTTGTAGCCCAAACAACAGCTAATGCTTCTCTTTCGACAACACTGTATTTACATTCTGCTTCGCTAAGCTTTCTGCTTGCGTAAGATATTGGATGCAAAATTTTATTCTCATCTTCTTGAGACAAATAACAGCCTAAAGAGTGATTTGATGCGTCGGTATGTAAAATAAATGGTTTTCTAAAATCTGGAAGGGTCAAAATAGGTTTTGATAGAAGTTTTCCTTTTAAAATTTCAAAAGATTTTTGAGCTTCATTAGTCCAATTAAATTTCTTTTTACTTTCATTATTCTTAGTTTTCAATAATTCTGTTAATGGCAAAGTCAGTTCTGCATAGTCTTTTATGAATTTTCTATAGAATCCAGTGAGTCCAAGAAATTGTCTCACATTCTTAATTGATTTAGGAATTTTGAATTTCTCTACAACTTCCAAATTATGAGTATCAGGTTGTACTTTTCCATTTGATACCAAAAATCCAAGATACTTAATTGTTTTTCTGAAGAAATGGCATTTGCTTGGCTTTAATTTTAGACCATGTTTACTTAATCTTACAAAAATTTCTTCTAGTTTTTTCAAATGTTCTTCGAATGTTCTTGAAGCGACGATAATATCATCTATATAAATTCCAGATATGCCAGCCAGCACCAGAGACATCAGTCTCTGAAAGGATGCAGGCGCATTCTTAAGACCAAATGGGGTTCTGGTCCATTCAAAGTGTCCGTCAGGTGTTGAAAAAGAAGTCTTTGGATAATCATCAGGATGTAAACACAATTGGTAAAATCCACTGGTTAAATCCAGAGTAGAAAAATACAAGGCTCCAGACAAGTTATCGATCAATTCCGATATGTTCGGAATAGGATAATTCTCAACAATAGTGATCTTATTGAGCTTTCGAAAATCCGCTACCAAACGGTAACTTCCATCAGGTTTCTTCACAAATAAAACAGGAGTATTATAAGGAGAAGTACTTCTTTGGATGATTTTGGCATCAAGCAATTCATTCACCTGGCGCGAAAGTTCTTTCTGTAAATTATGTGGAATGCGGTATGGCTTTTGCCTAACAGGTATGTTAGATTCAAGATTAATTTCATGCAAAATAGTGTCACATCCAGACAATTCTTTCATATTCTTGGCAAACACATGTTTATATTTACTTAGTAATTTCAAAAGCAAAGTTTTTTGTGCATAATTCATATGTTTCAAATCAAAATCTCCTCCCCATGCATCAAATGTTTCATTTTCTTCAATACAGTTTTCAACGTCAACTCTATTATTTATGTCAATATCAGATTCATGGATGTTTTCGAAAGTTCCCAATTTCATACCTTTGTTTATATAAACCATTTTCTCAGATGGATTTGCAACTTTTGCATACAAAAAGTCATTTTCTGGAATTTTGTGGATACTTCTGGCTACGAAAATTTTGTTTGCAGAAAATTCTTTATTATTGATAGGTTCAAGCAAAATTGTCGTGTCTTTCTTAATTTTGTAATTTCTTTTTAATTTAATAAATGACTCAGTAAAAGGTTTCAAAACACATTTGTTGAAAGCTTTGGCAATCCCTATTGCCTGGTTTTGTTGTGAACTTCCTTCATCATGTTTATCACAATCTGTCTGAAATATTTCATTGTTACTGGTATTGTCTTATGTCAAAAATCTGTCTGTATGTACATTGTCATTCATTTGTCTTTCATGTAAATCATTTTCACATTCATAATTTGACCTTTCATTTCCATTTGCATCAAAATCTCTAAAATCAACATCTCTAAATTCATTGTGAAAATTGTTTTGTTCAAATAAATATCCATTATTACACTTATTTTCATAATTTCTTGAAAAATTTGTGTCTTTGGATCTATAATCTACATCATTTGTAAAATTGTAATTTCTTCTGTCACATTTATAATTTATAGCATTGCACTCAGATATTTCAGGTTGAACATCCTTGTGTCCAAAGGCAATGGTCACTTTACTTTTATGCAGAAAAGTACTTCCTAAAATCATGTTGTATTCGTTAGGTGCAGGTATGTTTAAAATGCAACATTCAATCACCATGACGTCTTTTCCAACAGTCAACGGGAAAAAAACTTTCTCATCAACCAAAACATCTTTATCTCCAACTCCCTTCACAATCCTGGATGTATGTTTTATTTTCACCTTTCGAGGATCAATTTTCTGTAAGGCATCACCATAGATAATGTTTATGGAACTTCCAGTGTCGATTAATGCATTCAATTTAACATCTTCAACAAAAACTTGAATAATAGGAAAATTGTTTTGGCAAGGAGCTTCAAAATCAGTCATGCAGCTGACTTCAGAATTTAATCTATTAAATTTTGGAGATTGAAAGTTTATTGTTCTAAAATTCTGTCTTCTAAATTGTCTTCTATTACCAAATCTATTATTAAAATATCTGTTATTTCTTCTATATCCAAAATTATTGAAGTTTTGTGATTTATAATTATCAAAAGAATTTCTAAAATTTGAATTTCTATATGAACTGTTACGAAAAGGTCTTCCAAAAATATGAGAGTTCTTTCTTGGAGAATAATTTTGATATGGACTTTTAACATACCACTCTTCTTCCTGTGAGGCAACTGGAATTCTTCTTTGACTGAAACGGTTTCTATTTTCAGATCTTTTGGATGGTGTAGAAGTTCTGAAAGATGCGTTGATGGTCTATGTTTCTTTTTTTCTGGAATATCTTCCCAATCTTCTTCTTCCAATTCATTTTCATTGTATCTGCTTGTAGAGGGCGTATCCAGGAAAGATTCTTCAAAACTGGAATTGACCTTTTCCAGATCTTCTCTTATTTCATTCAGTCTTTTCTTCCTTTTCTCTGAATTTTCACTAAATTTTCTTCTTAATTTCTCAAATTCTTTCTTCTTTAAATTTAATTCATTCTTCAACTCTTCAATTTCCTGTTTAGTGTCTTTTTCAATTCTCACAGCATTTATGTCTTCTGTCATTTCTTCTAGCTCTTCATTCTGCACTTCTTCTTCCAGAATGGCAATTTCTTTTGCAGCTTCAAATGACTGTGGATTAGCAGATAAGACGGCTTTTCTAAAAAGGATTTTCAACCCTTTTTTAAAAGAGTTGAGCAAAATAGCAGTTCTCAAGGAATCTTCATTACCAGACACAACATCTTGCGGAAAGGCAACATAGGATTCGGCTTCTATGCGATTCGCATAATCACGTACGCTTTCATTTGTCATTTGTTTACAGTTGACCAGGGAAGCGACATTCTTGGCAATATTTTCTTTTTTCATAAAATTGTCCTTGAGTGTATTCACTAATTCTGAAAAATTCGTGCTTTGGTTTAGTTTCGGGATGGATTTTATCAGTCTTTCAGCACGACCAGATAACTTCAATTTCAATACGAAAATTTTATCTCTATTAGACCATTCGGCATGGTCAGCGACAAGAAGGAATTTCTCCAAAAATTCGTGAAAAGATTCATTTGCATTGACAGCAAAACTTGGAATGGATCCAAGGAACTGTGATCCAACTCCAATTTTCATTTTGTTAGAGTCTCTGACAGCGGAAGCCGATCTGCCAGCATTTGGAGAAAGTCGTGGTGGAGACACCGAAGGGATACGGTGGTTGGACACACTTGGTTGAGCAGAGGAGTCTCTACTCCTGCTTGTTCTCGTATTTCTAGATTTAGGCATTTTAGCACAAGGTTTTTCACCAAAAAATTTCAAATTTATCACGAAGCACAGTTTATTGCGGAAAATTGATTTCACTTTCGCTTAAATCACTTATTTATGTGTAAACAGAGCACAGGAAAAACACTACGTGTAACTTATTTCACTTATTTGTTCATTATCATGAACTTCGAATCACTTTTGCATGTGCACAGAACTTTTGTATTCACTTTTCAAAATAAATGTATGCACTTCATGTATTTATCTTTTTAATGTGTGTGTATTTGGAAATTTCAATTATATCATATATCACATAGAATTTTGTGTATTTATGTATATCAAATACCTCAAAAATATATATGTAACACAATTTCAACATGTAATATGCAAATTAAATCATGCAAATAATACTCTGGTGCATCTGGGCTTATGTGCTTTTGCACTTATTTACTATATGACACATAAACAAAAATTTTCATGCCCATTAAACTCAAATATTTTGCACCACTAAAGAATTTTTCAACTTACTTCGACATATTAGTACTGCAATATATATAATCACAATAAAATATTTGCACTCTTTCATAAATTTATACTCCACTCACTGTAATACTCTGGGAAAGGGATACGGCACCAATTTGTGGGAGCTGGGTCAGTACAAACAGCACCTACTGACTCCACCACCCACAACTTCGTGATCGTAATTTCAAAAGCCAAAGAGACATATATTTAACATATCTAGTCTCAAAAAATTTATCAGCAAAAACACCAGGTTCAAGATCTAAAGGAGTTCCCAGTTTAGGAGAATTAATCCTAAATGAAGTACAGTGAGTAAAGTAAATATGCAGACACAAATAAACAGGCTCATTTTTTCACACAAATTAAGAATTTATTTTAGATTTTCCAAAGAAATCAATATATGCATTTTTATCTTTCAAATAATAAAACATGACTTCAGAGCTTCACTTATATTAGACATATTCAAACTATTGCTCTGGTAAAAATCATATAGCCACCAATAATCAAATTATTTACTAATCATATGATTTTAAATCATTTCTAACTTAACTATAAATATTTTAATATGAGCCTCTTATACTTATTAAATTTAGTTTCATCATGCCAGTGCCGCTTCGGAAACATCGGTTCCGGAAAAAGGGGAAAAATTACCTTGACTCTTAGTTTACAAAATTTGGAGTAACAGATTCGCATCAGGTAATCACGGTCTAAAGCTGAGTCAAAAGTTCCAAGGGGAAAATGTCAAGGAAAGGAAAACCAAACTTTTTCTCAGGACATCAGTCCATTTTTCACCGGTCTGAATCATTATCCGAATGAACACATCAAAAATCCGGGGGTTTGATGACGGATATACACCTGGAATAAAAAAGGGATTTAGAAAAATATGCACATCAGAATATTTAATAATGGTTTCCAGGCTCCGCTTCTTCAGCTCCAGAAAAGGCAAGCCATTTAGGCTAAAGGCCTTTGTCTCATTTCGACAAACTTTCGATGCGACCTTTCAGTCCAAGTGTTCCAGCACGAAGAGAAAAAGTATGGGTCGCAAGAGCCCACGCTAAAAAGTTCTCCTTCGCAAAAATGCGCCTCTTCCTGATTGGACGGCGCGCTCTCCTAGCAACTAGTCAGCTAAAACGTCACGCTCCACGGCCAGACACTAAGTCCAGACAATCCAACGATTTCTCGACGAAATGCGCTTTTTAATGTAATTTCAATGGAAACAAGTGTTAGTAAAAACACTGCACAGGCACGAACGGAGAGAAGGATGTTTCTCTCGCAGAAAATACAAAAATGCTCATGGCGCAGAATTGCGACATGACACAAGCATCCCAGATAGACGAACTTTTCGACATCTACGATTTCAACGTCTTCTCCGGTTACGTCACCTCCTGTGGTGTCAAATGAGATGCAATTGGTCGACAGAATGACGAAATATTCTGTTCACGGATGAATCACGACTATGTTTGATGGCCGTACTCGCGTATGACGGCGCTTTCAACAACGCTACCAGGAATTTTTTTCTATTAATCGCCACATAGCCCCCTAAGTGGTACCATGGTTTAGGGTGGTATACATTTGATGGACGAACACCTTTGGTACACGTTTCTGGGGGTATCGCGGCACAACAATACTTCTCTGACATTGATATCTGCAGATCATCAAACTTTTGATATCTACAGAACATCAAAACTTAGTTGATGAATTGGCATATAATATAAAGTGGCTTATAATTGAAAGTGACGTATAATTTTAATTTTTGAATATATGTATAATCCCTTGTATGATAACATGACTATATAGATTTAAAGCTTTAAAATTTCGAGTCACTACTAAATTTTAAGTTCATAAAATACGCAACAAAATAAAAGTGAATATGAGTGTTCATCTTATATTTCCTTTTGGAAAGTGTAATTTGTCGTCATAAAATTATATCCTCTAGAAACGATCTTTCTACAATACAAAATGAATACATTTACGGAAATAATGTGAATAGCAAGAAGTAATGTGGAAGATTCTACTTAATTCATTGAAATATGATCCGTATAGCTTAAATGGGGCAATTTGTGACGATTCAGACAAGAAAAATGAGAAGATTGCTTCTTCGTGATTTGCATTTGTCTGGCACGTTTCAATTTAATATCCTCGTATACTATTTCCAGGTAGAAAAAGAAACAACATAGATGTCCTGGTTATATTTTGCTACACATAATCATGATAATTTAATATTTTACAAGATGCGAAGCAAACAGTTGTGAGATAAAAATAAAATACAAATTTGTGGACCAGTTTTATAAACAAAATTTAAAATTATTCGGATTTTAGAGTATTTTAATTTATTTGTATTTTTTGCAAAAATAAATGTCATCATTTTTACTATTAATAAAATAAATAATTAATTTTTCAATGCCCAGTAGTGCTCGTAAAAATAGATTCAATCTTTTTTAAAAAAAACTGTTTAATAAATTATACAATACATCGAATAATTTGAAAAATAACGAATCAATTTTAGACGCGAACTGTATTATAATTGTTAAAAGTACTATTATTATTCTGGGAATTATCATTTTTTACCTATACAGAATAATTGTAGTAAGATATTTTATTCTGAACTAGAACGAATTATCAACGTGATCTGACATCACAAGCACACACTTTTACTTCAACCTATTTTCGTCAAGTATTTCTGATGGTAATTTTTAAAATAAATATTTATTTAAAGTTTTTAAAATTAATTTTGACAAAAAAAAATAATTTAAGTCACTACATATTGTATTGACAAAAGCTGTCATCCAAAATATCTAATTATATCGTCGCCTATGTAAAAGCGGCTTACTTTTCAACGAACAAGCTTCTAATCCCAACGGGAGACTGGAATTGAGAGAATAGTAATGTTCATTAAGACGATATGATGCTCACTAAGTTGATATTTCTGACGAAAATGTTATCAGTTTCGTCAGAAATATTAACGGACAAGTGTTCATCAAACAAGACATTAAAATTTTAAATTAAATTATAAGTAACAAAAAATAAAATCCATGCCCCATCCTTTCACATACTCAGAGGACATACAACTTTCAAGGAGCACATGTTCCGTGTTAGTAGGATTCAATTGTAAGTGATTTATTTAAACGCAAACAAAACATTTTAAAATTGTTATTAAAATTTATTTAGAAATTGACAAAACCTTTTTAAAATTTTTGAATATTTCAACTATGTATAGCTTAAAAGTATGTAAAATTATTTCAAAATAAACGAACTACATAAAAGTTATTAATATTTTCATACACTGACAAAAATACTTTTAGCATTGCTGCACCTCGAATGTAATGCATGTTTTTAAAGGAGCATATGTGCAGTCGGTGGAGTCCATAATCTTTTTAAGTTGAAAAATCTGTAAAATGAAAAGATTTAAAATGTCAGAAATAAGTTTAAGAAGGGGATTTTAATGGAAAATACTGTCATCCAATACCATAGAAAACAATTTAAATGGAGGAATAAAATAATGAAACATATAACGTTCTTAAGCATATATAATATATTCGCTTAATAGACAATATCGAAAGTATTCTTTATTATTTTACATTTTTTAGTTTTTACCACTATCATACCCAAACATTTCTTGCAATTTGGAGGATAACTATATTAAAATTGAAAGGGCATAAACTACAAATATATTTCTTCTTAACATTAGGTAAGACTTTTTGTTTTCTTGTGCTTAAAATCTATAAATGCATATAAAATATATCAACTTATATTTGTTAACTTTTAAGCAGTACTACTAATCCTTTCGTACTATCTAATACTTTAAATTATTACATTGAACATTGCATATAAAAACAACTAAATAATATTTACAGTGGTCATGAAATAGTCGTCATCCTCAGAATAAACAAATTTGCTCTTAAAATAAACATTTGTTTGAACGGTTAGCAGTACCTATATCAGGGCATAGAGTATTTTTGTTGCTGAAATCATGGATTTTACCTAAAAAACAAAAGAAACCATCAGTGACAATATCTTATGTCTTTAACTTCCAAAATGCGAAGTAGGATCAATTATGTTTCTTAAATGATATGACTAAGATTGTTTGTTCTCAGCTAGCATGTGGGATTTGTTTAAATCATTTAGCAAATACTTAGTTTGATTTACACGCGTTGCGCAGATGCAAATCACGATAGTTCTGGAAAAGTTAATTACATCCTATTAAATAGTATCATTTTACTATTAATATAATACAGGATAAATAAAATACTGAACTGTTAAAAACCACTAACGATAAAGCCTGACATATGCACAGTGAAACATTTGCAATCATGTTACTGAAAGTTTGAGGGGAATCAGCTGGTGAGGTTATACTATACATACATATATATATATATATATATATATATATATATATATATATATATATATATATATATATATATATATATATATATATATTCAAAAGTCAGTATAAATTTTATAAATTCATTAAAAATCGAAAAATCATCGCATTGAGATACGGTTTGTACCATAAGTATTGCTAATACGGTTTTTTTTAAGTGAAAAAAATAGTTTAGAAAATCACCTATAGGTGGCGCTGAACGCATTGGAAAGACAAAGAAAATAACTTACTGTACCTGTCAAATCGTGTGACAAGCCTAAGTAACTCTGAACATGTGATAGGAACTTTTCCTTTCTTTAAATTTTTCCTAAATCGAAATTTTCTTAAAGCATCTGATGCTGATTCTCCGCTCACGTAATACAGTTTCACTAACAAGGCTTTCTCGGTCATAGTTAACATTCTCGCAGAAACTTATTCTTTGCACTATTTACTAATGAATCAAATGGAGAATCTACAGAGCACTATAGCTCTTTTATAACAGCCTCATTTGCATACTTCTGGAAGATGTATTCGGGTAAGCGCTACCTACATATGATTTTTTAAACTGCAAAATTTTTTCACGTCACCCCCTCTCCCCCCCCGTCCTGGTAATACTTATGGTACAAACCGTCCCTCAATTTGATGATTTTTCGATTTTTAATGTATTTTTTAAATTTATACGATCTTTTGAAAGACCCTCTAAATATATTTAGTTTGCCGAAATTATCAATAAATTAGTTGAAAAAGTGAACAAAGGTTGCAGAATGTTTTACAGTGTAGTTAGTGCTTCACGAAATTAGTTATACAATCTGCCCCATGATTGACAGTGTACACATTTTTAGCCTTTTAAGTCATAGGCATGGTTTTGGAGAGTTTATAGCATATATCCGACGCACCCTCCACATTTTCCCAGTCTTCGGGGAAGAAAGGGAATATTCAGTTACGATAAGTTCTGTCTCATAGATGATACCATAAGTATGCAAAGATTTGGCATTTCAGGCCGCCAAATGTTTTCTAAAGAGATTGAAATTATTTTTCCAGAAAACTCATCTTCTCCATCTCCGGAGACAGGTTTCCAGCTATGTTAGAATCCCGGCCGTCCAAACAGATACCTTACACCTCTCTGGTAGGTCGGACGGTCTGGGTCGAAGAAGAAGCTATGTTAGAATGTGTGCCGGTACAATAGTCGATACAATACGTGTCAAAGATTATGTCTTTCAGGGTCTTCTACAGGGTTTGAAAAGACAAAGACACGTTAGACAATTATTAAAGATATAATTTGATAGTGCCTTGAAATTCATTTATAT